>OY101447.1:168582378-169182378 GCA_956483635.1 Panzeria rudis
ACTTAAAGTTAACTTTATTTAAGTCAACTAGCAGTTAGTATGCAAAAAGATGTAACTGGGGTTCGAACTATGTATCCTACGTTTTATAGTCAACGCGTTAACCACCCAGCTTAAAATAATTTAAAAAAAGTGAACTATCAGTTGATTATTTTTTTAGTCAACTAGTGACTTTCCGACAGGGCTACTCCACTCTCTCACAGTTTTATTGTACTAGTCGATATCCCAGACATTTAATGCACTATTTGTTAGGAATTTTATTGCAATTTATTTATGTTGGGCTTGTGTGTATGTGGACTTTTATTTAAGAAGCAGTGGAGAGCTTCTTTCTTAAGTGCTGGTTCACACATGTCAATTTTTCTTCATCAAGTTTTGATTCAGCTGGGAGAAAGACGGAGAAAGAAATACAAATTTATCTGTCTCTCTTCCAGCTGAATTAAAACTTGAGCAAGAATTAAAACTTGACGCGTGTGAACCAGCACTAATGCGAGGGTATGCTATATGTGTGTGCGCTTAATTCTATATTCCCTTTACATTCGAAGTTTTAAAAATCTTATTGTTGTTGTTGCACCTTTGTTTGCTGCTGCGATAACTGCAGCTGCATTTTAACAAAAAATAAATAAAAAATCCATGCCAAAAAATGTACTTGTTTCATTTGCGCCTGTTTGTATGTACTTATGTATGTAGTATATACATATGTACTACCCAGTGGTAAAAGGAAGCAATATGGAGTCCTTATAGAAGGCATCTTTGCACCTTATTTTGGAAGGAGAAGTTCTTCACGCTCCATTGCATACTCATATATTTTTTACACACGTTGTCATTGCGGGGTAAGCCTTTCTATCGGTACTTCTGGAAGCCCTCACAAAATACCTTCTAAAAATGCCATTTTGAAGGGTTTCAAAAAGCAAATGGTGGTAAATTTTTAAATCTCAGTATTTTTATAGCGACGTATGCCTGCAAAGGCTGTAGACTATAAGAGCTGTAAATAAATTAGCTATTTTTAACACAGTGGACGCTATATGTTGTTATATACTACCAAAAACTGAAAACGACTACTTCATTCGTATTTTAATTTATTACCAATTGGTTTCGGAAGAAAATTACAACAAAATCATGTAGAAGTACAAACAAGTAGAAATTTTTGAAAAAGGTGTATGTCTATTTAGAAAAACTGATGTAAAAGTCGCAAAGGCAAGTCTTCGCAGCTAAATTTTTGACACAATATTACTTTATAATATTTATGCATATTAAGATTCCACAAAATTGTCAGGGACTCTCGGGTATATTTTTTTTATCTCTACAGATCCAAAAAAGTTACTAAAAAAGCATTTTTTTCTGTATTTGAGTAATGCCATTTAGCCGGGTGTGACCATTTTACACAAATTTTTTGTTATAAAAGAATATAAAATTTTTTACTTAAAAAACGTTGCGACTCGCAAGGACATTAAGCTTAAAGTTGTTGAATAACGGGTAGACATTGATAGAACACGATTTCTGCTCAGAATGGTCGTCAGAAAGCTGCGACGGGTGTGACCTTACAAATCTTAGCTTTAAAGAATTATGACTTTCAGTATAAAGTCTGCAAAATTTTGACTATAAGGTACACAATAAGTTTGGTATAGATATCTGTTTAAAGTGTTTTTAGTTGTATTATGTATTTACTGTTTGACAAAAAATTATGTTTCTTATAAAAAAAAACGTTTTTTAAAATGAGACGGGTGTTACCGACGGGTGTGACCTAGCACGAAAATTTAAAAAATTCGAGAAAATAAAACTTTTTATTAATTTAACTAATATAAAGATAACTCATAACTCAAAATAATAAGACATTAAATTATTTGCTATCCGTTCTATTGTACACAGCAGAATACTCTAGCTGAATATTTTTTTTTTAATTTAATAAAAAGCTAAAAAAAAATTATATTATTTTCAGAGGTAACGGTTTTTAATAATAATGAGAAAGGGAATAAAAGGAATTCTGAAATAAATATTAAACATACAAAGAGGGAGAGCAAAATGTTTCTTACATGATCATTTAAAAGTGTGCCCCAAATCGATTAAAAAATATTAAATACATACTCTATTTTTCTATTTTTTCTATAATTGTCATTCTCTAAAAAACATCAATTGAGAGATTTTTATTAAAAATGAGCAAATCATTTTTTCCTCGCATAGGGCCGTTTTACGTGGAATCACTCATTTACGCTTGTAAATCTTAACTGAAATAGCAAATATATAAAGTAAAGCCGTTTAAAATAGCTGATATAACACTTTATCAAAAAAAACTTACTTTGTCCGAAAACGTCCATCATTACCGATTCAATACGCCAACAAATTTTATATAAAAATCAATAAAGAATTACTAACCACATTTTTTCTCAATGTTTAAAAGGCCATATTTTCCGAACCAGGTAATAAATAAATTTGATTTTTAAATAAAGTTATTTGTCCGCTTTGATGCTGTTTCAATTTTTTCAAATTCGATAATTTTTTCCCTCTGTGCGACGTTACGAATTTGTTATAAACCGTTAGAATTATATGTTTATGCTCTTTAAAATAATACCCATCTCGATAGGTTTTTGGTTATTTTGATTTTTGGCCGTAATCACGTAAAAATATAATACTCTTTCTGCTTCTTTCTAATATAATTGCTCAATTTACAACCTGTTGTGTGTTGTAGATCGTAAAAATGTTGTTGGTAATTTTCACATAAACATGTTTCTAAGCAAATGTTTATTTGGAAATTACCAATAACATTTATACGATCTACAACACATACAACAGGTTGTAAATTGGCAAAATGTGTTTTCTTGGGGACAGTGGAACCTTTCAAAAAGAATGCCTCTACAGTAAATTGAGAAGGCCTTTTTTAGTTTTACCGCTGGGTACATATTAATATATGTATGTAAATATGTGTGTCTGTATGTACGTAATATATCTCCTGATACGAGAAATCGAATTTTGTACACCACACCAACTGCGATTGTTTGTGTGTATGAATTAAATAATGCAAATACACAAACTCACACACAATCTAATGCACATTTAATTTGAAATGCATTGCATTCATTTGTAATAAATGAGTGTTTAAAGCAGAGGCGGGCAATTAATGAAAACAATTTGAATTAGAATGCTGAGCTTTAATACAGAAGAAAGTGGGCAGTAAACTACACCAATAGAGCTTTTGGAATGTATCTATCTTTGTAGTATGTATCAATTATTAAACAATTTTAAAGTATCACAAGCAATGAAACAAGCTAATGCTACTAAAATGCTACTGTAGCAGTAGTAAATGAATGACTCGAATATTTATATTTTTTAAATGTGCTATTTTAAAAGATTTTCGTTGCTACTACTACGTGTACTTGTAGTCTGATAAAAAAAAGTTAATTACAGCGTATTTCCCAATAGTGGGCATAAGTCACTAATATTTTTTCCTTGC
This sequence comes from Panzeria rudis, assembly GCA_956483635.1. Lineage (NCBI taxonomy): Eukaryota > Metazoa > Arthropoda > Insecta > Diptera > Tachinidae > Panzeria > Panzeria rudis. Next base: position 168,585,821 of record OY101447.1, read on the forward strand.
CGGTTTTTTTTATTTGTATGTACATGTGAGATTGTGTCTTTTTGGAATTGACAGTTTCGCAATGCAGCAAAAACGTCTTGTGTTCAACTTATTAAGAGAGATTGTGATTTTTACATCTAAATGTTTTTTGGCCTTATACTTGTATTTGGTGACTGGCTGGCCTCTGTATACAAATTAAATGTTTGCACGTGTTTGACCTATTTGAGGACTCTACTAACGCAGCCGATTTTTTCTACTCTCTCATTGTCTCTCTCTTATACTAAAACACACATATACATACACCTTGTAACTTACATATGCACATAAATTACACAACAGCTCGAATGGATGTCATAGAAACAAGATGGCCAGAAATTGGGGGGGAAATGTACGAAAATTGCCTTAAATACTCGTACATAAAAATTAAATTGTTGACAACATACTATTATACTAACACTAGAGATGATATCAGCATCAGCAGTAATAACAACAACAAAAACTATATTACAACAACCTTTACAACACGGTCGCAAGGACAGAAGGTAATGGCAAAATTGTAAAAAAAAAAGTTAAAAGAAAGAGTTTGGTTGCCAAAGGCAGAACTGGCTGGCTGGCTGCCCTGTCAGTCAGTCTTTTTGTATTGCATTTTGAGGTTTGTTTTATGTTTGTTTCCTTTTGATTATGCTTGATAGCCTGATTGAGTTTCCGTTAAGGATACAGGATACTAGGTTAGTTCTTGTATGTTTCATGTATTCTACTTGTTCACAAACACTTATGAAAAGGCTTATTTATATGCACTACACTAGCTACTACAAAAACGGAACTTACAAAACAACCAACGACAATAACAACAAACAACTTTTTTCTTGCTTTATTTGGGTTTTAATGACTCTTTAGTTTCCGTTAAGATATATCTCTACAGGATACCTCCTACTTAGATTTGTAAATGTGATTCATAATGGAATCTATATATATTTTTTTTTGCAGCTCTAAGTCTGCAGTGCATTCTTATAGCTTAAGGTTACTATAAAAAATCCTCATTTTATTTACAATGAGAAAAATACAAAATAAAATATTTCTTCAATTAGATATATGAATATGACAAAGATATCTTCTGTTGGTTTGTGTGTCTTTGGTATTTTATAAAATGAAAGATTATGCTTGTTATTCAATACCAATAGTTTTAGATTGCTTTTTTTAGCCGCATTTCAAAAAGGAGAAGGTTTTCAATTCGTTTGTGTTTCTTGTGTTGATCTGAGCCGCTTATACGCACCGATTTATATTGTTAGAAGGTATACTGTCATATTAGTCCAGTTATTCATTTTATATATTTTTTATTTTAGACTTGTTGTCTGCCCATCTGTTTTTTATAGAAATACTTCAACATGATACAAGTTTTTATGTTGGCACACGCATACATATTAACGCTTTCACAACCATAGAACATGACGCCTCCGAAATTTCCAGTTAAAATTTTTAGTTTTCGAAGAATTTTCGGTTTCAACATGGTGTAACATGGAGTTTGTCGAGTTTTTGATTTACTTTTGTAAATTTAAGTAATTTATGGGGCATTTCCGAATATGTATGTATTTGTTAAAAATTACATTTTCGGATAGTTTCCGATATTTCAGAATAGCATAGCTTTTTTGCGAGATTTCTATTAATTTAGTAATATTATAGGTTTCTAGTAGATTTAAGGGCACTTTTGATATAAGTATTTTTGTAATATTTTTAGTGGAGTTTCTCGATTTATTTGTGGTTGGTCTTCTATAGCATTTTCGAAGAGATAAACATATATTTAAAATTTTCGGAGTTTATGATTTTTTCGGAGTAACTTGGACTTTAGCAAGTTTTAGATTTTTTGGTGATATTATGGGTTTCTGGTAGATCTGCTGCTACTAACTGGTATACATATTTTAAAACAATGCGTAAGCTCGAGTTTTTGAAATTTTTTTCCTATTTTAGATTTATTTACTGAATTTAAGGCTTGTTTTATAAATAAAATTTAAGGAACATTTTTAATTTTTTCGGAGTAACATCGAATTTGAGGTGTTAGAGATTTCAATGAAACAGCAAATGCATTTTTAATGGGATTAGGTCACTTATGTTACAATTCCGAGTATTTATTTTATACATAATCGGGTTTTCGGAGTAAATGAAATTTTTGCGAGTTTTCGATTTCTTAAATAAAATTGTGCATAAAGTGGATTGAGGGGTATTTTTTGGTGCATTTTCTGATAAGCACTACAAACATTTCGCATTTTCGGAAAATTTTTAATTTTTTCGGAACAACAGGTTTTTGCCAGTTTACTGTTTCTTTAATTAAATTCTGTGTTTCTAGTGTGTTTAAGGGCTTTTTTGTGCACGTTCAGATAAATGATTTATTTATAAAACTTTTGGACAAGTTCCGATTTTTTCGGAGTAACATTTATATAATTTTTTTGACTTATTTATTGCTTTTCTCGTGCATTAAAAGTACTTAGGATACATTTTCAAATATTTTTATGTGTAAATATATACATACACAAAAAATCGGAGTATTCGATTTTTTCGGATTAATTTTTGGTGCGAGTTTTAAATTTATTCAGTAAAATTATTTGTTTCAGGGTGTTTAAGGTACCTTTGGTGCATTTTACAATGTAATAAACCCTTCTCAAACAAATTGATGGTTTAGTTATGGCCAACACCAGCCTGATCTGATCGCTTTAGTCGTGAATGGGCTAAGTAAGATAAGACAAATGATATTAGTTATTAGTCTAGAAGTTTCATAAACATCGTGAATATTAGTTAGCATTGTTTGCGATAAATTGCTTTGTTCCAGAAAGGTTTTAGGAATAAGTACTATAAGAACTGGCTATTACTCTTTAAACCACATTTTCCACTTTATGCAGTAAGTAAGCATGGCTCCTAAATTTTGCGTTTACAAAACAAAAAGCGTTCCATAACACGTTCATTGCCTATAATCTTACCTTAATATAGTGCAACCCTAAACAAAATGAAGTGTACAGTTTTCCAAGCACATGCTTTCAAGAAAGCCAGATTTTAATAACATTCTTCGCTAAAAGCATTCACCACTTTTAACCCCACATCCGGATTATAAAGAAAAAAGATTTCAAAATTTAAATAACAATAGTAAAGAGTAGATGTCATACTTTCGACAAGTTTGAAGTTAAAACTAAAACAAAATATTCACGAAAAGAAAAAAATCTAAAAGGGAATTCAAAAAGCAATAAATGCAATAGTTTTAAATCACAAAATAACTAAAAGAAAATCATGCTGGTGTACAAAAATAGCACCACATAATAATTACGGTTGGCATGGCAACAGAAACCCCCTTCCCCAAATAAAAATGCCCAAAGAAAAAAAATACGAAAAATCAAACATAACTCAACCCAATCTCCAATAAATGCTATCACTACTACTCACAACTGCACTCACACATGCACCAAAACATGTTACATACAACACCAAGAACAATGATGTTTAAAAACTTAATGGTTTGTCTGGTTAAAATAAACAAAAAAAAAAAAACCAACAAAGTACAACAAAAAAATCTGGAATAAAAAAAAATAAAACATGAAAAGTAAATGCAACTGACAATACAACAACATCAGTATTAAAAGTAAAAAATGGGGGACCACTTTATTCTCTCACACTCCATTTTAATACTGGCATGCACACAAACACATACAAACAAACATTCTTCTTCTTGCTTTTTTGAACACGAAACAACAACGACAACAAATACTTGTTTAATGCAAATAAAAAACTAAATTAAAAGAAAAATCCCAACTGCAAATGAAAAAAAGTCCCGAATATATGAAATGTATTGTTGCCACCAGCTTGTCTTGTTTGGAGCACTATAATGAATAATGACAAGCCGCCAAATTATGAACACATGCTGAGAAAACTGAACAAACAGAGTGATATACGAATGAAGAACAGTGTAAAAAATAACGACAGATAACTTAAATAGCAAAACAAACATCCAAAAAAAAGGAATATGGCGTTGCTGTAAAGAGGGAGCAGCCATCATCATCATCGTCAGTCAGCCATTACAAACACTAATGCACAAAACTGTAAATGCATTAAATGCATACTCTCACACATGTACCCACATACATCTTAATGGGGCACTCAGCCAAAGAGTAAAATGGAAAAAGCTCCCTTTGAGAGTTTTTAAGTATGCAACAACAAATGTATAAGTGAGAAGAAATAACTTAAATGAAACAAATCCATGCATGGACTGCATTTTGTATAGCCAAATTTGCTGCTTTTTAACTTTATCATGGTGAATAGAAAATATATGTACGTATTTACGTAAGTACAAGTAAAATTCGTTGGCTATTTGTTGGGATAGGAAATAGTAGAAATACATTGAACAATTCAAGCAGGGAGTGAACAAATAAATAAATGAAAAAAGGGTTGAATCCATGTCAAATCGGCAAGAAAAATTATATTTTCGGATATACCAACTCCGATTTCATGTTATCCATTAGATGTTACCCATTAGAAATGTTGAAATGTTGAAAAAATTTATGAATTTTTAGACCTCGCACACTCATGTTTCTGAAATATACTGTCATGAAAAAGGGAAAAATTGGTTAAAGTAACCATAAATAAATTCAGTGGGACTTTCACTCGCACACGAAGGGTTGTATTCCCTTTTTTCGTTTTGGCGTTTTTTTTTGTTTGTTTTGGCGATTTTTTTTTTGTTTTGACGATTTTTTCAGTTTTTGAAGATTTTTTCGGGTTTTTTGCGGTTTTTGAAGATGTTTTTAGTTTCGTAGATTTTTTTAGTTTGGGAGTTTTTTTCGTTTAGGCGACCATTTTAGTTTTGGCGATTTGTTTGTTTTGACGATTTTTCGTTTTTGGTGTTTTTTTATTTTTATTTTTTGCGATGTTTTTCGGTTTTAGGCGCTATTTTAGTCTTAGCGATTGTTTTTAGTTTTGGCGGTTTTTTCGGCTATTTACAACACGAACATCAAAATGAACAACAACAAAACCACAACAAGAGCACAAAAGTGAGTTGCAGCTATTAAAAAAAGCAAATAAACACCAACGACATATTATTTCTCGCCGGACAGTGAAGTAGTGATTTAAAATTTTTTATTTTTGGAATGTTAGTGTATTTTTTTAAAGCAATTAGGAGGGGCTGAGCACGGGAAAATAATTTCTTTCTCATTTCGGCCATTGCCCAGATAATGGTACATTTTTGTTTTACGATTTTCACTCGCCTTTAAAGAGCCTTCTACAGTCAAAGGTTGATACGATATAATTCATATCTTGTTTAAAATGAAAAAGGACTGGGTTATAGTGAAACAAATCTAAAATTTTATGAAATTTTTTATCCAAAGAAATTTATTATTCAGGCTTAAGTCGTACAATTTAATTTTACCATTAAATCATTTTTATTGAGAAAATAAGCATGTAATAAACAAAGCATGTAATAATTGAAAAAGAACAAAGACCAATTTCTTGACCAATTTCGAATTTCAAGTTCGTTTTTAATTTACCACAAGACACAAAGAAAAAAGTGAATATCAATAACTATCAAATGAAATACAGCTCCAAAGGAGACCACAGACGTTGCGACTGTTGGTACAACTTGAGTAGGTTGTACACGAATTTGCAACGTTTATGGGCTCGTTGTATTAAGTTGTGTACGAAAGATCAAAAAGTTTTGATTTTTTGCAATGTTGTACAACACTGTCGCAACGTTTGTGTGCCTGTCGTATACTATTTTATGTATTATACGTGTTTATTCTTGTTGTCACCACCTTGCAGTAAACATTGAATGTGAGTATTATTTGCGGACAACATAAAATGAGAGATATTTACTTGCTCACAAGTTGATTGCAAAATGAAGTTGTCATGCGATCGCAAACCAAATTATATCGTTAGTGCGACAAGCATACAACTTGATTAGTAGCTGAGTTGTACCAACGGTCGCAAAGTCTGTGGCTTGCATAAGAGTAACAGCATGAAATGATTAAAGGTAGATGATATTCAACTCTTGACTGCAAACCACCGCCTTTGGGCGAGTGCTCTAAGCGGAAGAGGACTCTGAAGAGAGCTATCGAAACATGTCAGTTCAACCCTCCATGCAGTCAAATTTTTCTTTGTCTACATGTCTCACATTTATCTCTAAATAAAAATATAATTTAACTGAAAAATTAAAGCCGAACTCAAGCCAAAATAATTAAATTTCTTTATATAAAAATTTTAAGAAAAGATTTTAAAAAACTATCTTAGGAAAAGATTTGATAGGGAAATTTAATTTGGAACGATTTTTCGTTTTTGAATATCTATGGGCGTGGTACTGCCCACTTATTTAAGCATATTACTGTATTGTCACGATAACTCAATAAGTGTTCAGCTTAGTGGAGAAAGAATATTTGCACTTCTATAATCCTAAAAATCGGCCATGTCACAGAATTCAATTTCGTTCGAAAATGGAATTCAATCTACTCCATTTTTGTAGCAGCTGGTGTCTGAAAAATATACTAGAGTACGAACATGTGTCAGGTGTGTCTAAATTGTTGGTTGGGCTGACATGCTCCGGCTAGGGCTCGTCGTGCTGGAGTGGATTGAATTCCGTTTTCGAACGGAATTCAGACCTGTGACATGGCTGAATGTATTGCCATGGAAACTTCATACGCATTAAAAATTTCACAACAATTAGTTAAGTACAAGTCATCAAACAAGAATATTTATTTTAAATGGGCGTAATGTTGCATTGTGACAGAAACTCAATGTGTACAAAGATTTAATAAGAATTTTTTATGCAGACATAGTTCAAAAAGTATATTCACTTAGATGTGGTGCAAATATGAACCGACACAGCGTGGCAAATTTTAAGAAAATCTGCTCATAAGATTTTCGAAAATAATAAATTTTCGAAGTAAATTTTAATATCGTTTCGATTTGGTCGCACTTAACTTTAAAAAAAATTTGATTGATTCGTTCGACAGATGTCGTTATCGAAAAATTTCGATGAAAGGGGTTTCTATAATTTTCTTTCTACACTGAAAAAAAATCATTGGCGCTTTGCCAAATCGTCAGTCAGTAGCCTTCAACCACAACTTTGAAAAAATAATTTTAAAAATCGGTTCACATATGACAGAGTTATGCATTGAGGGGAGCATATTTCCTCCTCCGATTTTCAAAAAAAAAATTATTGGACCAAACTACCGGCAAACAAACCCTTTCACACAAAAAACTAATTTTGAAAATCGGTTCACATATGACAGAGTTATGCATTGAGGGGAGGATATTTCCTCCTCCGATTTTCAAAACATAAAATTATTGGACCAAACAGCCGGCAAACAAACCCTTTCAAACAAAAAAACAATTTTGAATTATGTCAACGACAAGCTGAGCGACATTGTTTGAAAACGTTGTTGATGACTTGTTCCGGCTGTCCGACATGTGCCCGCCACTTCTCAAAGGGTTAAGAAAGCACCAGCGAAACAACACTAGAAGTGACTGACTACTTTTAATTCTGTAACCAGAAGAAGCATGTTCTATAAAGCAGATACAACAGTAACAACAAAAAAGCGGGAATACAAAAAAGCTTTTGTACTAACACTTTTTTATTCATCTTCTTCTTATTATTACGCCACCATATTGTAAGTGTATTAATTTTCCATGAACAAATAAACCTTGTTGTGCTTTTTGCAGTATTCTCCTCCTACCAACAACTAATGTACTTTTTTCTTCCTATATACATAAGTTGTTTTTGCGACAATTGTAAATGCACCTCTTTACAACTATTAAGCTCTCAAAGCAAACGAAAAAATATACATATATATAGAAAAAATCAAATAGTGACTTCGTTAGAGCAGGGGTAGAATGGGGAGCACTTTATAAAAAAAATCTAATTTTTTGTTTTGTCATTAGTAACAGAGCCAACAGGAAAATAGAAAAAAAAAACTAATAGAAATGAATGGAACTGAGCAGAATAGTATATAGCTTCAAGTGGTACCAACTGGAGGCTACAAAAACTCTCATGCCATTGCAAATATACTAACTACATACAACATACTGAGTAGGTATGAGTTGAAAAAGTTTTCAAGAATGTAAGCAAAAAAATATATCAAATGTTAAGCTAAATTTAGAAAAAGCGTATATACTCATGTTATTTGTATTTGTGATGTCAAGTGCATTTGAGTAGAACAGCAACTGTATCTTCTCTTTTGTACTATACACTTTGTTAGAGATAGTCACATTGGCTTCGTCTGTCTCCTCCTTACCAGCATTTATTTACAGATTTATTTTATTTTTTCTATTTAAAAAAAATTGCATTCTTAATTTAAAAATTTATGACGACACAGTGAAAAGCAAGTAAAAAAAAAATAAAACAACTATTTTTTGAAAGATTTCTGACATGAATAATGGAAATGCTTTTTAAATCAAAAACAAACAAAAAATCTTCTCGTACTTGAGTTTTTAATATTTATGATGGCATAATAAAAATCTAGAGTGTCAAAAGATGAAAAAAGGTTGTATTTTTTTTCTTCAAAATTTTATTGATTACTTGCTGTAGAGAAATTAAGATATTACTGACAAAAATAACAATAATAATGAAAATAGTGGAACCATATATATTTCATTACGAAAATAGATTTAAATTAGGGATGTAACGAATACCGATACCGATACCGATATATCGGCGATACTTCAGATTTTCCGATACATCGGTATCGGCGATATTTTACTGCCGATACGACGATACTTTCAAACATTTTTTCAGAGTTTTTTTTTTTAACAAATAATTTATTTTTGTTCGATTTTACCATGAATTAAATACACTTCATTATTTTTTAAATCTTATTAATATCCATTTTAAAAATTAATAATATTTTATGCTGTTATTTTGTAAAAAATTATTTATTTTTTGTTAATTTTACCATGAATTCAAATTCAAGCCGTTGTTTTTTAATTCTTATTCCAATAAAAAAGAGATACTCCAAAGAAGTCATGAAAATGTAGAATTCGCGATCTGGAAGTATTGCAAATTTGGATAATTTCTAATTAGTTTTACATATCCTTGCCCTTGCAAGAAGTTCTGTTTTTCGATTACCAATCACCGAATTGGAAGCGATGCTAGGACAAATTTCTTTTTCGTTATTCTATAATGATTTTTCCTTAAGGAAAAAGGATAAACAAGTACCCATTTTCACAATTTTTTTATGCGAACTTAAACTCAGAACTGTATTTTCATGTAAATTTAAGTGAATAAATATAAACTTAGAAGTCTTTTAATAATTAAGCTTTTTAGTTATTTAGATGAATATTAGTTGATAAATGTCCTTTAAAAAAAATCGATTTTTTATAAAGCATGGCGAGTATTTTTTTAAATTATAAAGGAATTAAAAAATTTTTCTTGATTTTCTACTAATTATCTGCATATTTTTAATATAGATTTGTTGGAAGCAAAGAAAATGTAACTCCTTAAAAGTTACTTACAATGTTTTATCAATTTTAAATATTCTCTCTTATAATGTAATTTTGTATAATAAAAAATTGCACTTGAGTTTTGTTAATCTAAACTTGAACTCAATTTAAATATTCGTATCGGTATCGGAATCGGTATCGGCGATATTTATTTTTGAATATCGGTATCGGTATCGGATCGGCTAAACGGCGTATCGTTACTCCCTAATTTAAATACACTGTACAAACATTTTTTCAAATTAACAAAGTTCAAACAACTGATTCTGCCAGAGGCCACCAGAAAAATACACACGTGTATCGGCGTTCATCTGGGATTCATTTCAACGGGAGTTAAAGTTCCCCACCTTGTGAAGATTATTATAAGACCAACAAATTTTGTAAGCTTTATGATTTAGGTATTAGATGTGTAAAATACCACGAGACACATTTTTGTGCAACATTTTAACCCTCTAACTCTTCATTATATGAGTCTTTTTGTCTCTTTCTTAAAAAAGAGTAAAATGCTCCCCTTCAACGGCAATATAGCGGGGTAAAATGTTCAACAAAGATCTTCCTCGTGGGTTTTCACATAAAACCTCTGAAGAAATCTTAAACATTAAATCGTAAGCATTGCAAGATTTCCTAATTGTAAATAAGTACGAAATTAGCCATTAGGAGATTTTAAGGTTTGAATAATTTCTGGCGTTCAAGTTGTGCCTGGAGCTTGGGCGTCTTTAAAGACTTTCCAAGCAAAGATTTTTGTAGGGAGATTTTTTTTATTAACTCCCCTTAAATGAATCCCAGATGTAAGCTTTCATAACGTAGAAAAAACGTGTACATTTTTATAGTGCCCTCTACCACGATCAGTGGTTAGAATCATGCTATTTTTCGTGTTGAACAGTGTAATTTAATGATTGAATAGTTTTATTAACGTGGCATACTTTTAGGGATTTCTAAGTAAAATAAATTTTTAGTAATGTCATTAACAAAATCATAAAGTAAAGGTTTAAAAAATTATGAACAAAGGTTACATACTTTAAGGATTTGTTAAGCCTTTGCAAAACCCTGCAAACTTTGTTTAGCTATATCTCTATGCCTCTAGGATTGTAAAACAGTGCAAAGTACAGAAAGTACATGAACCCTAATGAAAAAGATGTGGTAGTCCTAATGTTGTTAAATTCTACCGTATGCTGGTATCCAAAATTTGTTTCTTTTCATTACAAATTAATGCATGTTTTAATTAATAACAAATTATTTTAAATAAACTTAAGCCTGACTAACAAATTACTTTGGATTAAAAATAATTCGATTCGAAAAAATCGTACAATTTACAAGTTTTTTGCAATTAAAACTTTTTCTATGTATGCTTGCATATTAAAACAGCTGCATACTTTAAGGATATGGTTTTTGTTAATTTTTCAGTATAAATAAAATTGTTAAATGGATTTGTTTCGTTATACGAAAAAAGCAACAAATGCAAATTTTTTATAATAATAAAATTTTAATAAAATTGTGTGAAAAAACTTTGCATACTTTTGGGGTTTTGTGCAAATTTTTTACAATAATCAAGAAAAAATTAAATATTAAACACGAATTTAATAATTTATTGCTTTTTCAGTTTTTTTATGTGGCAGGTTTATTATGAAAAATAAAATCTAGTTTATACCAATAACATTAAATAATTAAAAGAGAAGTGTTTCAATAATTTACGGGAATAGCTTGCATACCTTAAGGATTTATAAATAACTTGTATAGCCAACAAATGACTAGATGTAAATATGTAATTTTATTGGGGTTTATAGAAAAATTATTAAAAAGTCAATGACGATACTACGAAAAACTTTTTAACAAAACAGCCACGCAATATATAATGCAACTATAATACACTCGATACAATGATACAAGAGGTTTTGTGAATTAAGCAATAGAAATTTGTCTATACTAGAATTTAAAACAACGAGGAAATTCATAAGCACTTTCAAATAAAATACCTTCAAATAAGCTAATTAAATTTATTGAGCTCTCTTCCCTTTTTGGCTTTCCTACAACAACACCAATTCAAAGGAGAGACAAAATGTTGTATTATTATCTGTGCAAGAGCAAAATCTATTAAGACACATGCATGCTTTGTTTATTTGTTTCACTTTAAGATAACAGCTTATATCTCCGAAAATACTTAACCGATTTTAACAAAGTATAGATTGTGCACATCTGTCAATAAATACTCAAAGGTATAATGGTATAAGTTTTGTCAAAATCGTTTATGTAATGTGAGCGTAAAATTTATGACAAAAAATATTTTTGCCTATTTATATTTAAATTAATAAAGTTATAAAATAAAACTAAAGCTTTTATAATGGTATGAAATTCCAGAGAGTTAGCAAAACTAAATTGTTAGATTTCTATAAATCCTTCTGGCTCTAAGGTGACTTCCTTTCCTTTTCAAATAAAACTGGAAAATATTACGCAAAAAGTCATTATATGAAAACCTTGAAACAAATACATTTAAAGTTTGTTACCACTTGAAACATTTAATGACGAACACAAAGTGTCATTGAAAAATATACTTTGTATTAATGAATCATTTTATAAAATTATACATATCGTCATACGAAACGTAAAACCATGAAAGTGATAAACATTTCAAAACCAGGAGGGCTACTCTGTAATTCGATTAGAAAAGAACACTGTTCGAATTTGTATGTATATAACAATTCTTAAGCATTTTCTTTCGAATCGAATTACAGAGTAACCCCAAGGCTTTTAATTAATTACACTGGCAGCGCAAAATGGCCTTTAAAATAATATATGTGGAATATAAAGAGTTTAATGCGCTTAATTAAAATCCGTTTTCAGTTTTTGTCTATAACGTAAAGATTCTTTTAATGAGCATGACTAATATTTTCACAAGATACATCATTATATTTCACTCTAACTCGAGGATGGTATTCCCGATTTGGATTAACAAAATGCCAAAATGTGCATGCTAAAATTACCTTCAAACTTTCTAATTTTTTGATTTGAACAACCATATCGGAGTAATTCACAAATTAGTAGCGAAAAAGCTTTTTTCATGCAAAATTTAAAAAAAAAATCTTTTTAAAAGCTCCTCAAAAATTTAAGACTGCAAAAACTTTATCGATTAACTGTAGTTCTTAAGGACAAGTGTCTTACGAACAAAATTAGCCATATGTCATGAAAATCGATGGATAAATTTTAATTTTATTGGCAGTTAAGTGAATACACCCAGACAATGAATAATGCGTTCATTTGATCCACTAAAACTTAGCCATTTTTAAACCGATCAATTGAATTATCCTCTATTCGACGCGTAGTAGCCGTTCAAACAAGATGTACATTTTTTTAATCGAACCATCCTGTGACTATGGATGGCGCTTGAAAGAGTAGCATACATAAAAAAAGGTACCGGACAATGGCCGAAATTATTGTTTTTTTTTTATTATTTTCGTGTTTAGCAATTTTTTAAATGCTCTTGTTTTTCTTGGCTTTATAACTCCAAAAAGGTTGGTCTGGTCTTAAATAAAAATATCAGAAACATTTTTGAAAAAAAGTTTTGTCAGCTTTAGGTCTTATTCAAAAACAAAAAAATTTCTCCTCAATGGGGCTCTTCTCCCTCTAGCCCCCGTCAAGTTTCGTTAAATATATGTACCAATGACTTAACTGTGGCAATTTCAAAACTCCGCGAATTACTTCCTTCGATTTGTCTAACTTGAGTGGCATATCAGCTAAACTCTTCAAATTAAAAAAAAAAAATAAAAAAATTTTTATTTACATTGTAAGGACGTGTCACTGCCTACTTTTTTAACATTAAATCGTATCGCACACACATTGAGTTCAATGTGTGTGCAAAGTTTCATCGGTATCGGTTAAGTAGAAGTAGTTGAAAAATAATATTTACTTAGTATGAGCGTGGCCCTGCTCACTTTTATATCCCTCAGATTGTATTGTCATTGTAACCTAAGGTGTGTGAAAAGTTTCAAGTTGATCGGACGTCTTGAAAACGGTGGAAGTTCTATTTGCAAGATTTCATTACATTGTTATTTTGTTACAAGTGAAACTAATACATATAAAGCATTTAAAAAATACAAAACATGTAACTTTCTGTCTTTTAATTACCAAAAATTTTGGAAAACTTAATAAACAATTTTGTTTCCGATTACATGAGTAACTGTTTCAACTACGAAATTAATTAAAATCAATTATAAGTTTTGATAACATTTTTAAAGGAAATTTTTTGGCGCATAATTTTGTCCGAGTAACTGGTTTTAGTTTCTTATTAAAAAAAAACAAATAAATTATGCACTTTTTAATCAATTTAATAAAGATCTTAAAAAAATTCCCACTCAGGACCACAAAGGAATTGACATCTTAAAACTATCAACAGAAGATTTAAAAGGAATTAAAGAAATTGCAATTTTGTCGTCAATTTCAATTGCTTTTCCCCAAATCTTCTTTTCTCTTTGAAGCACATACATACACATAGAGACTTAAATACACTCACAATCAAAACAAAAAGAGATATTAAAAGTAAATAAAATAAAGAAATTGAGAATTTTAATGAAATAAAAATAAATGAAAAAGAAAACAAACAAAAAATACAGAATTTATAACAAAATGGTGGACCAAAAATAAACCGATATACACGAATCATTTTAACAATATTTTTTAATATCACACCAAAACACAAAAAAAACTGAAGCAACATAAAAAAGCGACAAGAAATTGTAAAGAGGAAGAAAGAACAACAACAAAAGCAAATACTCCCCACTGTGGGAATAAAGAAATAACAAAAATCTTAAAAAAAACGAAGAATAATCACACACTACACTGGACGAAAGGAGAATTTATTAAACGAAAGAGTTAAACAAAAAAAATTTTTTTTGTTTGAAAGAATTAAATAACAAAACAAAAGGAATCAAAAAAAAAATAAAACTTAAATAAAATAGTTGACGTTAATTGCATTTACAAGACGCTTCAAAGATACACAAACGCACACGATAGCAAGAGAACTTGGATAAACAAATTTACATAGTCGAATAAGTTTTAATCGATTAATCGAAAAAACACGATTTGTAATTTTTTAAATTACTGTGTGGGAAATTTTGTACCAATTGTCTTCAACGTACTTGTCCTATGACTGGTGAAAATGGGAGAGGTATAATATGTTCCCGAGCCGTAAGCGGTGAAAGGAGAACACATCACTTAACTAGAACAAATATGGTACACAATGGGCCTGATTGTGTAAGGGGCTTGCCGAAACGCCTATGTCGTTTTTTGTAATAGGTTAACTACCTTGATTGTACAAGCGGGCTTTTTCCAAATCGGAAATATTTGTTTAAAGTAGAGTAATTTGAATAATTGAGTTATGAATTTTTAGTCGAACTGTATGGTTTTTATCCAAAGTTATTTAATTAGTTTGGCTTAAGTTCGTTTTCAATTTAATCTTTCGATTAAATTATTATTTTTTTATTTAAAAAAGAAATTCTTAAGCATGTAATTATTGAACATTTAAAGAAAAATGTTCCGTACATCAAAATTTTCTTTGAATGTTCAATATTTACATGGTTTAGAATTTCTTTCTTAAATAAAAAAAAATAATAATTTGATCGGGTAGAGTAATTTGAATAGTTCTAAAGAAACCACAACTGGATAAATACCTTAAGTTTTCATCTAGAACCTATCACTGAGTGTGTCAATTGACCCCATCCAATGGCAAAGCCATGCAAAAGTGGCAGATCTTATCATATAGTCCCAAAACTAGTCCTTGGAAACCACTTATGTGACTTATCTTTCCTTTAGGAGTGTTACAGAAATGAAATGTTTGCATTTCCACTTTTAAAAACGGAAGAGGAAGTAACATGTTAAAATACATGCACAATTCGAATACTAAAATAAATGCTATGCATACTTTTAGGAGCGACAGATAAATAATTGGGACTTTAGCTTCAAAATTTCAATAACAGTATTTGGGACTATATTACGGCATCCGATACGGATTGAAATTTCAGTAGAATTTAAATAGAAATTTCGATATAGAGTTCGATAATATATACCGTACTTTTAGTATTGCCAAAAGCTGGAGGAACAAGTTAAATCAGTCTTTTTAAAAGACTAGAAAAAGCTAAATCGCACAAAAGTAAACGCTAAGAAAGGCTAAAAATGTTTTATTGAAAACTCAATGTTTTCTAAGAAGGCAATTCAAGTAGATAATGAATAGTTCTTGCAAAACAACCTGACTACAAAATAGGCGTGGCACTACCCATAATTTTTATCATAATGCTGTACTTTCACGAGAACTAATTGTGTGCGAAGTTACATAAGAATCAAGAACTTTCGATTATACTTGTGCAGCTCTCTAATATGTGTTCACTTCGTATGGGCGTGGCCCTGCCCACTTTTCATCCTTTTAAATAAAGAAAAAAAACCGAAATCTATTTATAAATGAGGGAGTTTTGAGGGAACATCCATAAAAAATACATGCCGAATTTATAACCTTTCACCTTTTTTTTTGAAGTCGGTTAAAAAAGAATACAAAGAAACATAGCTTTATATATAATGGATCACGGCTTATTTTATGCACTGCATAACTTTTTCTTAAAGACTCCACAGCTACGAAACTAAAAGCAGTATACAAATAATTTCGGTACCATTTCATACGACAAAAGTGTCTAACAATAGTCTAACAATAAATATTTAGTTATTGAAAAAGTTTACATTAAATGCCCTAAAAATAAGAAAACTATAAATAAATTTTTATAATGTGAGGCTAAATGAAAAATAAAAAAAGGATAACACAGCCAGGAAGGTAGAACGTAAATTTCGAGACTAAAACACCGTTCACACCTTGATAGTAATTTTCGTGACAGTACTGCCATGGCAGTTCATTTCTATAAGAAATTGTGACAATTATTATTTGTATTGAGAATGGGTATTAAAAGACAAAATAAAAGTCTAACGGGTATGTTCTGTATTTCATGTGGCATTAAAATGTGTGGAATTATCAAAGGACGAGCTAGAGGGAGGAGCACCAACTTAAGGTGACAATTTTTAGTTTTTTGCTCATAGGTCTGATGTTATACCTTTTAGCAAAAGTTTCTGTATAAGAGTTAAGGCTGACAAAATTGCCTACTAAAATGTTTCTAATAATTTTTTACTTAAGACCAACTTTTTTAGAATTATAAAGACAAGAAAAACAAAAAAATTTAAGAAATTGCATTAAAATTATCCAAAAACACTCTTTTACTTACATACATATATTAACTTTTGGAAAGTTAAAACTTTCTAATGCATTTTTTAGGTCATTAAGATCCGCTAAACACGATAAAAATAATAAAAAAAATTAAACTCGATCGTTGTCAGATAACGGTACATTTGTGTTTTTTATGTATACTACTTTTTAAAGCGCTATTCGGTCTCAAACTGGTTCGCTTAAAAAATACATCTTGATTGAAAGGTTACTACACTACGCGTCGATTAGTGGTTAATTCGCTTTTATCGGATAAAAAATTACTGAGTTATAGTGGATCAGACGAAAGTAATAGATTTTGGCCTGTCCGTTCTTTTGTTCCCTTGGAAATATATTATGATTAGAAAAGTGGGCAGTCGCATGCCCAGGCAAAATAAATATTATTCTGAACTACTTCTAGTCGGCCAATTCTTATGAAACTTCGCACACACAATTACTTCTCGTGAAAATACAACATTATGATCAGACAAGTGTCCAGTGGACAGACACGCCAGTTTTGTAGTCTTTTGTTGCAAGAATTGTTTATATGTTTGTTCCCTCAGAACACCGATATTTACAGACTTATTCGGAAAATTTTAAATTTGTATGAAAAGGCTTTTTTTGTCAATAGTAGTTGGTTTTTGAAACTGGGTTATTTTTCTGCTTCAATAACAAGTTGCATTGCAGAAAGGATCCTAGCAAAAATATCCGTCTACAGGAAGTAGATTTGTAAGGGAGAGAGATCGGTACTCTCCCTTACCATCCTTCTTCGGTATTAAATGATTTTTGTATGGAATATCCCACTTGGTAGGTCTCGAGGTATGAGATTCTTTCTGCGCATCCTAGATGCATTAATCTCATGTCTTTTAATAATATAATTTTAAAAAAAATTACTCTTTTAATCACAATTTTACCTACACTTGGATTAATTTTTTATTTGCCATTATTTTATGTTGTTTTTATTTATTTATGTGTGTACTAAATTGGAAATTATATTACACTACAATTTACTTTTATTAACTACTTTTTGTTAAGAATCGATCCCAAGATCTCCACATGGTAGGCTAGAACACTAATCACTAAGCTACCGAGGCACATTTATTGTCATATATAATTCAATGGAAGAATACTAAATCAAATTACGAAGTAAAATCAACAATAGCATCAATATTTGTATCCACGTAAGCGAGAGAGGATGCACTATAAAAAAGTGTGAGTTGAATAAAAAACTTCGAGTTCAAAAAAACATAAATAGCCGACCAACTGCGTCGTGTGTGTGGTAAATCTTCTCACTCGCTTACGTTATTGCATCCTCGTAAGGCAGAGCGGATGCACTGTGTGCTTTTGTGCATCTTACTGCTTTCTTGTACCAAATTTATTTTAGCTGGGATATTGATGGCTTAGGTGGTGACAATATTGTGCTATTTCGAATAAACTACAAAGTCAATTAGAAAAGCTACTGCTACGTTGTTTGACGCGATTTCTTTAGTTTATTAGAAAACATGACAAATCAAAGACCAGGAAGGAAGAATAAAAAGCAGTACCCGATATTGGTTCTTAGTGTAAGATTTAATGGATTGGCTAATATTGAAACATATTGTTTATACACAATGGTGGATCCTCAATAACTCCAAAATAGTTGGGAATATAAAAAAAGTAATCTTATTCCGCATCTTTTAGTGTTTTATTTATCTACTTCGAACAAACCGTTATGATGAAATTTATTAGCGTGTAATATTAGTCATACCCATACAAAAAAATTTGCACGTGATAAGAAAAAACAGAAAACGTATTTGAATTTAAAGAACGAAAAAAAAATGTTCAGACCAGTGTAATTAATCACTTACATTGTAATTTTTCATGATAATAAAAAAGTTACATACTAGCTTGTGTTTTATTTATTTTACCTTCACTTTAAATTCACTAAAATATCGGTATCAGAATCGCTATAGTAGATATTTTTGCTGGAGTATCGGTATCGTAACGGCAAAAAGGCATATCGATGCATACTTATTTATAACCCATTAATTAAAACCTAAATCATACCATTTAAGTTACTTCAAAAATTCGAATAGTTTCGAACTAAAACTTTTGACTTTACTAAAGATAATTTTTCACATTTGATTTGAGATAAGCAGGTAATTTTAATAAAAGTGTTTGAATGATTTGAATATGTTTTCGTGAACTAATTAAAAAGATATGTCTGTACTCACTAACTTGCCTGGTTTTCAAAAGGGAATATAGTATTAAACTCTTAAGTCAGCATATATTTATACCAAAAATTTTAACAACACTTTAAGCCAGAATAGATTTACATAAATATGTGTTGTTTTTTCTAAATATTATATGATTTGGTTGCTATATACGTTCATTTTACAACTTCCACTACAAATCTTGATGTACTCATGTATTTTAGAATTTCTTCATACATAGTTTTCTATCAATTTTAAAATTTTTTGCCAGATAAATTGTCTTATTCTTTAGTTGTTAAATTGTTTATTAATTTAGTTAATTTGCTTTTTCAATCGAAAATGTCTGAATTGATTGAGAAAAGCATATTCTAACAAAAAAAGGTGTAGTCACCCGTTATTGCAATTTGTTTATACATATTTCTTCAATATTATTTCGCTTTATCTTTTATATTCTCAGTTTGATATGAATATTTTTGTCTTAATATTTTATATTTTGCACTTAATTGCACACGGTCACAAACAAATTGTCTACTTTGCTGACTATATGCCCGACTGGCTGGCTGATGCTTGCATACATAAACACACACATACACACACATGCCCACACAGATGCAGAAACGCATAACACATACATAGCCAGACCGACATTCATTTAACACTGTTTTCAAACAGTTCTTCAAAGTTTCGTCTCTCTGCTTTTTATCACACAAACACATTTGCAAATTGCAATAGGAAGAAAAATGCTCTCCTAACCATTGACGCCTACTAATACCAATACACAAGCTTGAAACACTTGATGTGTGTGGTTTGGTTGCTTTTTCTATGCATAAAAATTTGCAATTTTCATTTTATTTTTTTTTTTTAGATTTTTGTTAGCAAAGTTGGAAAAAATGTAATGTTTAATATTTTAGAAAACTAGTTCCTACGATATGATTTTAATTGAGAAAAATTTTTTTACTTAAATTACCTTTTTTTGAATAATTTTTCTTATATTTGTGTTAGAAAAAAAACTAAAAATTCTATTTAAATTTGTAAAATTTGTTAAACGCTTCTTTTTTTAACAGCAGAGTAGAGATGTGTTGCTTTTTTTATTTCACTTTATTTATATACAAAATAATAAAACTTGAGATCACAGTTAAAACAAAATAAATTTATTTATTTTTAGAATTTTATTATTTCTTTAAAGATTTTGAATTTTCAATATTTTTATTTATTTCCTTTTTGTTGCACTTTTTGGTAAATACACTTGAAATTTTATATAAAAAAAATCACTTAAAAATATTGCAAATTTGTTAGAAGAAAGATTTTGGATTGACAATTTTCTTTACTCTTGATTTTTTCTATTTATTTGAACATTTTTGCTTTGTTGAGAGATGAAATTATTTTAAAAACTGATCCAAAAAAGCATTAATTTTCTTTTTGTTAATATTATAATAGTGCCGCGGTGTAATATGGCGGACGCTACGTCACCGGTTTCAACGCTCGTCTGCTAAAGCACACACAGTCTCGGTCTTCACGTCGTCACTATCGTTGAACAACACAAATTGGCAAAACGTTGCAAAAGCATACAGACCAGACTAGAGCACACAGCAAACCAAAAACCCAAGCAAAGAAAAAAGTAATTGTATATTCAATCCACAAACCTCAGACGACAACTACAAAAGCCAACAAAAACAAAAAAAATTTAACTCACTAATACTATCAATACGGCTGCAGAATATTAAAAAAAAACATTCATACACACAGATACACTACACTAACAGTTCTTTAGAATAAAACATGCAATAATTGTGCACAGTGAACTTTTTGCAATGCACACAGATACTTTTTTATTACCTCAATCTCTCTTTCGCGCTCTCTCTCTCTCTCTTTTATCTTTCTCACTAATTGTGTTAAGCTTATTGAAATTCCCCGGTATCACTCTCTATCTGAGGGTCTCTCTCTCGTTTATAGGTTTGCAAAAATTTTTGCAAACTTTTTATGCAGGGTTGTTGTTGCTGGAGATAAGCGCGCGTTAGTCTCGTGAGGGTTAACTGAAAATCAAATAAAAACCAACATACAGAGAGATAGAGAGCGTTAGAGTGATAAAGACCGACCGGTGGGGGGGACTGCAGGGGGCTGAATCACCCTCTTACGAATTTGCACACTAAAACAAATTAAAAAACAAAATACTTATGCACTCACCACTTGATACACACATTCCAGCATTAAGAAAATTCATATAAAATCTACTGAAACAGTAGAACTGAAGCAAAGTAGCTTTTTTTGCAAACTTTGCTTTTCGTGATCGTTTCAATAATTTGAATTAAACAAACTCACACACACACTATAAAACTTACGCAAAGAAAAATGAGAACCTCTAACAAAATCTTGCCAGAGTGTGGATCGTAGAAGGACCGTTTTTACAAATCGTTGAAGTTTTTTTTCAAAGTTGTGCAAAAAATATATACATACTACACACATGTGGCCATTAAAATAGGTACACTGATATACGAACCTGTTACAATTTCTCTCTCAAATTTTTCCAAATAACAAGGTTCTAACCAGGGTTGTCAGATATGACGACTTATCGCCAAACGTGGCGATTTTTCAGCTTGTTTGGCGTCTACATTTTTGATTTGGTGACATGGCGATTTTTCTGGCGATAAATAAATTTATTGGCGATTTTTATGGCTATTTTTTAAACAAAATTGAATTTCAAAATTTTTATAATTCAGGAAAACTACTTTGTAGAAAGAGTATTTTCAAAAATAAATCCCACCAAAACTCTTGTCAAAGAAAATAAAACAATGATTTTACTTACATTAATTATAGTCATTAATGTGTTTTGAATTTGGATGAGAAAAATTTACAAGAAATAATTTTTCGCGATTTTATTTCTACTTTTGGCGATTTTCTGCTAAATTTATATACGATTACTTTATAAAAATTTATATTAAAAAAGTATTACATAAAAACAAAATTTATTATCAAATATATATTAAGAAAAACTACATAAAACTAATTTTGGCGACTTTTGGCGATTTTTAAAATCAATTTGGCGAAATATGTCGGAAAAAATCTGACAACCCTGGTTATAACGCCTGATTCTGGTAGAAGCCACCAAAAAAAATTTTAAATAAACGTGCATCGGCGTTTTGAGAGTTTACATCTGTGATTAGTTTTAGTGGGAGTTAAAGCCCTTCTAAATTATTATCATCAAAATCACATTGTTTTAATTTCTTGCAGACGAGTTTTGGTGGGATTTATTTTAGAAAATACTCCTTCAACAAACTACTTTTCCTGAATTACAAAATTTTTAAAGTGCAATTTTGCTTAAAAAAATAGCTATAAAAATCGGCAACAAATTTATTTATCGCCCGAAAAATCGCCATGTCGCCAAATCAAAAATTTAGACGCCAAACAATTTGGAAAATCACTACGTTTGGAGAGAAATCGCCATACCTGCCAACCCTGTTCGGAAACAATGGGTGAATCCAGCTTAAGGCCCCTATTATGATTCACAACTAAACTGATAGTTGAGTCGTAGTTGTCAAATTCTTATTATTGATTACAACTTTCATAAAAGTGAGGCAACTCTGTTTTATCAGTTGTGTTTTGGATTTTATTTCGACTATTCAGGTATGTGATGGAAATCGATTCCGAAAACGAAGCAATTTTAAAAGGTGTTTTTTAATAATATTTCTTTATTAAAAACAATTTTATCACATGTATTATAAAAATATTTCCTTAGTACAAAAGTGTTGTATTACAAACATTATAAAAATTTCATGAAAAGCGCCTTAAAAGGGGCTTCTAAAAGTGCTTCCTTTTCAAAATCGATTTCCATCACATACTTGAAAGTGTTACTTTTGCTTACTTTTAAAATGGTGATTTTAGGCGCCAATCTATCCCATTTGTCAACCAATATTGTTGCCATATCCATAAAACATAAAATCTCAAGAAAAAATTGTAAGGACAAAATTAAAAATATTTAAAATATTTCGTGATGGCTACTATAGTTTCAAAACAATTTTTCGAAAAATTTTTCGAAGACAACTAACATTAGTTGTGCCATAATACAAAAAAATGGTTGAGTTGGGTCGTAACATTGACAAGTCCACCTAGTTGAGTTGTGAATCATAATAGGGGCCTAAATATCGGCAAGAACTGTGCGGAGTCCGCTTTATGGTATTAATCATAATAGTAGAATAGCTCGAAAAGTTCCAATGTTAGAAAAAAAGGAACAGAAGAGAAGAGACTTTAATAAGGCCCTAATTGTGTAAATCACATCAGCAAACTGAAATTTATATAGAGAACAAAAACAAAATTTCAAATATTTTATAGTTTTGTTTTATTTTTCATACAAATTTTAAAATTTTTGAAAGGAAAATATAAGAAGGCTAAAGGGTGAAGTATTCAACCCACATTATACTAAAAATATAACAATTACATATGGTAGCGGTAATATAATGGTTTGGGGAAGTTTTTCTTGGTGTGGTATAGTCCCTATTTACATCATTTCAAAAGTATGAATAAGGAAAGCTACATAATTATTTCGGAAAATGTTGTGTTGCTTTATGTTGCGAAGGAAATGCCACTACACTTGTGTTTCTAGCAAAATAATGACCCCAAATACTCTTCTAAATGAGTAAGTCTTTAGGTAGTGTTATAAAGTTTCAAAGTCAATCACCCGATCTCAATCCAATGAGGAAATTTCAACATGAAAGCTTAGAAAAAAACATGCTAAAGAAGACTTAATTGTGGCAAAAAGTTGAGACCTGCCTCAAGATTATCTCTTCTATTCCTAACAAATTAGAATAAAGTTATTCAAAATAATCCTGGACATAGTGGTTACAGATAAGGAATAACCCTTTCATTTTTCGCATTTCGTTTTCAGTACATATTTTTCTAACCAAGTGTATTTCTTCGTTTTAGCCGACCTAAAAAAAGGATAAAGGTTATCAATTCGTCATTCATTTTTTAATGTCTGCTGCTCCCTCAAAACTCCGCCATTTATAAACCGATTTAAAATTTTTTTCTTTTTTAAAAGAATGTACTTGCAGATTGATCCCGTTGAAAAGAGGGCAGGGTCACGCCCATTCGAACTAAATACATATGCCTTTTCAACTACTTCTACTCAACCGCATCTTATGAAACTTTGCTCACAGATATTAAGCTTCTGTTTCAATACCACCACATCATGATTAAAAAAGTGGGCATGCAACATAAATATTCTTTTCCTACAACTTTTACTAAACCAATTCTGATGAAACTTTGCATACCCGTTTAGTTATAGTTACAATATAACATTATGGTTAAAAAAAGTGGGCAGTGCCACGCCCATGAAAAGTATATATTCATTTCAACTACTTCTACTTAACCGATTGTTATGAAACTTCGCACACAATTAGCTCTCGTGAAGCTACAACATTATTATCAAAATTATGGTAGTAGGTACCACGCTTATTTTATTTCTTTCTTCATTTTTATTTCTTCTTAAAATATTATTTTTTAATTGTTATTTTTATTTACTTTTATGCTTCAAGCAATAAATATTTACCAAGATTGACTTTGTCCACATAAAATCGAAAAAATATGAATTTTTAATAATTATAAAGGTGGTGCTACCTATTTTAATGACCACATGTGTTCATATAAAAAAGCTTTTATACGTGATAAGCAGCAAACAGTCACATTTCTTTGTTTGTTTCTTTTCGTTTGCTAATTCGTATCTAAAAAAATTAAGAAAAAAACTGCTTTTTACTCAAGAGTTAAAAAGAGAATTGCCAAATGAAACAATAATAAATAAAACGAAGATAGATTGAAAATAATGTTCAAAAAAAATATTTTATGTGGGATTTTTTTTTAATGAGGTGCATGTGTGTATAAGGTTTGAATAGAGATAATGTTTGCTAATGTTTGCCGTACTTTATCGTTTAAATAATTAAAAAAAATAAATAAATAAAACAAATCATGAATGATATTAAATAATTAAATTTGGATTTATGAGTTTCTTTAGTGGAATTTTAATTTTACGACATTTGCTGGAAAAAAATCTATACAGACGTTTTTCAATATAAAATTGTTTCTACTGAAACATCTGGGGCCTAATTCGACTCGTATCGAATGGATGGATTACCGCATTCGATAGCTATCGTATCGAAATGTTTGAAAAGTGTACCAAGTTTATTTTATACCGGTTGTTGAATCGACTAAAAATTTGTAATACAGTAAAGAAAAATTTTGTGTATTGTATTCGATCGCTCTAGTGCTATCGAGTGGAATTTAAACAGCAGCTACTCGAATATCGTATGCCGTAATACCTAAAGGAAAAATTTCGATCAATTTTGCTCGATATCGAATGCGACAATGCGGCCCCTGCTCTCCAAAGAATCTTAGGCCCCTATTATGATTCACAACTAAATTGATAGTTGAGTCGTAGTTTTCAAATTCTTATTATGGAATACAACTGCATTAAAGCAGTTGTCTTAGGTTTTTATCAGTTGTGTTTTGGTTTCTATTTCGACTATTGTGTTACTTTTAATTACTTTTAAAATGTTACTTTTAGGCGCCAATCTATCCAATTTGTCAACCCATATTGTTGTCATATCCACAAAACATAAAATCTCAAAAAAAAATATTAAGGCCAAAACTAAAAATATTTAAAAGATTTTGCGATGGCTACTATGGTCTCAGAAAACAGAGAATATAGATAAGAACCTTTTTTCGAAAGATTTTTCGAAGACAACTAAAATTAGTTGTGAATCATAATACAAAAAGTGGTTGAGTTGGGTCGTAGCATTTACAACTCAACCTAGTTGAGTTGTGAATCATAATAGGGGCCTTAATATTAATTAAGACTTTTGTTTCAATATTAAATAGATTAAAAACAATTCTTGAAATAAATCTGGCTATAAAATTTCTTGCAAAAAAAACTACTACAAAATAGGAGTGCCACTGCCCATAATTTTTATCATATTACGAGAACTTATTGTGTGCGAAGTATCATAAGAATCGGTTAAGTAGAAGTGATATAAATTATATTTACTTTTCATGGGCGTGGCGTTGTCCACTTTCTTAACCATAATGCTATATTGTAACAATAACTAGATGTGTGTGGAAGGTTTCACAAGAATGGGTTTAGTAGAAGTTGTTAAAAAATTATATTTACTTTGCATGGGCATGGCGTGCCCACTTTTTTAATGATGATGTAGTATTCAAACAGAAGCTTAATATCTGTGCAAAGTTGCATAAGAATCGGTTGAGTAGAAGTAGATGAAAAGGCATGTATATTTACTTCGCATGACCCCACCCACTTTCCAACTTGACCAATCTGGAAGTACATATTTTTAAATTAAGAAAAAAAATCCGAAGCCGGTTTATAAATTTCGGAGTATTGAGGGGACATCCATACTAAAAATACATGACGAATTGATAACCTTTCTCCTTTTTTTGAAATCGGTTAAAAACAGGCGTGGCAATACGCACTTTTCTAATCATAACGTTGTAGTTTTACGAGATCTAATTGTGTGTGCAAAGTTTCATAAGAGTTAGTTTAGTAGAAGTTAAAAAGAAAATGTTCTTTTTTTTAAGCGCTTTTTTCATGTTGGCGATTTTTCGTTTTGAAATTTTTTTAATTTTGGAATCTTTTAGTTTTAGCGTTTTTTTTTTAATTTGATGATTTTGCCTCTTACGGTTTCCAAGATACAGCAAATTGTCTAAATTACATAGTCAAAATTACATTAGCTGATAAAACACCCTTTAATTTTTATTGTTTTAGATATCGGTGTTAATTGGTGTAGTCTATTCTAGAGACTACACCAATTAACACTAACTTTAAAAATTTAAAGTGTCTTTATACAAGTGTCTGTATATTACATTAGTTATCAACATTTATCGTTGCTCGTTTTAGAACACCCTTTAATTTATAGCTTTCATATATTTGTTGTTGTAGCGGCCAAAGTTTTACATATTCTGTGAAAATTTCAGGTCCGTAGTTCTTACGGTTCCCGAGAAAACAGCCTGTGACAGACTGACAGACATACGGACAGCGTAGCGAAAACAATAGGGTTCCTTTACACTTTTGGTATGCGGAACCCTAAAAAACAAACTAAAAATACATACATGACGAACATATAACCTCCTCCTTTTTTGAAGCCGGTTTCCTCCCTTGTCTTTTCTTAGGGAGTGTCCAGGCCTTCTAAAAGAAGGTGTAAATAGGCCTTCAAGGAGACAAGAATTGAGAAGGCCTCTTTAGTTTTAACGCTGGGTATGAGAGGGTTACATACATACACACTCTCACACACATACATCCATATGGACATCATCGTAAAAATAATTTGAATAGACTCCCATGACCTCAAACCATCGACATCTGATGAAAACTCGATTTTCGAAAATTGGGGTGAGATCAGTAACATCCTATTTTTGATAGCGATAAGTTAAAAATATGGTTGACCTTGCTGGCCCTCTGGAATTTTTCGTTATAAAGTTCAAAGCTTTGTTTTGAAATTACACAACGATATTTGTCGAATCCAGATCTAATTTACAGCACTTGACGCAGTTTTAAGATTTCAAAGAACTCTAGAGTCTAGAGCTACCCAAAAAAATCTGTTTTCCAAAAATTTCATAAACGATATTTGTTAAACGACCAAACCCATTTTGATAAAATTTGCGGCATTCGAAACAGGATTTCGATTTAACAGGAATTTTTAGAGTAAATTAAAATGATATTTCTCAAACGAATCAATTGATCTCAATTCCTAATCCCCAAATACAGAGGTCTCAGAACGAAATTTGAGACCCACTATAAACATAGCTTGGGGTTAGTTATGGTGTGAGGCACACTAACATCAGCCGCTGGATCCGGTAACCTTTACATTGTTGATGGAATTATTAGTTACAAATACTACATTAACATCCTTCCACAAGAATATATCTGTACCTCGGAGATATACTGCACTATGTCGACATAGTGCTGTTTTATAAGAGTAACATTTTTGAATTCAGCTTATCGAGACCTTTCTGGCAATACACTATAACATGTACTAATAATTTCAAAACTAAAGATATCTTAAAAAATATAGCACTGTGCTCAATGTTTTTTAAGAT
Source organism: Panzeria rudis (assembly GCA_956483635.1). Classification (NCBI taxonomy): domain Eukaryota; kingdom Metazoa; phylum Arthropoda; class Insecta; order Diptera; family Tachinidae; genus Panzeria; species Panzeria rudis. The sequence continues at coordinate 168,613,769 of OY101447.1, forward strand.
GTTCTTCAATATTAAAACTTGCGTGCTGAAAAGTTTTGCAAAATGCAGTATAACTCCGAGGTACAGATATTTTTATTGAATTTGCAGCATTCACCGCAGTACATATCCTCATTCGATTCCAATATTATTCTGCTGAGCCATTTCTTTAAGGTTTGGAAACAATAAAAAGTTGATGGCAATTAAACCTGGAGAATAAGATGGATGCGGTAATAGTTCGAACTGGAACTTTTGAACCTTTTTCATCGAAACTTCATAAAAGTGCACTCTATCTTCTAAAGACTTATTGATTTTCTTCATTAACAAAAAGAAAAAACTAGAGTAAGAAAACAATCAACCTGTTGTAGTACGCAAGTAAAGAAAAGAAAAAACATGATTGATTATGGAGCTTATGTTTCAACTTTGATATTATAAACTTCTTATTCTTATAATTAGGAGTTTAATATAATATCTTCTAGTTTTTCTATGAGATTTTTGGGTAAAGGTTCCCTGACGATTCGCATTAGCCCCAATGAAATGCGCATAGGAACTAGCTAATACCCCTCCATAATCAATTTCAATGTATTTTAACAAAAATTTAATCTTTTACCTAAAAAAGTAAAATATTAAATTGGGAAAAAGCACACTAGAAAATAAAAATTAATGTAAAAAAGAAAATACATCTCAAAAATGTTATAAGAAGTTCCTAGCATAGGAATGGGATTTAAAACAAAGGGGCACAAAAAGTGGCAAGTCGGTCAAAAAAGGGGCAAAATGCGACTTTAGTCGCACAACTGTAACGCTGATAGGAACTGTTTCATAAAAAATTCATTTCTTTTAAAATGAGAGTAAAGTTTCAAAAGATTTGCCGCAAGTAACTAAAATCCAGAAAATAAAATAATAAGTTCAATCTGAAAAATGTTTCCATTTCTTATCGTAAATGTAAAATAAGCATATAAAAATGAAAAATTCATTTCAGATATCAAATAAATTAAAAAAGCATTTTTAATAGAAATCTGAAACTTTGTTTAAAATATAAGAAAATAAAGCAACTTTACTCTCTACTCTTACAAAAATCTAAACTTTATGTTGACCAGCAAATTTCGTTTTTTTTTATTTCAGTTTGTTGTTGCTTTTTTATCATTCCTTCAAAAAACAAAAAAAAACAAAACAAATAATAAAAATAAATACAAAAATAAAAATATCAACACTATTTTTGTGGACTCGTATGACTCGACTGTATTGAATTCCAGACATTAATTCTCCTGTATAGAAATGTTTTACTGCTGATTCTTCTTGTTCTTCAAATATTCCTTGTGTATAAATTCATTCTGATGTTTGATGTGTGTAAGAGTGTTTGTGTGTGTGTGTATCTGTGTATGGTGTTTGAAATAAAAAATGTATGTATGCACAAGCCTAGCAACTGTCGACGTTCCACAAAGTCCACACAAATACATGTGCAACAAGAAATGAATGTATTTCATGAGATTTTAAAGCATCAACAAAATAAATACGGAATAAAGAACGAAGAACGAACAAACAAATTGAATTGGAAGCAAATTTCTTTAAGTTTTGTCAGCGTTCGATATGTACACCAAGTGTCAATCGATTATGGGCAAGTTCTCTCCCTCTCCTCCTTCGTGTAGATCAGTTAAGAAGTATCCTTTTTTGATTTCCTGTGACTTTTCCCCTATTTTATGTATGTAAGTAAAGTCCTATTTAAAACGTTTTTAGATGTTTTTTAAACAAACATTTCCCGCGAAGTGATTAGCTGGTCTGCGGAAAACACCTATGGCCTATGGCGGGAATCGAATCCACGACCTCTGAACTGAAAGGCTAGCATCGCTGCCACTCAGCCACAGGGGCACCCAAAGCATATCGCATCGGATTTATTATTTTGAATTGCGCAGTTTCTATATCTCTTTCAGATTCCATCAGCTATAGCCTCCTTCTCTAAAAAAAAAATGTATTATTGTACTGCCCAAGAGCTTTCTATGAGTGTGGAGCAGTACCGCCCAGGTCTCCTAGAAGTGCCCCTTTTACCGGATTTATTATTTTTAAATGCAAATTTTCTATGTCTCTGTCAGATTCCACCCGTTATAACAGCTTCCCTGAGAAACAGTTGGACATACCGACTCCAGTTTACTATTGTACTGCACAAGAGCGTTCTTTTCAAAGTCCGTGTTCGGTTCCTGTACCAGTAAGATAAAACAATCAGCCGCACGTTCTAGATTTTAAGTTGAGCAAAATCATTCGATCCCATGTACATCACAGCAGTTGGGTGTCTGTGGGATTTACGGCACAACCTTGTAAAAATCTAAGCTAAACATTTCTCAAAGTTTTCAAACAATAACGCTTATCCATTCTGTAGTGCGATCCTCTATTCAATTTTAACAATAGTTGTCATTGTTAAAAAATTTAACAAGCAAATTGTCGATTTTGCTACTCTGTAATATTTTTAATAATATTTACTGTTGTTTAGCTAACGACAATAATTTTTCTGTTGTTAATGAATAGACCTCGAGTCAGCTGTTCAGTCGTAGCACGTACTTTATGTCAACAATTAAAGATTATTTTCTACAAAAATATAAGTATATATAAAACATTTACGTTTAAATAACAATATTTGTATTACTTAAACATTTAATTTAACATTTATTTCACACAAATAACGAAATTATTGAAAAAATTTCTGTACACTATTTGGCAATTACAAGTTCATTTGTTTTTGTTATATTCCTCTTTGCGCTTTTCGTTTATTTTAACAGAGATGCCATATGATGTCAGATTTAAACAATGTTGTTAACAAGAAGTCACAGAATCGTAAAATGGTTAGTGCTAACAACAACTGTTGTTATTGTTAAAAGTTACAGAATCGTACTACTGGTGACGACGATTAACTTTTGTTTGATAGAATTTCTAAAATCGTTTTAAGTGTGATTTCAAGTGACAACCGACATACTGCGACAGAAAATCTCAAGTGTTATTGACTTTGACGTGGTATGAAAAGCTTCTCCATAGAAATTATTCAAGTTGAGGCTTCACTAAAGTTATATTCATACCATATTTCATCTCCTTCTAGACATATTCGTAGACATTACACAAACAAAAATTCAGCTTTAGTTGTAATCTTGTATTTGTTGCCCTAGTACTGCCATCTGTAATATTTCATCATGGTGTGTAGGTTAGGTTATCAAGTTGCTGATGTAAAAGGAAGAAAGGATTCGAGCCCACTTGGGTCCAAGAGTATGGTCTCTTTGTGATAGTTGTACGAAAGGAAAGAAAAGATAGGGAGCAGTAAACAGAGAAAGATTGAATTTAAGAAGAGAGAAGAGTGAGGTGTACGGAATCCCGTGTAGGAGGGATCGTTTTGTGAATTAAACACCATTAGGGGAGTCAACGCGTGAGCGACAGAAGCACAGAAGCTGCATGATATTATCTTCTTCTTCATTATTAGAGTTGAATCAGTAGTCGTTATAGGGGAGATCCATGTGTTTAGCGTGTATTCCAAAGGTGCAGTGCCCCGTGACCGTGGCCAGGTTCCGCAAGTGCAACTTTGAGAAATTTAGTAGTTGCTTAGTTCTACTAGCGTCGAGGAGAGGCCATATGGTTCTCGCTATTGAGCAAGTTGTCTTGTTGTACCATATGGTTTCAGCCGTCTGCATAAGGGCAGCATCAATTCGTCTCCAGCAGGATGAGAGTGGGAGACATCCCGAAGCAAGCTCTACTCTTATACAGATAATCCGCAATGATGTTATCTGAAATGCATCTATGTCCGCGTGCCCATTTGAGGATGATGCCTGAATGACTCGCCATCGTGTTTTGATGCTGTGCGGCATTCCGGGACTATATTGGATGTGGTTTACACACCCGTGAAAGCTTTAATTGCAGTTTGGCTATCGGTTATAATTTGGATATCCCTATTCGTTATCCGATAGAACCTTAGCCAGTTGATTGCTCTTTTTATGGCAGACATTTCTGCTTCTGGGATGCTGCATTCACCCGCACAGAAAAAACTTAAATTTTATTTTCTGTATAGGAATTCAATGAAATAGTAAATATTTTGTCTAGGTACGGACCTACAAAAAAATTTGTAAATATAGACAAAAATATCTCAACAATTTCATTGAAAAAAACCGTGTTTTTTTTCAATGAACAAATTGTTTAAATCTATAAAACAATTTGTCTAAAAATATTTACAAATTGTAAACAAAACAATTTACTAAATCAAACAAAAAGATTTACTGGATTTCCTGAAAAATATCAAACATTCCTACCTGTTCTGTAAGCCGAGTCGATTTGAAAACGCTCGATTTAGAGAAATTAAATCCACTAATAGCAAACTTTTTCAGATTTTTTTTGCAGTTTTATACATTTTAGAGCTTAGAATATCATATCTGAAATTAATTTAATATATCCGATGTAAAATACATCTATAGGGGCATTATTTATTTTTGGAAAACGAAAAATTTACTCGGATTCGTTTTACGGAACAGGGTCGAATATTTTTGTCTGAATTTATAAAACAATTAGTCCAAAAATACTAACAAATATTGAACAAAATAGTTTACTTAATCAAACAAAAATATTTATTGGATTTTTTGCAATATATCAAACAAAAATTTTGTCTGGGTCATCATCATCATCATCCACTAAGCATTTATAAAATTCCACTTTGCTAAATGTGTTCAAATCTGAATGTTTATCTAATGACTCTAAAACAATGAATGAGAATTAAAGCAACGACATTAACGAATTAATTCACTCAAAAATCTTCAGTAAATAACTTGGTACAATGGAATTTCTTTTGCGATCATTGTTATTGGTGTTATTTGTGTGTATGTCGTCATCGGGGTTGTTTTTGTTTTTTTTATTTATTTTTTGTTCTTGGAGTCAAACATGCAATTCATTGATTATGTAAAGAACATTTACTAAAAATTAAATTTATTCTTAGACAAGCTTTTGTTTGAAAATTTTTTTGGTGATAATTTTTTCTGTGTGGGATTCTGAAAGACTTTTTGAACCCGAATGTAGACACCCACGCCAACTCTCGTTCGCCGTTTGGAGCCATCGGTGTAAACATGTATGGTCCCATGTGCTGATGGGGAGAAGTCCCCCATCCAGTGGTCTCTAATATGCTAGCATGACCCCATGGGCGATGGTTCCATGCGCCGATTGCGTTAAATCAGACTGCAGTACGTAGTGCTGGTTTCCTGGCCAGCAGATCGTAATATGTATGTGATAGAAAATTGAACTCTTTATATTTCATATATTTTTTTTTTTAAGGAGATTTACTTTGCAGAACAGTGTTATCAACAAACTCGGCGGCACCCATCTTGCCCATAGGTTTTCAATAGCAAATTTTTCTTATAAAATTAGGTTTCTGTGGCATGCGATCTAGCCGCGCTCTCAACTAGTTCACACACTTTTAAACTCATTGACCACTTAAAACAATAACGTGCATTTTGTTTATAGTTTCCGATATAACTCCTTCAACTGGGAGTCCTAAATTGGGTTAATCATAAGTGGAAGGCCAAACAACTCATTTTGACTTTCTCTAACTCATTCTTAGTTTCTTCGTGCGTTCCTGCTCTCAAGCAATATAGAAAAAGTTGTCGATTCTTAAAGAGAATCTGATTGATTTCACTAAAAACAAAGCCGGCATATTTTTAAACTTACATTATTGAGAAACCTATATTTTTATATGTTTTAGTGCAAATGATATTGCAAAGTTTTATTGATTTTCTCTACTCGTGTATGATTAATTTATTTAATAAAATTCACATGCATTTAATAAAATGTCTTACACTGTTAAAGTATGACTATTTTTGGTTAAGGGAGTAGAATAAAAATAAAAAAAAGCGTAAATAAAGCAAAAAAAAAAAACAGAAATAACAAGATTTCGGTTTGTTTACATTGTATGAAATAAAATTTGTTTTTGGACAAAATTTTCATTTTCATTCTTATTTCTCGTGTTAAAAAAATATTATTAGCAAAAACCAGTTTTATCAAAATTTTGAACAAAATGTTAGTAAAAAAAAAACAAAGTTACCCAAAAACATTTATAATTAATATCCTTAAAACACAGATTACCATTTTTAAATATCAAGACAAAAAGAACAAAAAAAAACGCTTTATAGAAACATTAAAAAAAATAAATCAACATTGACAGACACCGACGCCTTAAGTGCAAAATTATTTATAAATAAAAATTATAAAAGAAAAAAAAAGAAAGAAAATTTAATCACGTCATGCTGCACATTCTTGCAAAAAAGTTATTGATAATGAACTTGATGGTGGCGGTGCCTGTGCCTGTGCCAATGTGTGTTTGTACAGTGCATGACAGCGGCTGTTGGCTATTACAGCTCTTTAAGTTTTACATTAATTGCCGGCTAAAATAATAGAAAGAAAAAACATTGCGCAAGCTTAAAATGCCAACCCAGATAGTTAACCAGCCAGCCATCCAGCCAAACATACAACCCAACATTTTTTGCGTCGGTCGCTGATTCTGGTATCAGTTTTCTTTTTCTCTTGAGGGGAGGTTGGTCTTCTAGAGACCACAACAACAATGTATGAAAAGATTTTAAAAATAACTTTAACTACTATTTGCAAAAAGAAAAAGAAAAAAATCTACTGTTCTATAACCCAACATAATAGTGGCGTAACAATGTCATTACTGTGGGAGGTTGATAGCAAAAACTTGCTTTTCTTTTCAGTATCTTCCGTAAGTCTTTAGTTATTTGCCGGCTATTTCCTAACAACTTTTTTTAGCGTTTCTTTTGTTTTGACGAGATTAAATGTCGAGTTGTTTGAGAAATCTTATAACTAGATGAAATGGTATTAAATGAAATTTTAAAATATTCAACATTATTTGTTTTAACATCATTTTCGAACAAACAGAAACAAAAGCTTGTCAAAGTTCTGATATAAATTAATATTAAAATCCCTTTTTATTGCAACATGGAACTACAGACAATAGATGAGGAAATTGTAATGTACTACAAGAAGTGTTTAATACACTTGAAATTTTTATTTATGACGTCTGAGTGCAGGGCAGCAGCCGACACAGACGATATTCTTGAGAATTGCACTTTTACCAAGATGATAGTTCTTAAACAAAATTTGTTGCAAATATTTTTTAAGTATTTCTTTTGTCTAGGTTCGATATAATCATACAAAATGATTGATATTTATTTATAGAAAATTCATTTGAGCTTATTTATATAAGTAAAATTTTTAATGAAAAAACAAAAAATTTTATTAAAGACTGTAGTTTAACGTTAAATTTTAAAATAATATACGCTTGGCTCGTAAATGCAATACCGCAATGTAACAGTGATTTGTCGTGGCACGATTATTTTAACGATTAATAGCACTGCACAACAAAATGATATTTTTTTTAATTACAAGATTCTAACGACAGATTCTGGTAGAGGGCACCATAAGACTATATACTAGAGGGCTGCATGAATATACACGAAAGTACTCGTATGTATGTATGTATGCATGTATGCATGTGTTTTTTTTTTGTATAAATGTTTGTATATATGTACCCATTGGTAAATTGCAGGAGTAAAGAGACCTTATAGAAGGCCTGTTTAGCAGGCATAAGGCCTTCCAATCCGTATTCCATACTCAGTTCATTTTTACCCATGCTTTCGCAGGCCTTCCACAGTCGCTTTCCAATGTAGGGATTCTTACAGGCCTCTTCTGGCATGCCATTTTGAAGGCTATCTAAGGATGGTCTGCTAAAAAGCAAATGGAGGTAAACATTTTCTTCTATTTCTGTATTATCATAGCGGCTTCCTTTGATTTCATTAATGTGATTTTTTATTTCCAACTATTTCTTTTCATCCAAAGTAATTTTTTAAACATTAAATTGGAGATGATGTAGTTCCGGCGGAATAATGACAAGTTAATCAGCTCCGATATAATAGCAGCATGTGTGATGTTTCTTGTATGTAAATTTTAGTTTTATATACAAACTAGCTATACCCGGCGTGCTTCGCTACCCCTTTGTTGTGCAGATATAGAAAAATCTTTTAACTCATTTAAAAATAAACATAAAATTGTTTAGTTTTGTCGGAGATCTTAGTTTTGGCGAATTTTTGCGTTTTTGCGTTTTAGCGATTTTTCGTTTTGACTTTTTTAATTCTGGAATTTTTTAGTTTTAGAGTTTTTTAAAATTTCAAGAGTTTGCCTCTTACGGTTTCCAAGATACAGCACTCTGTTTAAACTACATAGGTAAAATTAATTAACTTTCAGAACACCCTTTAATTTTTGTTGTGTTAAATATTCAACAGACTACACCAATTAGCACTAACATTGAAAATTTCGAGAGTCTATATAAAAGTGTCTGTATATTACATTAGTATTTCAACATGTTTCGTTGTTCGCTTTAGAACACCCTTTAATCTTTAGCCCGTAGTTCTTACGGCTTTCGAGAAAACAGCCTGTGACAGACAGAAAGACAGACGGACTCACGGACAGCGTATCGAAAACAATAAGATTAATTTACACTTTTGGTGTACAGAGCCCTAAAAAGAACCTTTTCCAAAAAGTAACTTTTCAAAAAGTAGCCTTTTTCAAAAGAGTACCATTTTCAAGTACCCTTTCCAAAAAACATTTTTCAAGAAGTACCATTTCTTAAAACTACATTTTCAAAAAAGTAGGTTTTCGAAAAAGTACCTTTACTTTCAAATATAAACGGTTAACAAAAAGAGTACCAAAATTAAATTATTATGATGCTTTTAGAATTTTATGTCTACCTTACTTAGATTCGGAAATATAAAAACACGGACTTTACCCGTTTTTACCCCTTTTAATCCCGTTAGAATTTGAGTTTTCTAAAATTCGTTCTTAGGGGAAATATAAAAACACGGACTTTACCCGTTTTTACCCCTTTTAATCCCGTTAGAATTTGAGTTTTCTAAAATTCGTTCTTAGAGAATATATACAAACATATGCATTCAGTATGTGTATCAATGTGCATAAAAAAGAGTTGTATGGAAAAAAGTACCAAAAAGGGCTACCAATTTTACCCATTATATATTAAAATTTGAAAAAATACAAAACTGATTTTGAGGGCTTTTTAAGGAGAGTAGAATGAATTTCAAGTTTAGTTTCTAAATTTATTACTTTAGGAGATAAACTGTTTACAAAAAAAATACCAAAATTATATTTTCCCCCTTTTTCGACCCCTAAATGTACAGATTTTAAAAAAGTTTCAGACACCTGTCCGCTCATTTTTCTATCTTATCATGATTCTTTTAGAATTTTATGTCTACCTTACTTAGATTCGAAGATATGAGGTTACCAATTTTACCCGTTTTTACCCCTTTTAATCCTCTTAGAATTAAAATGTTCAAAAATCCTTTCTTAGTGAAAATATGCAAACATATTCATTCACTATGTATATCAATTTGCATAAAAAATAGTTGTATGGAAAAAAGTACCAAAAAGAGCAACAAATTTTACCCTTTATATATTCGAATTATAAAAAAGTACCAAAACGTATTTGATGGCTTCGTAAGGATAGAAGAATCCATTTTAAATTTAATTTCCATCTTCATTACTTTAGGAGGTAAACGGTTAACAAAAAAGTACCAAAATTATATGTTTACCCTTTTTCGGCCCCTAAATGTAAAAATTTCAAAAAAGTACCAAACACCAGCCCGCTTATTTTTTGATCTTATTATGCTGTTTTTAGAATTTTATGTCTACCTTAGTTAGATCCTGAGATATAAGGTTACCGAATTTACCTGTTTTTACCCGTTTTTACCCCCTTAGCGTTTGAATTTCCCAAAATCCCGTCTTAGTGGATCTGTACATCCTGAGGGGAGCCCACATACGAAATTTCAACTTTCTAGCTTTACTGGTTTGGGCTGGTCGATGATGAATCAGTCAGTCAGTCAGTCAGTCAGTCAGTCAGTCAGTCACTCAATAACGTTACTCTTTTATTAATATAGATTACATGCGAAAAAAGAATACGAGAATGTTTGTTATTTCCAAAGCACTTTTTTTTGATTTCTTAATCTAAAAATACAATACCCTTCCATCTCCCTGCTTAAAGAAGGGAATGTGTATCGAACGAAAAAAATAAAGTACTAATTCCACCTTCTCTCCTACAAGAAGGCAGTTTGCATGTGTATCGGATGATACAGGCCTTCAAGAAGCCTGAAATTTGCAGGCCTGTTGACTTTTACCACTGGGTATGGATATATGTATATTTGGTCGTGGCTACGTATGTACACACATATACATGCATGTATATGTGTGTACATAAGTATATACATAAGAACATACATCTATGCACACGAAATTCATACGAGTACATTCTACGAATACATTTGAGTACACTTTGCAGCCCTCTACTATAAACATACGTATATGTTCTACAAAAATTTTCCTAGTAGTGTTTTACATAAAAGTGCTTAGCTCACCCAATACGTTAAACGTAAGGATTACAAGATTTCCTATGCCGAGTAATAATTACACTATGCAACAAGAAAAATGCCGGGAAGTACCACTATATTTTTTTGATGTGTTATAGTTCCCTAACTGCAAAAACAGTCAAAATTTTAAGTGCTATAGATACATTTTGTTTTATATATTTATTTTTAATTTGGGATTTTTGAAGAGGCTGCTCTGCTCCACTGATTTTGTCATAGCTTATGAAGAGGTTGTCCAATTTCATTACAAAACCACTAAAATAAAATTATCTTTAAGACGTTCTAGAATTATTTTTTATATAATCTATGGTTTCAGAATTATTCAGAACGCAATGACGATATATTTTTATTTATTAAAAATTTATAAAAAATCGAAAATTGCCAAATGATACCATTTTTATTCACTCGCCGTAAAGCCACATACATATACCGCAAATAAAATAAGCTTTATTTCACGAAAATCGATGGATACATATGGATTTTATTCACAATAAAATGAAATTGCCAGATTTGTTTAAAAAATCGAGTTTTGGAGACGTTGCTCCACCGATTTTATCATAAATTGAAAAAAAGCTATCCAATTTCCTTACATAAAGAAACTAAAAAATTTGAAAAAAAATTACCTCTAAGCCATTCTAACATAATTTTTTTATATAGTAAATGGTTTCGGAATTATTCAGACCGCAATGATGATATATGTGACGCGCTAAATAGAAAGCGACCTAAGGGTATAACCGGTTTAGTTCAGGAGAGCCATTTTAAAGATTTAAATACGTGTATCTTTGGTGTACCATCACTGAGCGTGTTGGTATTGGTCTCATTTGAAAGCTACACATCTCATGACGCCAGGAACGTGTTGGTCAACCTTGAAAACGCATGTAGGTCGTCCCTACCTCTTGTTTTGTATAGTTGGTTTTTACTGTTTTGTACCTAGCGCGCTGTTTCCATGAGTTTGATATCAATTTTGCTCGCGTTTTTTCGAATACAGGTTTATTTTCTAAAATTATTAATTGTGAATTATAATAAATACTCATTTATAGTTCTTTTAAATCGTGAATATCACTCTGTTAGTACGAAAATTTTTTCACATAACCTTATTATGTTATTCGCGAAAATAATTTAAAACTAATAACATTCTTACTGACTGTTTTAGGATGAAATGGTGGACGAATTCGAAGAAGTAGATTTACTTTATCGCTTCCCTGATTTCATAAAACGCGCATATCTCTGGGAGGGAACACTTTTGGGGCATGGATAGGTCTCATTCGATGCTCAGATGTTGTCCACATGAAAAAAAATTAAAATTTATTTTTTTTACCCTTAGGTCCCTTTCTCTATATTTTATGCAAGATTGGAACTGATCATAAAGCCGCATATACTACAAATAATATAAGCTTTATTTCATGAAAATCGATGAATAAATATTGATTTTATTCATAATAAAGTGAAAACCCCTGATTTTAGCTAAAATTGCGAATATTTACACTGTGCAACAAAATCAATAAATTTTTTAAATAACAAGGTTTTTACAACTGATTATGGTAGAAGGCACAAAAAACACATACGCGTATCGGCGTTTTGAAAATTTACATGTGGAATTTATTTTAGGGGGAGTTAAATTTTCCCCTCTTTTGCACATAGTTATACTTGATTCAGCATAGTATATATTGTAGGCCTTACTTTTAACGTATAAGATGTGTTCAGCATTTCTATGTAAAATAACACAATTACCTCCAGCTGTTAGCGGTATGGGTCTTTTTGGCCCATAAATAAACAGGGGCAAAAAAGGGCGAGCTTAATTGTTCCACAAAAATGTTCCTCGTCGTGTTTTACATAAAATTGTTGAACTCATCATACATTTCAAACGTAGGGCCTACAAGATATTCTATGTCGAGTCAGTATAGCTATGTGCAAAAGGGGGGAAATTTAACTCCCCAAAATTAATCCCAGATGTAAATTTTCAAAAACGCCGATACACGTATTTATTATTTTGGTGACTTCTAAAAGAATCAGTAGTAAAAACCTTGACATTGGAAAAAATATATATTTTTTCTACAGTGTAGATATTTGCAATTTTAGCAAAAATCATGTGATTTCACTTTATTATGAATAAAATCAATATTTATTCATAGGTTTTCATTAATTAAAGCTTATTTCATTTGTAGTATATGTGGCTTTCTGATCAGTTAATAAAATTGGTAAGTTTTTGACCTTTTCGATTTTTTATACAGTTTTTAATAATAAAAAATTTTCAATTTTGCATAAAAAAATATATTTTTCATCATTGCGGTCTGAATAATTCCGAAACCATTTAGTATGTAAAAAAATAATGTTATAACGGTTTAAATGTTATTTTATTTCGTTTTTTTTTTTAAGAAAACTCGATAGCCGTTTCGAAGTTATGATGAAATTGGTGTAGCAGCCTCTTGAAAAATCCCAAATTACAAAATTAAAAAAAAACGTATTCATGTAATTTTAAATTTTGACTGTTTTTGTAGTTAGGGGACCATTTTGTTGCATAGTGTTATGAATACGTACAAAATTAACCTCAGAAGGAATCAGTCGTTAGAACCATGTAAATTTTGTTCGTGTTGTACAGTGTAATCATCGATTATTTTGTTGCTATAAACGATTAATTGGTATAAATTATTCTCTTTTAATTAATTAAGTATTATTAATAAGGGCCATTCATTGGCCCTTATTAAGAAAGTTTGAATAGTTTGGTGTTTCGTTGATCGAAATTGGGCATACTATACTCGAGCTAATGGAAATATTAGTCATACTTTTATTCAAAGTCATATTTTTATTCAAAGAATCGAAACATTTATTTATTTTTCCAGCCCAGTGTTATCAATATATTTTTAATGAAAACGAAAGAGTGCATAATGGCAAAAGTCCTGAATGTTTTTTGTATCCAACCACTCACATTCATTCAAATAAAAATATATCGTGGACAACTCGCAACTGATTTTTTATTATTTTTCACAAAATGCAGAAACCCTTATATATATATCGCTAAAAACCTGCTCCTATCATTAAAATAAAAAAAATGAAATTAGTTAAGAGTATCTACTAAATAATTTTAAATTATTTTATTTTGCTGCTTTTAACGTTTTCAGCCTATTTATAATGTAATTACTTCAATTTAAAAGTTGTAAAAATCTGTTACGTGTTGTCAACGTATGACCATCGCAGTATTACGTATCCATGACATAGTTACAAAACAGAATTGTATAAATTCTAGATTTAAATGTCTCACCAGTCACAATTTGTCATCAATGAATATAAAATATTCACAATGTTTATTTATTTAGTTTGATCAGCAAATAGTTTCATAATATGAAATACAAAAAGTTCTTTATTGAGTATATAATTTTTTATAATCAGAAAACTTTTTCTCTACATATTAATTTTATCCAAATTTTTAGCCACATATTCAAAAGCGATTATTAAAGTTAATGTTTCGTTAATGTATGAACTTTATATGGGAGACTCGGTTTTAATGCCTACATTAACTTTAACAATCGTTTATAATATTCGAAGTCTGTTCTGTAAAAAAAAAATATATGAAATATAAATAGCAATTAAAAATAATAAATTGCTTGTAAGCGAGTATTATTTTTCGTAAGAACTTTTTGTAGTAAAAACAACAAATAGAAAATGTAAATTACATAAAGTATCTATGGTTTTTTTTTATAAAATATCAATAATTTTGTATAAATTATTGCGTATTAAAACTGAAATGGGGTTTTCACTATTCAGACTGTTGACTGACTCGCCTATTAAAAGTTTCACACCTGGTCATGCATGTTAAGAAGCTCAAGAAAACACTTGTGATCGATGATTGCTTCTTCTTTATCAAGCGCAATTTCCAAAACTTGCACTCATGAAATATTTAAGAAAAAGTCGCTAAAAGAAAAACTAATATAATGAAATGAATTTTTATTAAACACATTTTTAACCTTTTGCGGACAGTAAAACATAATTTCCATTTGTATTTCTAAACTTTCGACTTGTATTTTTGAATTTACAAGTAGTTTTCCAGGAATTTATAATTATCCGGTATATTACAGAAACTGTACCGTTTCATTAACACTTTCAAAAAGGGAAGTGTAAGTGAAATCTTGAAAGTATTTAAATAAAGCAAATATTAGTAATATGACATGCATACTTTTAGGGGCAGCAATCAATTAATTGCTGTTTTAGCTTCTCTTGTTAAAAAAAATTACTAATTTTAAGTTTTTTATTTAAAACTGAAATTGGATTCATATTCATAATTGATCCATTATTCTTTTGTTGTGCGAGGGAAAAGAAAAAAAACACCACTTTGTAATATCGCTGCGGGAAATGTTGTACCAATTGTCTTGAACGTATTTGTCCCACGACTGGTGAAAATGGGTGACCGGTGAAAAGAATTATATCACAACATATCACAAAACTAAAACATAAATTTTAGCAAAATACATTCCTTTTTCAGATTTTTTTTTTTCAAATAAAAATATATGTTTAAAGTACAGTAGTTTAACTAATATTGAAGAACACATCACACGACAAGGAGCTTAAGTTTGGGTCTAGAACCTATCACTGAGTATCTCAATTATGTCAATTGATCCCCTCCAATGACAACGCCATGTAAAATTTACCGGTCCCTTTCATATAAAGTTCCGGAACTGGAACCGGTTGCTAGTCCTCGGGAACCAGTCACGCGACCTGTCTTGTGACAGGTTCTTTTCCCTCTACGGATATGTGAGATTCTTTTCCCTCTAGGGATTTGTGAGGAAAGCAGCCAAAAGTCTCGTTATTTTTTCACCTATTTTAAAAATAATACAACCATATGAAAGTAGACACTTGAAAAACTTAAAAGCAAAAAATTTTAGTACCTATTTTAAATGCTAGTGTATTCGTTTGATCCACTATAACTCGATCATTTTTCATCCGATCAAAGCGAATTAGCCACCATTCGAAGCGTAGTTTAGTAGCCTTGCGAATTTGGGTGGCGCTTTAAAGCGTAGTATACGTCGAAAAACGCAAATGTACCGTTATCTGGACAATGTCCGAAGTAAATTTTTTTTTCGTTCTTAGCACATCCTAATTACTCTAAGAAAATGCATTAGAAAATTTTAACTTTGCAAAAATTAAAATATGTAAAGGAGTGTTATGGATGATTTTAAAACTATTTTGTAATTTTCTTGGTTTTATAATTCCAAAAAGGTTTGTCTTCAGTAAAAATTATTCGAACCATTTTTGTAGAAAATTTTTTTAGCTTTAACTCTTTTATGCAGAAACTTTTGCCGAAAGTTACAGTTTCAGACCTATTTGAATCTAGCTAAATTATATACAAAACAATTTTTAAATTTTTTTAGACGTATCTTTTAGCGTTCTACCACGACTGGAAGTAGGAGTAATTTAATGAATTTTATTTTAAGTTGCTTGATCAAAAAGAAAATTTTGTGCGGAAGCTTAAAAAAATAAAAAAAAAATTATAAGCAGGGAAACCGGAAATATGACCTAAAATCTGTTTTATGCGCACTAAAATCTTATGCGCTAAAATCTTAAAAATATGTTCCCAATATGTAAAAAAATATGCTCTTAAAACTTTATGATTTTGTTTATAGCTTATATGATTTTCATTTCTGATGCCAGAAAAAATAAAAAAAGCCCTAAATATGAGACTGAGTGTAAAATATGCAAAAACATGCTGTAAAGGGTAATATATGCAAAAATATACACTAACAAAACGATGCCAAAATTCTTAGCAAGTTCTGAAACGTATAAATATCGTATTTCTGCCTACATTCATCACACAGGAAAAAACCTGCAATTGCATATTTGCGATTTTCCTGGTTATAAGCCATTAAATGAAAAAAAGCGATATTATTCCCCATACAAAATGTTTTATATCAAAGATTTTTTTACTACAAACAGAATCTGCTAAGGCCCACTGTGTCGACACAATTCTTTCTTTCTCATAATTACATTTAAAACAAAAACGAATTCAAAAAGTCTGTATGAAAAATAATATAGCCTTTTTTCACTTAATGGTCTATAGTTTTCATATTTTTTTATCTAAGTTTAACAACTTTGATGCATCATGAATGAGTTCGTTACAAAATTATCTTTAAAATACAACAGAAAAAAATACTCAGTATAGTTTTACATGCTAATGGAGAAATTTAAAATAATAATTTTTGAAAAAGGTCTAAAAACATACTTTCTTATACTTTTAAGGACTGTAACTCAATACATTTTAATACGATGGACACAATCGTTAAACTGGCTGAAAGAGAAGATATATCTATGCAACAGTGAAAAGTTTATTTTATTCATATAAACGGTTCACGGAATTTCTGGTCATAAACAAAAAACCTGAAAATTAAATAAATTTTGGTGTTAAGTGAAAATTAAATGAATTTTCGTGTCAAGTGACCTCCAATCAGATTAGAAAATACATTTGCCCATAATGACAGCCATAAATGAAGCATACTTTAAGGTTTGTAAAGTTTACTTTTGTTAAAAACATACTTTTGGTTTATTATAGACATATAAAAAAATTTTTTAACGTAAATATGGCTGTAGCCATTTGCTTATATTTTGTTACAGATTGTATGAAAACTTTTTACATATTTTATATGTCACCCAATTAAAGCTGGTTTAAGTTAGAGCATACTTACTTTTTGACTACACTAAGAAAATTACTACACAATTTGAAGTTAAATATTGTTAAAACAAGCCGACTTTAACGTTTGACTATGATTACCATAATTGTGCCATTTTGTTTAAGTTATGACAAAAACGTATGATTTCCAAAACATCTTAAGTTTAATTTAAATCTGACCTTTTATGTAAAAAATAGTGGATATATCGAGTGTAATGAGCAGGGAAACCTCAAATATGCAAGTGCATGTTTTTTTTCGTGCGATGTATATAGCCACAAATAAGATATTTATACATTTCAGAAATTTTTAAGAATTTTGACATTCATTTGTTAGTGCATAACTGTGCATATTTTACCCTTTACAGCATGTATTTGCATATTTTACACTTATTCGCATATTTACGGCATTTTTTAAAATTTTTTGTGGCATATTTGGCTGTTTTCCTGCATATTTTGGCTTTTTTTAATTTTAATATGCATATTTACAAAAAAACTTAATAAAGCAAAAAAAATCTGTTTTGCTATCGAAAATTTAAAAATTTTTCCACATATAAAAATTTTTTCTTTTGCGATTCTAAATTTACTCTAATGTAATTTTTTCCCGATTTTTAACATTTTCCTCATTCCATTGATTTGGGCTGATTCACAGATTTAATTAGTATTGAGGATTTTTGAGCAATTTCAATTTTGTTAAGATTGTTGGCTTATTCGCATTTTATAGAAAAATAGCAGGTCGAGAATAGTTGCGTTTTGCGGATATTTAAGCTATTTATGCGATTTTATTGATTTGTTCTTAATAGGCACCACAAAATATGTCTTATGCCTTGGTATCACACATTATATATTCGGACAGATGAAAGACCAGGCTGGCATTGTTAAATCGACTCCCGTACCCATACGGAGCCACAATACAATCTAAAACATTACTTCAAATTTATATGATTCAAAAATATATGATTGTCTAAATTTGGGTTGAAAATTTCTCCTTGTCTAAGATTACAACGATTTTGTAGATTTTGTAAAGAAAATCCCTTTCAAATTAAATATATTTAGTCCAAGTGGAAAAAGTTTAACATAAAGTATAATACGGCTATGGCTAAATGGTAGATACGTCAGACTATCAGTCAATCGCTTTTTTTTAGTAAAAACATTTTGTTCCAAAATCAACAAAAATTATGCGTGTCTAATTTAGGTCGATAATAATCGGTAAAGTGTTGTCGACTATTATCGACCTAATTTCCAACAAGTGTTTTAAAGTGTATATAGGTGGCATGCAATATCGTCCAATGAAATAGTGTCCATGGACGTTCTTTCCACGTTGAAAAGGAAATAATGACCACAAAAAAAAATGCAAATAAAGTTCATGCAATTTAGCGCATATTTAATACGCATAAAACACATTTTTTAGGGCATATTTCCGGTTTCCCTGGTAATAACGTATAACAAGAATGAGAGAATGTTTAATGTTGCATCATATGAAGTTTCACAAATCGATCGATTTTATCTTATTTGGAATATCTTTATGCTGCGCGGTAGAGGGCTAAAAGTAAGTAGGTCCAAATATTTTTTTTTTATTATTTTTCCAATATAACTGAGAATAAATGTGAAGTTCTAGTGATATTCGAAATTTGAGTTTTAATAGATACTCCACTCTAATGCTCATGTCAAGGTAGATCTATAAGGTATACTTATCGGCGAATTGATACAACAAAGCAACTTTTTTTGGGAATTGTGGTGTCAAAAAATGTATGAGAAAAACTCGAAGCGACTATTAAAATGCGAGTGAATTGGTAAAATATACTACAATTTGACAGCACAATTACCGAACATATGGGCTGATGCACAGACCTTATATATCGACCTGGGCTCATGTGATGGAATAAAAAATTACTCCCAATCATACGTGATCTAGCGTCATTTTACTTTAATCACGTGAGCATTATTCACATCTAATGTGAGCAGGCATTATTGTGTTGCCGAATGAACTAGAATGAACAGAATATTGTTTGATATCCAACAGACTGTGAATACTAATTATATTCTAGGAATTTAAGTTTTGCTACCGCTCTTACGCAAATATGCAGTTCTCGCATAAGCTTTATAACTTTGCGAGAAAATATTTATTAAATTGTGAAAATTGCAAATAAATTTTAAACTTACTTAGATGTGTAGTTGTTGTTGTTGTTGTTGTTTGCTGTTAAAGCCAAAGATGAATACCGCTATCTAAATTAAATCCCGTTGGCAGAGTAGATTAATCCAACAAATGCGAGGTGTTTAAATCAATAATGAGTATTGAATGGTTAAGGCTGATTATCTCTGTGTGTGTCTGTGTGTGTGTCGACAAATTATTTCAAGTTCTTCTTGTTGCAGTTTATTTAATCCAAAGTTAATTGTATAAGTTTTTCAGTTAAAGCTTTCTTCACTCTCGCTCGATTTATTTTCTTACTTTTTTAATTTTAAATGTTTAAATTGATATTTTTTTGTTTTTGTTTTTAACACAGCACTTTATTTATTAGTTTTATTTTGTTGCTTTTTATTTATTTTACTAAATTATTAACACTTTTTTTTAAATATTTTAATGAAATATTTATTTAAAAGATTAAAACACAAGCATTAAACTTAAAACGATAAAAATTTTAATTAAAATAATTTGTTACTAAGTGTAAAAAAAGCGCAGCTGGTTTTGCAGTGGCGAAAAAATAATAAAACAAAAATTAACAGAAATGTAACGTAAGAAGTTTTTTTTTTGAGTTTTTTGTTTCCTAGTTTTTCTTATTTTTGCTTCTCAGTTGAGAAAGGTTTTGTTAAATTTTTTATATAATTTTTTGTTTTATAAATAAAATTTAAAAACACGTTGATTTTTTTCAGTACTTGTTTTATAAGCGCGCGTTATAGCACGAAAGTCGAACACACAACTGGTTAAGAGCGGAGAGAAGATGCAATGAAGATGCACTTTTTTGCAAATAAAAAACAAACCCGATGACGTTTTACGAAGTTCGTTAGTAGTTGAGCAGGAAAATTATGATGATGATTTTTATTTATTAAGCATTAACAAACTTTGGTATTTGCTAGACTTCGTTAGGGAGTATTTTTTTTTCTTATTTGTTAAGTTTTTTTTTTCTTTAAGGGAGATCGTGTTAAATGCACTTTTACAAGCACATTAGTTTGTTTGTATGTACTATAATGATGTTGTTTTGTTTAAGTGTCTGTTGTTAGTGTAAAATGCACTTTTGTTGTAACTGCAGCGTTTTAGGGGTTAAATTGAAATGCAATTTTTTTTTAGTTGTTATTTTTTTTCACTTCGTTAAATGTACGACTGGTGGATGCACTTTTTGTTTCTTCGTTAAACTTGCGAAGCTTACGAAGTGTTACTAAATGCAGTTACTAAGTGAGTGACAAACACACACGCAAACTTTAAGAGAGAGGGAGATTGAATGAGTGTTTGTATGTAACCATGCATACAAGTTTGGTTAAATGTGTTTGTAATAATGATGTTGATGATGATTATGACGTTGATAATGATGATGCATGCATGTTCATGTACATATATAGGTATGTATATATGATCAATCGATCGGTTTCAATGAGAATAAGAGTTTTTTTTGTAGTTTTTTCAGTTCTTTAAGTTTTGTTACTTTTGTTAGCGTTGTGGTGTGGTTTTTGTTGTTGTTGCTGAATTGCAACGGATGCACTTTAACACAGAGTTGTATTTCTATTGGAATTGTTATATATACTTTTTTCTTTCTCTCTCTCAGGTTATGCGTTAATCGAGGTTTTTTTTCTTTTAATTTTTACCGGTTTTTACAATATTTCTTTTTTCAAATATTATTATCTGAAGCACAAATGGTTGCTTTTCTGCCACGTGTTCGATTTTTATTTGATTTAAAGTAAAATTTATAGGTTATATTCTTGTTTAAATATATTATTACAGTATTTGTTATAGGTATTACAAAGTAAATGTTTTGTTTGTTTTATTCAATTAAATTAAAAAGTACAAGAGTATTTTAAAAACTTATAAAAAAAGACTTTAGGCACATAATTGTTATTAAAAGTAAAAATATTTCAATTAAGAAAAGACTTTAAATTTTCTTGAAGTATTTGTTAAGTTTGTTTGAAACAACTTTTCATATGTTTCATATTTTATTAAAAATTTGATTTTTTTAACACTTTTTTTTAATGTTTTTATTTCAGTTCAACGTTTTTATTCTCAATTCCAAATCAAGTAGTATTTATTTCACTTTTTTGAGGTTTAAAATATTCAAAAATAATTTTTTTGCATTTCCTAACATGACGATGCATTTTAGTTTGAATTGTATATAATTTTCATAGATTTTTTTTTTAAATAAGTATGCAGTTATATATTGAAAATAAATGACACTAACTTTGTATTTTAAATTTTTTTTTTGCTTAAAAAAGTATTAGTTTTTTTGCTAATTTTTTAAGTATACGCGGACTTAAATTTTTTTTTCTGCTAAACTGGAGAAATATTTGCACGAAGTTTCAGGTTGTTGTTTTTTTGTTGTTGAAGTATAAATATTTAATTAAGTTAGTTTTTAATCCAAAAGTTTTTTGCTGGTAATATTTTCGTTAGAAATTTTGCGGTACGGTTAAGAATTTAAATCCAATTGTGGCTGCGTTTAGAATTTTTTGATATTGTTAAAAAATTTTAATAGAAAAAGAATGTGGAAAAAACGGCGATATCTTCACATTGTCGTCCGTCCGCGATACTAACGAGTGGTAGGCAATAATATTGTGTCTGACTCTACTAAAGTCTAGATAATCACACACAATGCCAGCAATTTGAAAATCTCGAGAAAAAAATTGACTCACTCATACACACAGTTAAGCGACTACAACTGCAGCAATGAAGGCAACTTCGTGTTATAAAAAAAAAGCTTGCAGATTTCAGTTTTGCACTCACTAATACATACAAATTAATGCCGGTCACCCTCCTAGCAGCTCTTAAGATTTTTGTATAGTCCTTACCCTAACTTTAAAATTTTTTACGTTTATTTGTTTTGTTTTCATATTCGTCTTAAGATCCACTACATATGCTCATCCGTCTCACTTATACACTTTTAAAATGCAGTTCAACCACCCATATTTTTTGTTTCCTACACCACAAAAATTCATAAAGAAGAATCTCTCTTTAATGCCACCACTCAACATCAGTATTCTACTCAGAATCAAGTTATAACGTCAGTCACTCTCTATAAAAATTACAAAAAAAAAGTCAAACTGCAAATTAAACAGCAACAAGAAAACCAATATTAGATTTTGCAGTTTTGCAGCTTTTGCAAGCTACATTTTTTCAAGTAAAATATAAAAAAAACCCAAGAAAAATTCTCTCTCACTTTTCAAATCTCAAAAAATTATTTTGCAGTTCTGCATTTTTAGCAAAAAAAGCAAGCAAAAATATATTTCTGCTCCTTTGTATACAGAACTTCTTCTCTCTTAACTAATATTTATATTATTATATGTATGCATTTCATTTTAGCTTTATCTTTTTCCACTTTATTCCATCAGATATATTTTACTTTATAAAATATAAAGTAGAAAAGCAAGAAGCAAAAAAAAAAGAATGAAAGAAATCTTTAAAGAACATTTCAATTAACTGCATTTTGTATAGACTCAAGTACAAGAGTACAAAAAAAAAATTTGTTGGCCATTGTTAGAGTAAAAGAGATAGGCAAGTCATCCCACGATGGAGAGAAAGGGAGAGAGATTGCAAGCAAGGCACTAAGTATCTTTAAGAACAAGTAGCTGCTGTCAAACACCGCTAATAGATATAAATTTCTTCGTTATAATATTTATTATTAAAATTTTGTATATGTATTTCTTTATTATTTGCATGTTTGTATGTTGATTTTATTATTATGATTTTGCTGTGTAGATCAGATAAGATCGCATAATGATATAAATTAATACTTAAGGTTTTTTTATAGCTTTTTCTTCTCTTCTTTATTTTTTGTGATGCACAATAATTATATATGAAATTTTCTTTGACACAAATGTGCAAAATAAAATAAAGTGAGGGAGGGAGTGATTGTTGGTTGTAGGGAGGGTGTGAAGGAGGTTTATGTTTTGTATAGACTTAAAACTAGGGATTAAAAGCTTAAAGCTAATTGTAGATACGTATCTTTAAGGATATTTTATGAAAAAAGATATTGTGGCGTTTTTTTATTTAAGACTTTTATATATTAAGACTTTATTATAAATTTGAAAGTTAAGATTTCATTAATTTTATGTGTTAAGTTAAATGGATATACATATTTATATGCATATAGTTACATTTGAAAATATGTAATGGATTGTCCATCTTGAAAAAGCACAACATAACCTTCAAATTGTATGTTACGATAATAGCACATTTCGCACAAGGCGTATGAGTAATATGATGTTTATGCTGTTTTTAGACTATTGTACTACAAGCTGTTCGACTTCTGCACAAAATGCTACCCTGATATAGTGTGTTGTTATTGCTTTTTTAAAACGTTCCATAAACTCATTAGATCAGGGTTGCATTTTCTACAGAAGTCGAACGGCTTGTGAGATACTGTAAAACAGTTATTATTAAAACAGCTATTATTGATACACACTAGGGTGAAGCGTCGCAATTTTTTTCAGAATTTCAACTTCGAATGGCAGTAGCACGTTGCGTTTTATCCTTAGTTGCATGAGACAAATATTGGGACCTACTTTTAACCCTATACCGCAAAAGATCAAATCGAACGATATGTGAAACATAATTGATGCAATATTAAACAATTTGTTATTGTTGTTGTAACTTATTACACTCAAAATAGCCACTGACTAATTCCAAATATGTATATTCGAATCGGTTGTCGCATGCATGTCAATGGATCTGAATAAGACTTTGTATAACAATATTTCACGTGCCCGCGTGCTATGTGTCATTTTTGGTTTTTCCAATTTCGCTGTGTTTTTCGAATTATCGTGGGTCAAAGTTTGATTTTTTAGAAAAACTTAATATAATACTTTATATTGAAACTAATATAGCTTTATAACCGATACTGAGATTTGAACAAATAAAATATGCATGAAAAACTTAAATCGGAAGGTTTAAAAAACGCATACAAATAAATTAAGTAAAGTGCGACTTTGGCTCGCACACGAAGGGTTCCGTATGATTACACCTGTGTAATTGATCCTTCTTCATTTTGACTGTTTTTTCGTTGTGCTTTTTTCGATTTTTTTTGCGCTTTTTTTCATTTTTGTGACTTTTTTTTCGTTTTTTCTGCCGATTTTTCGTTTATTGCAATTTTTTTGTTTTTTGCCGATTTGTTTAGTTTCGACGATTTTTTGGTTTTGGCGTTCTTTTAATGTTCCTTTTTCCTCTTTAGCGATATTTGTAGTTTTAGCGATTTATTTTAGTTGTGTCGAATTTGTTCAGTTTTGGCGTTTTTTTGGTTTTAGGGATTTTTTTTCGGTTTTTGGTGATTTTGTAGTATTAGCGATTTTTTTTTTGATGTGATACTTGTTTTGTTCTGGCGATTTTTTTTTGTTTTTTTTTTTCTTTGGCGATTTTTTGTTTTTTTTGCATTTTTTTTTTTGTTTTTCTGCCGATTTGTTTAGTTTTGGCGTTTTTTCTCTTGTTTTGTCTTTTTGTTTTAAAGTTTTTTTTTTGCTTTTTGACGATATTTTTAGTTTTAGCGATTTATTTTAGTTTTGGCGCTTTTTTCAGTTTTGCCGCTTTATTCGGTTTTGGGGATTTTTTTCGGTTTTTTGTGATTTTTAATGTTTTAACGATTTTTTTAGTTTTGGCGCTTTTTTTTATTTTGGCGTTTTTTAGTTTTGATGATTTTTTCCCATTTTTGGCGATTTTTCGTGTTTTGATGATATTTTTAGTTTTAACAATTTTTTATGAAGGGCCCTTTTTGTTTTTGATGGTGTTGGCGATTTCTAATCAATTTTTCGGCTTGTTTTCGATTTCGCAACTTCTTGCGAATTTTTGCAAAGTTCGCGATAAAAGCGACTTTTTGTAAGTTTTCAGCTTCCTTACAGTTTTGCGGATTTTTAAGCAATAATAGACTTTGCAATCATGCCGCTATTAGAAAGTTTTTGCGAATTTTCGCCATTTACGCAATTTACGCCATTTACGCAATTTTTAGCAATTTTAGACAATTCCCAGAACAACCATGAAAGCATATATAACGCTGAATACACAAAAATGTAAAAAGTTGGAATATATAATTTTATTTCAGGATCCATTGAATGCAGCGCAACCTATACTATGAGTCCTACCCTCTCATATTTCATTTAGTTACATTGTAAAAAAAAGAAAAAAAAACACACGAAAAATTAATGTTTGGAATGAGAATCACCCACATATGTGTATCAAAAATAAGATACATTATATCGATGGTGTTGCGTAGAAACGGCCAACTTGCTGTGTAAAATGGTGTGAGATTGGCCCTTCTTACGCAACACCATCGGTATAACACAAAAGTTTAGTACTACAATTTCCGCATCCTGTATTTTGGGGCTCATCAAAATAAAACATTTTTCAATTTCCCACTGAAAATAGTTCAAAGTAGTTATCGTTACTTATTTACTTCTATCGGGTGAATTATTCAGATAGCGAATACAAAAAAATATCAAATTATACATTCACTTTGCATCAATCAGTCAGTAAAAATATTTACTCTAAATCGAATAAAAAAAAAATCATGTTTATTTTGTGGACGACATGTCGTAAGTAACTCATAAAATAATGGTCGTACTTGTAGCTCCTCTGTATCCCTGTGTACACATCAGCATACGAAAGCAAATAAACTAATAAAATTAAACTCACACAGACACGTACACGGCTATCAAACAAAGGAATTAAAGTTATACAAGGTCCTTGATGCGGTGGTGATCATTTTCTTGCAAAAAATATATATATAAAAAAATTCAAATGAAATAACAACTACAACAAATTGAATTAATAAAATTTATAAGGATACGTACACACTTATAAGAAGATTTACTCCTATGAAGAGGTATTTTGTATCTGTACTACTGTACCGTTGAACTGTTTGATACCTTTGAGCCCTTTACCTTTATCAGTCAGTTCAGTTGTTTGTTGCCAGTGCCATTTCGAGGGTAGTGGTGTTTGATTGTACCCTATTTTGTAGTTTTTTTTTCTTAATTTTTCCTGTGCTGCAACATCTAGAGTAAATCATTCATTCCCTCCTCTCGTTAAAAGAAAAAGCAAAAGAAGTGTTGGATGTCATTTTATTATTATTTTTCGTTTTTATAGCTTTTTTTACAAAAAAATTTATTATTGTTGGTCGTTACGATAAAACTATACTGTGGGAATAAAAACAGGATTCATATGTTTTGGTCATTTTATGTGTGGCATCCTTTTTGTTGGCATTAATATGATTACAAAAACAACTACAACAAGGAGCATATAAAATCATCATCATCATAATCATCATCTGCCACAACTGCTGCTGCACTATTATAGTGGTCATCTTCATCATGTAAAAATATAATTTACTTCGTTTGTTCGTTGTTTCGTTCTTGTTGTTCTTTCTTTCTTGATTTGGTCATTTAAATTTAACTGCTTCTTTCTGTTTTGCTGCAGCAATTTGGGGAATTTTGTTTTAGACAGTAAAATTAAGCTGCAAATATGATTGTGTTTTTAGTTTTTTTGTATTTTTATGTCCAGTTACAAATTCAAAACTACTGTTGTCTGTCGCATGTACATTTTAAATTGCGACATCTAATAAAGATTTAATTATTTTTTTACAAACACGAATTTGATGGCACCATTCTTGGCATTATCAAGGTATTTTTAAGATAAAAGAAGACAAAATTATTATTTTTTTAAATCATATTACGAAGGAAATTTTTTGACGAAAATATAGAACACTTTCTCTCATATACGGCTCTGGTCGGTCTGTCCACCGAATCCAAATAAATTTCTCGTTTTCAAAATATAAATAATGCCCCCATTGATGTATTTTAAATCATACATAGTAAATTAATTACAAATATGATACAACGCCAATTTAATACTGAAATAACACGAATAATTATATTGAACTAAAGTTATTTCGAGTTGAAATAACGTGAATTTGATACTGAAATATCACGAAGAATCATGTGGAATCACAGTTATTTCAAGTTGAAACAACATTAATTTGGCGTAGCCATTTATTAATTATTCTACTCAAGTGATGTGTATTCGCATAGGCATCAGACAAATTTGTGTTGTAGCTGGCTGTTCCAGCCAAGATTTCATAGTCGGCATTGAAAGTCTTGTTAGGCGTACGTTTGAGATATAGAATGTGTTTGGCACTTTTATGTAAAATACCAAGGGAAACATTTTGTTAGAGACTTAAAAAAAAATTATGTCATTTGAAAGAAAACTGTTTTTTACATAACTTGTGTTCTAAAATTTTTTCTAAATGTCTTTCTGTAATCCCAGGTTAGAGTCCTAAGTAGAGTTTCTACGCGGGAAAACATTTTCAGGAAATCCCGGGAATGCGGCCAAAATGCACCCAAAACCTTTCAAACAAAAAATAATTTTGAAAGTCGGTTGACGAATGATAAAGTTATGATTAGGGGGAGCAAATTTCCCCACCGATTTCCTAAAAAAATTATGGGACCAAACTCCAACTTCAAAAAAAATTTTAGATCGGTTTACAAATGACACAGTTATACATGTGCAAATATTAAAAAAATACACTCGAATTGATAACCTCCTTCTTTTTTGAAGTAGGTTAATACTTGAATAAGTTTTAAAAAAAAAATTTTTCTTCAGCAAATGGTGGTATTGCGCAACGTTCCAGGGGGGGTGTAAAGAATTGTTACGGATTAGATACTTAATACTGAAAATTTTTTAAAAAGCTTAAGGGGTGGAGGGGGTATAAAACCTCTATAAAACCTCTCTAAAAATAGCATTACGTAATATGTGAATAGGCCCAAAGGGTAACGAAATAAAATGATAGACTTCAGTTATGGTCCAAAGTATTCAGATATGCAAATCGCGCGGCGGACCTAGCCGGCTCTAATTTTTGCCGGCATAAAAAAGAAAAAAAAGATGTTTTCTAGTCAATTTCTTTCATTACACTTCAACTAGCAAATCTTACGTAAATGTAATTAACCTAATACATAATTTCGTGGCTCTTGTAACACAAAATAAATAAATAAAGTTTACAACTAAAAAAATAACATAGCCTTCATATAACACACATCTACTGAAAATAGTCCAAAAATTATCCTCCATGCAGGCATTGGATAAATACTCAACTTTGGTACCCTTTCCTGGTCAGCAAGGTGCATGGAACCTTCAAAACCTTACATTTTCCATCTCAGTGCATAGTTGGCAACTATTGGCCACATGTTACATCTGCATTACAACTTCAATTTTCGGAGTTTTGTCCGCTCAGTTTTAATTCTGTCCCAACGTGCATTGTCCAGATAATGGTACGTTTGTGTTTTCCGATGTACACTTCCCTTTAAAGAACCATCCAGAGTCAAAGCCTAGTTCGATTAAAGTGATCTGTAACTTGTTTTAAAGGCTACAAAATTATGCGTCGAACAGTGGATAATTGGCTTTGATCGGGTGAAAAAATTACTGAGTTATAGGAGATCAAATTGCTGTATATTCGGAAAATGTCATAACAAAATCAATAGTTTAAAAAAATTGATAAATACTAACAATTGGATAAAATCTAAAAATGTTATAATAAATGCTTTATTTAATATTTGTTGTTTTTATTATTTAGATTTTATCCGATTTCGGTCCATCATGGCTAAAAATTTTTGAAATCGAATAGACAATTCAATAAAATCTTTTAAATATGGACTTTGTTATTATTTGTGGTACAAAACAACAGCTTCCGAATAGACGAAAATTGTTGAAAAGCGTTAAAAGTTTGATAAAATATTAACTTTAATCCTCTATAAATCAGTAATTTTTTATCAGATCACAGCCAATTATCCACTATTCGACGCGTAATTGTATAGCCTTTCCATCGAACAAGCTTTTGACTCTGTATGGCGCTGTAATAGGAAGTATACATAAAAAAATGCAAATTATTTTTTTTATATCATGTTTATCGTGTTTAGCACATCGTAATTACTGTAAAAAAATGCATTAGAAACTTTATACAATTTGCTTGCAAAGCAGTATAATAAATATAATGACCTCAAAACAAAATACTTATCTTAGATTAAATCTGTTATAAGTTGCGTGCATAAGTTACATGTGATTATGCAAAAGCCCATGGAGCGTATGAGTAATAAGTTCATTGCATACATCAGACTGAAAATCACTGTCTAAATATCTGGCACTTCAGATAGATATTCAAGCAAAACAGATCTCATGGCAGGGTTTAATAACACTGAATTTTTTATTTTCAAATTGGATTAATTACACTAATTTACAACAAAAAAATTTTTTTAATTTTTATTGTTTTAGACAACTTGAAAAATATACTTAAGTATATTTTCTAACTACTTTGGTGGTGCTGAAAATGAATCTGATATACATTTATTTTCCTTAATAAGTATTTTCGAAATATTCTCATAAAATGTTTTCTGCATTTTTTACTTATGGACATCTTTATTGCGCTTTCAGACAAAAAATCGACTATCATGATCCGATCAAAATCTATTTAGTTACAGTGTATTTCTCAACTTCCATTTTTCCAAAATTAAACATTTAAAGTTTCTCCATTCAGTCGAAAAAATACATAAATAGTTTTTGGGCTTACGTTTGACCTGGAACTTCCCACTAATTTCAAGGTCAAAGCGATAAAAAATCCACAAATGATATCTCTCGATTCACTCAACCGATGCAAAGAAAGTAGTTGAATACTGATTTACATTCTAAACGTACATTCTGTGTTCTTTTTTTTTTTGCCAATGTAACTATTATATGTATATCTGAGAAGATAGGATTTTTATTATAGTTTACGCCTCATTCAATGGTTCTTGAAATTAAATTATATTTTTCAATTTCTTAACATTTTTGTGTATTGAGCGTTACATTTGGTTTGGCGGTTGTTCCCGGAATGATTTTTGCGAAAACAAATACTTTGCAAAAAGTGAGTATAGGGTTTGAAAGCACTATACATCTACTCTCTAAAAACAAAAAATTATAACAATCGCATGACGAAATTAAAAGTTATGACCACTTATTCAATTTTAACTTGGTTTCACATGGAAAAATAAAAAATGTTCTGTTTTTAAATAATACTTTACAAACATTTATACATGAGCTATTCTTTCAAGACTTAAGGTACGTTCACACTTGGCAAATATTTGCACAAAAAAAAACGTAGTTTTAATTTTAAAATTTACGCGTTTATCTTATGAAAAATTTTGCTATACTTTCAACGAAAACGAAAAAAAGCATTTGAAATGAGAATGACCCACATAATTAAAAAAAAGCAGCTTTTATGAAATTTTTTGACAGCGATATCTATCGAATCATTTAAATTAAATGATTTAGATCGAATTTAAACAAAAAAGTAAATGAATCCTGAAAATCGATTTGAGAAAAACTTTTGGAGCTTTTCCTAAACAATATTTCGAAAACGAATCGATCCATTTAAAATGAATTAGCAGCAATCGACGTTGTTTAAGTTTAAGAGCTGATTAGATTTTGGATTCGATCGGTTTAGAAGTTTAAAACATTTTTTTTTCGAAAATTCTCAAAATCTACCAAACCCAATCGGCTCATTATCTCATGGAATCTAAATGAGGTCAGTGTCTTTAGAATGCCTCAAAGTTTCGTTCCGATCAGTTAAGCCTTTCTTAAGTTATGAAAGTTTTAAATACATACACACACATACAATGTCAGCCAAAAAGGTTTTCTCCGAATCTTCAAATTGAATATATGGAACAAATAAAAATAAGTACATATTTGCCAAAGAGCTTAAAAATCATCAAAAGAAAAATAATAATGATAAAGAATAAAATAACAACACCAAATGTTATTGTTGTGGCCAGGCCAAAGGCAATTTCAATGCGACATTTGCATTTTTAATATAAAACTAACATTAAATGTTTAGTTTGCTTTTATTAGAAGACTTTTTTGTTGTTGGTCATCTTTCTTTTTTGCCTTATTTTGTGAGAGTAAAAGAAGCGAGTGCTGCAAAGTAGACATATAGACTGTAAAGTAACTGTAGCTGCAGGAAAAATACAACGAAATTGAAAATAATTTCCTTTGAAAGAAAAAATAAAAAATAAAAGAGAAAATTAAAAAGAAATAAAGAAAAACTTAAACGTTCTCGTTTTATTTGCCTGGAAATTGTGTCACATTCTATGCTTGCTCACTCATTGATTATGTTGATAAAGCGAACAAAGTGGTCAAATGATGCGCTGACTGAGCAAACGAGAAAAGAAAAACGTACACTCTTTAATTTTTAATTTTTTTTGCACTCAAAGGACAAATAATGTTCCTTGGCAGAGTCACAAGATGATATTCAGGCAGGCAGCAAAAAAGGAAGCAGGCAGTATCAAAAGAATTAAACCAACAAAAACCCTATGGGCGAACATTGACACTGAGATGAGCCTGTTTGATTTGATATAAAAAGAATACCCACAAAACATTAGAATGAAGCAACAACAATATTGTATATTTTTGTATAGAAATTATAACGAAAAAAAGATAAAGGTATTCATCATTACAAGCACACAATGAATAAGAAAAGCTTTATAGAGTCAGTAAAGATGATGCTGCTGCAGCATTAGTTAAATTACCATCAGCGCTTACTAATATGAAATGTACATAAAACACGCACACACACACACACACGCACAAATGCATATAAATTGTAGAACATATCCTTATTTTTAGAAACCTTAAAATAATGTTTCATGAAATTCAGACTTATAAATCAGTATTAATTTTAAAATTAGTTTAATTAAGTGCATAAGATATAATTTTTAGAAAAGCTAGAATACTTATATTCAAAAACTTCTCAATAACAACTGAGAATGGCGAGTATGTCAATGTTTCTACTCACCAATATATATTTTATTATTAGTAAAATTGAAGAAAACATACCTGAAATAAAAACAAAATAGATTTTTATTAATTAATTAAATTAAAAATAATACAGTAAAGTTATTATGATTCACAACTCAACTAAGTTGAGTTGTCAATGTTACAACTCAACTCAACATTTTTTTTATTATGATTCACAACCAATTTTAGGACCTTATTATGATTCACAACTAAATTGATAGTTGAGTCGTAGTTGTCAAGTTCTTATTATGAATTACAACTTTCATCAAACTGAGATAACTGGTTTTTATCAGTTATGTTTTGGTTTTTATTTCGACTATTGTGTTACTTTTGCTTACTTTTAAAATGGTGATTTTAGGCGCCAATCTATCCCATTTGTCAACCAATGTTGTTGCCATAGCCATAAAACATAAAATCTCAAGAAAAAATAGTAAAGCCAAAACTAAAAATATTTAAAAAATTTTGCGATGGCTACTATGGTTTCAAAAAACAGAGCGTATAGATAGAACCTTTTTTTCGAACTGTTTTCAAAGACAACCAAAATTAGTTGTTAATCATAATACAAAAAAAATGGTCGTAACATTGACAACTCAAACTAGTTGAATCTAAATTAATTATTAGGCTAAGGTTCGTAACGTTATAATCAGAGTAGAACATAAAATCAGACAAAAGGGAATGAAGAAATATTAACCGATGGCAACGCTGCACTTTAATATCAGCTTGAGAGTGATTTAGGCCCCTATTATGATTCAAAACCAAATTGATAGTTGAGTCGTAATTGTCAAATTCATATTATGGAATACATCTTCATCAAAGCAGTTGTCTAAGTCTCAGTTTTTTATCAGTTGTGTTTTGGTTTTTATTTCGACTATTGTGTTACTTTTAATTACTCTTAAAATGGTACTTTTAGGCGCGAATCTATCCCATTTGTCAACCCATATTGTTGCCGTATTCATAAAAAATAAAATCTCAAGAAAAAATAGTAAGGCGAAAACTAAAAATATTTAAAATATTTTGTGATGGCTACTATGGTTTCAAAAAACAGAGAGTATAGATAAGAACCTTTTTTCGGACATTTTTTCGAAGACAACTAAGACTAGTTGTCAATCATAATACAAAACAATGGTTGAGTTGGGTCGTAGCATTGACAACTCAACCTAGTTGAGTTGTGAATCATAATAGGGGCCTTAATTCTCGTATTCAATTTTCACGAAAAAGTTGTATATGGGCATTTCCAGCGAAAATTCAACTTTTTTCGCGTTCGCGATCAAGCACTTAAGCTTATTTTTTCCAAATAAAAGCCGAAGTTTTTTTTTCTTTCTCTTTAAGTTAGGCCCCTATTATGATTCACAACTCAACTAGGTTGAGTTGTCAATGATACAACCCAACTCAACCATTTTTTGTATTATGATTCACAACTAATTTCAGTTGTCTTCGAAAAAATGTTCGAAAAAAGGTTCTTATCTATACTCTCTGTTTTTTGAAACCATAGTAGCCATCACAAAATATTTTAAATATTTTTAATTTCGGGCTTACTATTTTTTCTTGAGATTTTGTGTTTTATGGATATGGCAACAATATGGGTTGACAAATGGGATAGATTGGCGCCTAAAAGTACCATTTTAAAATTATTTAGAAGTAACACAACTGATAAAAAACCGAGACAACTGCTTTGATGAAGTTGTATTCCATGATATGAATTTGACAACTACGACTAAACTATCAATTTAGTTGTGAATCATTATGATTATCATTATCATTTTAATTACTTTTAAAATGGTACTTTTAGGCGCTAATCTATTCCATTTGTCAACCCATATTGTTGCCATATCCATAAAATATAAAATCTCAAGAAAAAATAGTGAGGCCGAAACAAAAAACATTTAAAATATTTTGTGATGGCTACTATGGTTTCAAAGAACAGAGAGTATAGATAAGAACCTTTTTTCGAAAATTTTTTCGAAGACAACTAAAATTAGTTGTGAATCATAATACAAAAAATGGTTGAGTTGGGTCGTGGCATTGACAACTCAACCTAGTTGAGTTGTGAATCATAATAGGGGCCTAACATTATTTGACATATTGTCATAATTTTATTTTAAATTAAGTATATTTCTATATGACTTCAACCACAACTTTGAAAAGTTACAAAAAGCTCAAAGTTCAAAGTTGTGGTTGAAGTCTACTGACGATTTGGTAAAGCGCCAATGAAATGCATATAGACAATGCTTAACTATCAGCAAATATACTTCATTTAAAATAAAATTATGACAATATGTCAAATAATAAATTTCTTTAAAAAAATGTATTTTCATCATTGCGGTCTTGTTGCTTCAATATCAAATTCACGTTGTTTCAAGTTGAAATAACTTTGATTTTAACATAATTCTTCGTATTATTTCAGTATTAACTTAAATTTTATTTAACAGTTGTAATATTTCAGAATCAACTTGAAATATAGTTATTTAAAAAAAGTGATTTTTCAAGGTTATTGTAAAATCATTCTGAATTAACATGAAACACCTATGAAGCAAAATCACTACCGAAAAAATTCTAAATTAACCTTGTTTTCGACGTTTTTAATATTAAATTTCTCTGTGTGTATATTTAAGAAAATCTGTTCTGCGGTTTTGGGAGCTAAGATGCCACAAACGCAGAAGTTAGGAGATTTTGAAAATAAAAAATGTATATTATGAACTGATTCTATAAAAATCTGTTGTCTGTGATATATGAGTAAGTTGTACCTGAAAGTATTTTCATTTGCATACAGAATACGCAAAATAGTGTCTTCGTTTTTTATTGTTCTATTCGCAAATGTGGCTAAGCTCTTGTGTACACACTCAAAATTATGAACACCCTTTAAAAACAAAAATGAAGATAGTAACCAAAATTATTTTCTTACGAAATGCTGCTGCACCTCTAAAGACAACCAAAATATAATAAAAAAAATATTTGATATGCAAAAAAATCAAATCAAATCAAATAAAAAAGAAGAATAAAAAATGATGAGTCTCTAAGACTATATGCAAGCAAAAAAAAAACAATGGGGAAAAAATTCAAGCAGCATTAAATAATGAAATCATGACCACACGATTTTTTACTAAAATCCATTTGTTATATTCATTTTAATTTTTTTCATGATTGTTTATGTTGTTGTTTGTATCACATTCAAAAAGGTACTTCCTTGAGGCATTCTGGGTCTTGGACTTTATTGTATGTATTATTTTTGTAGGTTGTTGCTGGTTTGTATTATTTTGATATTTTAGGGGTACAATGGAATTTATACACCCCTTTCTTTCTTTTGGTGTGTGTGTGTGTGTGTAAGTGTAGTTACCGCGACGACGACTGCTCCTCTTTTGTACTCAACATCTTATAATACGAAATGCAAACTTTCGGAAAAACAAAAGAAAATATTGTGGCGGCAGTAGCTGCTGCTCAGGAGGCAGGCAGCAATGGGTGTTGGTAGTGTAGTGTTGCCTCGAATGTTTTCCTGTGTACATTTTTAGTGTTTTATTGCTGATGGGAAAATTTTATCTAAATTATTGTCGATCGAAAAAAAAATAACCAAACCAAAGTAGAGCTCATCTTCCTTTTGTAAAACTATTTTTCTGTTGTTATTGTTGTTGCTGCTGCATTAATATTATGATTTTTTTTTTTGCTTCTTCAACATCTTTTCAACATAAAAGAATCTTTCAGAAAAACTTTTGTCATATTGTGGAATATTTTGTCGTCACTTTTTTGTTGAAAAATCTCGAGAAAAAAGAAATATCTTGAATGTCCATAAATTAACGACGCAAAAAAATAGAAATAAAAAAAATGCAAAAAGAAAAAAAAATTAAGAACAATAAAGAAATTGGATGAAGGTGTTAAAAAATAAAAAAAATCTCCTTTTTATTTTTCCTTTAATGTCATAGAAACACATTCATCGAAATGATATTATTCCCGGTACTGCACGAGTGACAAAGAAAATGCCATAAAATCAAATATTTCATCTCTTTTTTTTTTGTATTTGTTTTTCTTGTTGTTGGTTTT
The DNA here is from genome assembly GCA_956483635.1 of Panzeria rudis. Classification (NCBI taxonomy): domain Eukaryota; kingdom Metazoa; phylum Arthropoda; class Insecta; order Diptera; family Tachinidae; genus Panzeria; species Panzeria rudis. The sequence continues at coordinate 168,649,878 of OY101447.1, forward strand.
TAATTTATCCTTTGAGTTACAAACGTAACAGTTTTTGTATTTCATTTCAAAGAGTTTTTTTCAAAATAACGGCTGAGTTTTAAGAGAGAAGAATCATGTGTTTGAATATGAATGAATTTAATGAAATGAAAAATTTTAATTGAATTGGCATCGAAATAAGATGAGCATATCAAAAAGATTTTACATAAATTTTAAAGAAACAGCATTTCCGTGAAAAGAAATCCACAATTATACGAAATTTAGACGAAGACTTTTTAGTTTGATTTTTTTATGGTGAAACGGGGGTATAAGTGCATTTAGCGGGATACCAAAACCCAAAAAAAGGTAAAAAGTCTTCGTCTAAATCCCGTATAATACGACTAGAGAAAATAATCTGTCATTTATTGCAAAGTATAGGTCAAATCGACAAAATATGTACAATAACATATGCAATAATATTGTTTAATGGATGGGCCGCTTAACTCGATTTTAATGATTGCAACAATCGACACAATTTTTAAAGGTTAAAAACCGGTTCGATTTCGGATTGGAATTATGGCGTAACGCTATTTCTGCAGTTCTGAAGCTTGTAACTTTCTTAGATGGCATCTAATTTAAAAAATTTAAAACGTTTTGAATTATGCTAGAAAATAAGAAGAACTAATGTCTTTACATTTGCTTCCTTCCGTATCTCCCATAGTTTAAAAGATATTTGACTTTAAAGAAAAAATTATTTTTGTCTTGGCTTTTTCTAGTTTTTTGCTTATAACTTTCTACTTAATTGCTCGATTTTAATTTAAAAGCACCGTTCGATTCTTGATAACATGCTACGTCAAACTGGAGAAAAAAGTTTCAGTCCTCAAGTCGGAAAATGGTAAACTCAAAATTTTCAAATTGACATAAAAACCCAATTTTTTTTAAATATTTTCATTATTTTCAATTTTATAAACAACTTTGTTAAACGCATTCATTCTTTCATTAGATACTGTAAAAGACAATCTATTAACGATGTGTCTAGAGCCAATTATTTTGTATTTCGGATATGTACTCTACATCCAGCAGTGGCCAAAAATGTTTAAAAATAGTTATTGTGTTCCCTATAAAAATTGTTATTACGGATAAAATTCCAGCGATTACGTTTGATGAGGTAGATATGTAGTCCTAAAATTTCCGTAAAAAAATTCAAGCCCATAAATGTGAACAAATGCGCAGACTTTGTAAATAAATTAAAAATTTGGACAAAATAAAATTTTGAACCCTAAAAAAGAAGAGATGCGGGTAGGGTACCATTTTCTACCGGCAAAATTGTCTTTTATGATCAGAAAATGAGCGCATATTCTGTTTTTTAATCACGCAGAAGAGTAGAAAAAGGCTCGAATTTTATTGAAATTTTCAAAATATTCAGGCTGGGTACATGAAGTCATAAGAAAAATAATGTATGAGCACGCATAATTAAACCAATCTACTTTTACACTAATATTTCTCTTAAAGCCCTTTATTTGCTTAAGGTTTTCTGTTTTATTTTCGATAAAAGAAATAGATCAGCGTAGAAAAACATGAACAACAACTTATATATTTAGCTTTAATGTCATTAAAGCATAAACTAAAAAAAAGTATGTATTGAAAAAAATAAATTACTAGTATGAAAAGAAAAATGGCGGTAGTGTGTCCCACTAAGTACGAGTGCGTATGAGCAATAACAATAGAATAAACAATAAATAATCCCTCCTCGAAGCCTCATTAAAAAAAAGTTGTTCGCTTTTTACAAATTCAATAGGATAATTAATAAGTACATAAATTGAAAATATATTGCATCCACCAGATTTCATGTAAAAATTTTACACAAAGCAAAGTACAACCTCAACAGAAAACGTGTTGACAGCTCAGCGCATAATTGTATTAAGTTGTTTCACAAAAAACTCTGTTCTCAAATTCATTTATGCTTCTTTCTCCTTCTTCTTCGTCTTAAATGCGTGTTTGTTCTAAAAAAATATTTTTAATATAATTTTACATTAAAAAAATATGAAAATGAATAGGAATTTACAAGAATGTGAACGACGTGCAAAAACTAAAAAAAAATGTGAAAAAGCTGCATAAGAGTACAAACCACTTTCAGACAACAAACACATGCTTTAAATATTTTTTTGTCGTCTTAGAGCTGTAAAAAATACGATTATCGAGATTTTTGTGTTATTACACTGTACAACAAAATTTAGTTTTTTTTTTAATTTAATTTTCTAAAGACTGATTCCGGAAGAGGGCACCAAAAAAAAGCGATGTAACCGATACCGATACCAATATATCGGCGATACTTCAGATTTTCCGATACATCGGTATCAGCGATATTTTACTGTCCATGCGACAATACTTTTTAAAATTTTTTCAGAGTTTCTTCTAACAAATAATTTATTTTTTTATTAATTTTGTCACGAATTAAATTCAATTCGTTGTCTTTTAAATCTTATTAATATTAATTTTAAATATTGGCTAAAAACGAAATGAAAACAATTGTTTGGATATTTCACCTCTCCGATTTAAATGAAAATCAACACATATCTTCTGCTCCTATGTGCGCGTATCTTGGCGATTAACCTTGTTCATTGCGGCCATTTTTGAGAAAAGTTCGTCATATTGAAGATTGAATAACTTTAGAACGCGCCATCGGATATAAATGAAATTGTCGTCATCGGAAAGTTTTCAGTCTCCTCTTAACGAGTATTGATTAAAAATGACATAGCTTCCTGCTACAAGTTCTTCTAAAATGCCAAGTTATACTTTATTCTTAAATATCGTGAAAATTGTATTTTAATTTTCTTTATTTGTTTTACAAAATGTAGCCAACTCACATGTCTTTATTGTGTACAATTTTCAAGATGGGATGAAAACAAACTCTAAGGTTGTAGTTGTTTCTTTATGATAACTTGATAAGTTCTATGAAAATTGTATAAGAGTAATTCCATTTAGACGGGTGTGACCACTTTACACATATTTTTTGTTATAAATAAATAATATAAAATTTTTTACTTAAAAAAAGGTTGCGACTCGCAAGGCCATTACGCTTAAAGTCGTTAAATAACGGGTAGACACTGAAAGAACACGATTCCTGCTCAGAATGGTCGTCAGAAAGCTGCGACGGATGCGACCTTACAAAATCTTAGTTTTAAAGAATTATGACTTCAGCATAAATTCTGTAAAATTTTTACTACAACGTATACAATAATTTTGGTATAGCTGTTTGTTCAAAGGGTTTTTAGTTGTATTACGTATTTACTACTTGACAAAAAAATCAGTTTTCTTAACAAAAACCTATTTTTAAAATGTGACGGGTGTGACAGACGGGTGTGACCTAATACGAAAATGTAAAAAAATTCGAAGAAATAAAAATTTTTATTGATTTCATTAATATATAAATAATATAAAAATATATCATAAGAAAATTATAGCACATTAAATTATTTGCTAACCGTTCTATTATAGAAGCAGAATACTCTCGCTGAGTATTTTTTTTAAATTCAATAAAAAGCGAAAAAGTATATTCTTTTCAGAGATAAGGGTTTTTATTATTAATGAGAAAGGGAAGAAAAGAAAATCTGAAATAAATATTAAACATATAAAGATGGATAGCAAAATGTGTCCTGGATGATAATTTTAAAGTGTCTCAAATTGCTTAAAAAATATTAGATAAATTATTATTTTTTATTTATTCTATAATTGTCATGTTCTAAAAAAACATAAATTGAGAGAGAAATTTTAGTAATTTAAATATCATTTGAAAGCTTCAAGCGCACTTTTTTCAAATCCAAGATTCTTAAATATCCTGAAAAGTGGTATTTATTTTCCATTTTTTTGCGGCATATAGCAAACTAATGAATCGCCATTGTGTAAAAAAATACTTATTTCTTACACAGTTTTCATAGAAATGATCGATGATGATCATAAAGAAAGAACTGTAAGTTTGGAATCTGTTTTCATCCCATCTTGAAAATCTTACAGAATAAAGACATTGCTACATTGTGTAAAAAAAACAAAGAAAATTAATATACCACTTTTCAGGATAATCAAGGATAAAAGATACTTTCGTTAAGAGGATATTGAAACCTTTCCAATGACATAAATTTCATTTATATCCGATGACGCGTTCTAAAGTTATACAATCTTCAATATGACGATTTTTTCTGAAAAATGGTCTAGATGCCAACGTTTACAGGCTATAAAATAAAAACCATAAGAGGTATCGCAATAATTTTTCAGCATATTACGCGTACATAATAGTAGAATATATAGACCGAATTTCATTAAAATCGGAGAGGACAAAAAGCCAGACCGTGTCGAAAATTTTCGTTTTTACCCTATAGAGAACATTATGTCATAATTATTTGAAATTGACATAACTTTTAACATTGTCGGTCGATTTTATTAAAATTAGTCGTATAGGTCATTTACACTATCTCAAAATCTAGTACTTACGAGATTTCGAGCTAAATCTTGTTTTTTACTAGATTTCCCATACAAAACGAAATCTACTTTGTCAGTAGATTTGGACGAATATCTACTCAAAATCTAGTATTTTTATTTTGTTTTTACTACCCTGTACAACATTTTTATATAAACGGTTAGGGAATTAGCTACGCTCTACAAACATTTGCTATTAAAGGTGCGTGAATTAGCTAAGCCGGCACTTGTTGGTTACAGTTTAAGATAAATTTGAATCAAAGTATTTTGTGTTGGATACGAAATCTTGAAAAATGTCAAAGAAACTTAGTGTAAATGATATGGATTTCGATAAAGATTTCAAATAAAATCTACAAGATTTCGAGACAATTAAATGCCTTATTATTTGAAAGAAGAATTAGCCTACTTTTTGCTAATGTTGAAAAGTTTCTTTTTGAACCCAAGTCAAAATTGAAAAAGTGGTTATAACTTTTAATTTCGTCCTGCGATTATTATACTTATTTGTTTTTAGAGAGTAGATGTATAGTGCTTTAAAAGCCTACACTCATATATTTTGTGTAGTCTTTACGCAAAAAATCATTCCTAGAACAGTAGAAGACAGTTAAGCTCCCGACTCAACTTGAACGACCGAAATCATTAAAAACTTAAAGTACTAATTCAGAATTGGTACTCGGCATAGGAATTCTTCTAAGCTTTGCGTTTAAGGTACAAGATGTGTTCAGCACTTTTATGTAAACCACCACAGGAAAATTTTTGTAGAACATTTGAGTCCGCTATATCACTGCTGACGAAGAGTTTTTTCCCCTTTTTTAAAAAAGCGACAAAAAGACCCATACAGCAAAGTGTTAAGAGTATTAAAATATTTCCCAAAAATATTCCTTGTGGTGTTTTACATAAGTGCTGAACACTTCTTACACCATAAACGAAGGGCTTACCAGATTACCTATGTGGAGTCACTATAAACTATGTCAAATGAATCCCAGATATAAACTTCTAAAAAGTACTATATATTTTTTGGTGCCCTGAAACCAAAAATGCAAACTGACAAGATTTCATTGAAATCGATTGGGCGGTATCAGAGCTCAGCGTGAGCGAACTTTTTTTCATACTTTTATATAGTTTAACGATTGACAATTACTCGTAATTTCAACTGGTCCTAATGGTATTACAATTATTGTAATTTCAATTACATACTTGTGATTGACATCGTTACTAGTACATTAGAAAATAAAGTTATAAAATTACATATTTCAAGAAAATAAATTTGATGCAAAATTTGTACGCAAATAAAATTTCTCGATGCATATCCTTACACTAACCGTATCTTTAGTAACCAGTTTACAAAAATAAAGACACTCTGATTTAAACCAACAAATAAAACCGCCAGCAGCAAACAAGTAAAAATGTAATGCAAAAAAAAATTAAAAAATGACGCACAAACACAGCAGCAAACAAACGCATATTAAGAACTTTGATACCCTGCAGTGTAGATACTGTGCTCGTTTAGTGGTACTTACCCTCACATACATATATACATTCACATTACACTGAACTAAAAATTCAAGTAAAAAATTAATTGTTTTAACGAATTCTTCATTAATTTTGATCTAACGCACCAATGAACTGGTTCATTAATTTTGTTAAAGAATAACAACACTGAATGCTTTCAATGTACCGTTTTATATTGAACTTTAAGGAATATTTTCATTGAAATAACGTATACGTACATTGAATCAAGGTATTTTTCAAAAGATTGGTGAATCTAGGTCAATGAATGTCATTCGTTGAATTTATGTAAAATAAGTTTTTCAGTGTATGTTCAGCAGCCGCACTGAACTTACTTTATGATTTGTGTATTTTAATACAGCAACAGCAAACATTATAAAATATAACAAGCCAGCAAATAAAGCCAACACATGTTGTTGGCTCAAAGCTTACATATACTATTTTCATAAAGGAGCAGTCGGGGAAACAAAAGTGGAAGCAAACCAACAACTGCAAACACGAAAAAAAACATGTTAATGCCCATTAGCTTTACAACACAAGTAAAATGAAGAAAGAAAAAAAAAAAGAGGCAAAAACCGAAAAAAGAATATTTAAAAAAAGCGAAACTGAGTTACATGATGCATCTTGAGTTTATGTAATCCAAGCAACTAACAACGCAACGCAAAGCATACAAATACAGATACTTTTTGATGGAACAGTCGTGTGTGGTGTGTGTCTGTGTATAGGAACAACAACAAGAAAAAGCGACAAGTTTTTTTCCACTGATTTTCTGTAACTGACGATGGACGACGACAAACACCACACTACTGAACTACTAAACATATGCAACACACAACTCTTCAAACCGCACAAAGCAAGCATAAATATAGGCAAAAAAAAACGAAGCAAGCATGTTGCCTGACAGAGCTTTAAAGCACTAATTTGAGAATCAATCTTTTCTTAATTAAAGCGGCAAGTGAATGTCAAAAAGTATTTGTTACAATCACGAAAATTAAGGCGAACGAACAGGAGGTACCGCTGCGGCTGATTGGTAGCGATAATATATTGGTCCAATGAAACATACTATAAATTAAAACATATTACATATTTGCAAAATTTCTTTTATCAAATAAGGCATGTTTTCTTCGTTTAGAGGGAGGGGGCCGGAAATATTTCATTTTTCTCCTCCTGTATCCGCGCCTGGTATAGTTTCATGAGTAAGTATGCACAGTAGTACAGACATGGTCAGAATTTAGGGTGTGCAGATTTCGTCTTACTCTTAACAGGAAGGATGATTCTGTGCCTGGTTATTGGTGAGATCTCCTTCGGGAGCTCACGCGGTAGCTGTGGTTGCAACGCAAATCGCTGGCAGAGGTGTTGGTATAAGGACTGATGCTCGACCAGTGCTAGTGGCTGGTTAGACTTCAGGCTGCCAAAAAAAAGCCTCTTTGTGCTGTTGCTAAACCAACAGTATCTGCATCGGTAGTGCTTCGTAATCGGGAGCTGGGGAATGATTGCCCTGCAAAAAATGGGACTACTTCATACACGCGTGTATAGAGTACTTTACAAGTGACCAGGACTAGTTACAAGTGGTTACAAATGTATGAAAAAAGTGGTCCATTTAACATTGCAATGTGCTAGGACTGGACCATGTAGTCCATCTTTCTATTACATCGGACTAGCCCAAAAACTACCCCTATGTAACTACTCCATGGAGCACCTACATGAGGTTAGTTTTGAAACTACTCGTGTCACTAATTGATGGAGCACTTAAGTGTTCGTGTTTTGACGATAGCATATACTATTTGCAATCGTTAAAACGTGAACTCTTGTCGCCTAACTACAACCTCTTTTTTGCAAATGACATGGTCCATTACTGCATTAAATAGGACCATGTTGTAACTAGTCCATTTCAACTTAAATGGACCACGTGGTCCATATATTTTTGTAGGTTGTGTATAGCGGTTTCTACATGTTTATTGTAGATTACCAGGGTTTCCGGTTATTCCCCGGTAGTGTTGCCAATTTAGCATATTTAAGGCTAGATCTAGCATTTTTCAAACTGATTTTCCATACAAAATATGCTTTTAGCATTTGTTATCATATTAGCAGATTACCAATTTACAAAATTGTTAATATTAGGGAGAAAACTATTTGAGAAATTTTTCAGAGGTAAAGACAATAAGTGATTTAAATACATAAATATAACATATATGTTTATTCTGAAGATGATCTGTCTCTTATTGTCGAATGCTAACATAGAATGTGTGTTAAGCCAAAATAATCTGGCGAAAGCAGATTCATAGGCAAACAGTCAATTATATTTTCTTTCAGCTATGAACATATCTTTGGTTATAATAAAATTAACTTAATGTTTTCTTTTGACTAAAGTGTTGTTAGTTTTTTTTCGGTTTTAATATGCATAGTTATTTTTGCAATTACATAATTAAATTTTCGTTTTTTTAGCATATATTTTTGGCATATTTTTAGCATATTCTAGCATTTTTTTCATAAAGATCTAGTATTTTTTCCTCATCACATTTTGGCAACACTGTTCCCCGGTTACCTTGTGAGCATAGAGTATGCTGCTGATGTAGTAGAGACTATATAGCTCCAGCACTCTAACAAGGTGTTTATGCATGGTGGGTTTGCCTTCGGGCTAACTAGGGGTGGTGGTGAACACTCAACGTTACTCGGTGATATGAGGACCGTCAGGTAAGGCCGTAATGGCAGGTTCTGACGTTAATCGTGAACACTTTCTGTATATACATATAAAAAATTTAAATAGCACAAGTAGCTGAAAAAGTTGTTGCCTGTGATGTTTCCAACACATTTTGCCTTACTGACTTTTATATAAATCGCATATTTAACAAAATAAAGAGCAAAGTATCGAATAGCCCATAACTATATTAATATAACAAAAAAGGTAAAAGCGCATAAATTTTAAAGTTCCGGTTAAGTTCTTCATTCACTAGAACTTTGAAGTTGTTTCTTTAATCTCCACTCCAATTTTTTTATCAGCTCTAGTTTTCTAGATATACAGTTATGTCAAAAATCAAGGCACTTTCACGACATATGTATATTAGTATAAATGGAGAAGGGTTTGGCCTATTAAAAAAAACGGAAAATAAAAACCAAAAAGCCGAGCGAACTTTGTGTCTAAATCTGCATATTAGTTTCAGAGATATTGTAAAAGTTCTAGCCTAAATATTTAAAATTTCATAACAAATTTAAAAATTTTTGTATTTGAAAATTCATAAAAATAAATAAAAAGAAATTCCAACGATCCAATTTTTTCTCCAGTATCATATAGCTTAATATACTCCAAAGGAAATGAGTTTTTTCCCGTCGAAATTGGTTGACAGCTTTTGATTTTATACACAATTTAGTGAAAAAACTTTTTAAAGATTTTTTATGAAATTTTTAATCTCAAACTTTGACAATATCTCTGAAAGTAATGGGCAGATTTAGGAACAATGTTGGCTCGGCTTAAAGATAATTTTATTTTCGAGTTTTGGTTTTTCGTTTTTATTGAATAAGCCAAACCCTTCTTTAGTTATACTAATATACATATATCGTGAAAGTGCCTTCATTTTACACATAACGGTATACATGCTTTAATCTTATCTGCTTGACCTGACATTTTTTAGGACAGTTTTTTGTAACTACCCATCGATTTGGGGCATAAGACTTGAATAAATCCATATTTTATTTGTTTACGGCCACTCTAATGATCACGCTTAATTTACGCTACTCACGAGAGCTATGCCCATCTCTACTTTTAAACTAATATTTCTCTCAAAGCCCTCTATTTACATTTTTTTTGATAAAAAAGAAAAAAAACATGAACAGCAATGTCAGAAAGGTATAAACTAAAATTTTAAAAACTTTCTTGAAAAAAAAGAAACTAAGTACCAGTGCGTATGAGCAATAACAATAGAAAAAATAATAATCCCTAGTCGAAGCCTCATTAAAGAAGTTGTTCGCTTTTTACAAAATCCAATAAGATACTTAGCAAGTAAATTGAAATATATTGCACCCATTTTTAAACTAAAACGATCGAATTCCTTTAACGCTCTGTCGCCAGGCATATGATGGTGTTAAAAAATCAAACAAAAAATATGAAATGAGTAGAGCCCACCACAAAATACACATCGTTGTAATACCCGCACCCATGTATGTTTTACTCTTCTTTTTATTCCACAATTTTTATCATCATCATCGGCAACACCATCACCATCAACCTCATCGTCATCATCAAGTCTAAATTCAAGTTACTAAACTATAAAAAATGAAAAAAAGGCAGCAGTATATAAAAAAAAACTTGTCCCGTCAACGACCGACTTGCAGCAAAAAGTTTTAAAAGTCCTTGAAATGCAGTAAATGCAGCGTGACGCATTTTTTTCTTTCTTCTTTTTTAAAATGCAATTTTTCAACTTCAAGAACCAGAATATCTTGTAAAATTTATACCAGAGACCAGTTTTGTATGTTCGTTCTTTCATTTTTATTTGATTAAAGTATAAAAAAAACCTATTATACATACAAGAGAAACATAAGAAAATAGACAAGACTTGAGACTCGATCAAGAACTTGGTTAATAGTGTTTCTTCTAGATGGCTTAGCAACAAGATGACAACAACAAACTCAACCAACAAGAGCCAGATAGAGTTACAGAGAGTCTATAGACCAAAAAAAAAATTTTTGCTGCATTTTAAATAGACATTTGAAAGTTCTGCAGTCTATTTGAATGCAAAAATGCAACTGAAACTGAAACTATTAATAAATTAAGTGAATGTCAAACTGTACCTGATGTAATAAAATACTGCAAATAATAAAAATGAATAATATATAACGAGGTATTTTTTTTTGGTTTGCCAATTAAAAATGTCTTTTAGAACAAAAACTCATGTCGTCATAAATAAATTGGTACTTAATTATTTTTATTTTTTAACCGACCTCAAAATAGGAGAAAGATTATCAATTCGTCATGATTTTTTATTTTTTGATCGACTTAAAAAATAAGAAGAAAGGGTATCAAATTAGTCATGTATTTTTCTATGTATGTTACCTCAAAATTCCGCCATTTATAAGCCGATTTTCGATTTCCAGATTGGTTCCGTTGCAAAGTAGGCACGGTCACGCCCATACGAAGTAAATACACATGCCTTTTCGACTACTTCTACTCAACCGATTTCTATAAAACTTTGCTCACACATTAAGCTTCTGTTTTAATACTACATCGTGATTAAAAAGTGGACAGTGACACGCCTATGCAAAGTAAATATTCTATTTCAAAAACTTCTACTAAACCGATTTTTATGAAACTTTACATACACATTTAGTTATCATTGCAATACAACATTATGGTTAGAAAAGTGAAAATTAAATATTAATTCCAGCTGCTTCTACTTAAGCGATTCTTATGAAACTTCGCACGAGAGTACAACATTATGATCAAAATTTTGGGCAGTGCCACGCCTATTTTGTGGTCGTTTTTTTACAAGAATTATATTTATGTATGTTACCTCATAACTCTGCCATTTACAAATCAATTTCAGATTTGTTTCTTTGTTTAAAAGGATGTACTTCCGGATTGGTAGAACTTGTGATTTTATTGACAATTTTGAGGGGAGAACTGAATGCATAAACATTTTAATTTCCATGCAACAGTAGGAAACACAAGCACAAAGTTCAAACTTGCTGTTGTATGAAAATTTTAATTTTTATCAATTCTCTTACTAAATTGTGAATAAAATCGAAAGGTGTGCATCAATTGCAATAAAAATCGCTATTTTAAGAATATATTTAACTACATGCATATGGACAAAAACTGGCTTAATGTTGTACTTTTATTTTTTGTGAAGTTTGAAAAACAAAAATGTTCAAACTATTTATAAAATTTTTGTTTTTGGACTAAATTTTTACTACTGAAAGAATTTTGTTCATAGATTCTGTGTATTATGACATTAATCCAATGAAAATTTTCATTAAAACTCAACCAACGTCACTCTTCGTTGGATAAATGAAACAAGTTTCGTTAAAATTATTTTAATGAAAATTGCATTAAATATATGAAATAATTTCATTGCTTCAATGTAATTATTTCACTAAGCTAATGAACATACTTCATTATATCAGTGAAATTGCTTCATTGTTTTAATGAAACTGTTTCATCATTTTAATGAAATTACTTTATTATTTTAATGAAACTCTATCGTTATTTTAATGATATTCTAACATTATTTTAATGAAATTATTTCATTGTTTTAACGAAATTATTACATTACTTATCTTTTTTACTGTGTATTTTGATTTATTAACAATTCTATGGTTGAAATACGTACGAAGACGCCAATGAAAATCAGAAAAGTTTTTAATGTTGATGACCGCTAACAGTATTGAACTCAGACTCTCGATTCTCATCATCATTTTTATAGGCAACGTCTTAACTAGTTCAGCCAACAGCATTATCCAAACAATGCGTCGATGAGTGGATAATAATACAAAAGAGTATAACAACAACAAACATATAAAACTATTTTTGTTCTTAGCTTTTAAGTGTCAACTCTTGAAATAAATAAAGGTATGTTTAAAAAAAATATGTATGTCATTTAATTATTTAACAAATCCAAAGAAACATTTCATCAACTCAATGAAATACATTTCATTGAAATTATGACATTCTAGAACATGCAACTTTTATTTTTTTTTAATTTTTTATAGTATATATTTAAAGAGTTTTAAGTATAAATTAAAATAGTTTGTCCAAACTTAAAGGATTTTGCATAAAACGGCAATATGTTTTTGTCATAAATCCAATAAAATTTTCTAACGAAACTATGAAAGTTTGTTTTTTTTATCAGGCAATTAATGCCTACCAGTTAATTAATTAGTGTGCTACCTTCTTTGAGAAAGGGATAGTGCAGAGAGAACAGGTGGTAAAGTGAGAGAGAGATAGAAAGCTTAATACATTTACAATTCCTGCTACTGCGCGTTTTTTGTAGAGCAGTGTTGCAAGCTCCTCTGCTGTCAGTCAAGTAGAGGCATTGAGCAGTGTAGCCATTTTATTAGTCCGACGAAGGAGGGTGCTGTGAAGTGTATTAGGATATGTTAGTATTAATAGCTGCCGGTACTGCCAAAGTGATCAGTGCTATGCCTTCATCACTTTAACAGTTCAACAACAACCAACACAACAACCAACGCATATGAGAAAAATGCGTGGTTGTTGGCTTGCCTCAAACTAGTCTTAAACTCAAGACCTCAGGGTTTGTAGTCAAACGCGTTAACTACTTAGGTAACAGCACCTCAATGAAGCAATCCCAATGAAATTTTTGCGCAATATTCGTGAAATTTCATTAGAATTGTGAAATATTTCATTTAATTTTCGAAAAAAAAACCCAACGAAATTCATTAAATTTATGAAGCAAAAGTCGTAAGTGTACTTATGACCATAATTAATAGCCACAACGATTGTTTCACATGCATTTTATGCTCACATTATACAACCGATTTTGCTTCGAATTTGAAAATTTTCGTACTCGGTCACACCCGTCGGTCACACCCGTCTTATTTTAAAAATGTTTTTTTTTAAAAAAATGATTTCTGGTCAAACAGCAAATACATAACACAATCAAAAACAACTTAATCAATTAGCTACGCCAAAATGATTGTGTAAATTATAGTCAAAATTTTACAGACATTCCTTAATTCATTAAAATTAAGATTTGTAACGTCACGCCCGTTGCAGCTTTCTGACGACCATTCTGAGTCTAAAGTAACAAATTTTATATTCTTGATTTATAACAAAAAATGTGTGATGTGCCAGACAATTATACATATACGACTCTTTGTATATACATATACGACTCTTTTGACGACTCTTTCGAACAAAGCGCACTAAAGTCGTTCATAAAAACGTTAGCATCTTACGAAATTTGTCGCCAATGTTGTTGTTTTTGTTATCGGCAACAAAACTGTACACACGTCTGCGGCGAGTGTGACCTTACGAATCATAGTTTTACAGAATTATGACTTTCAGGATATATTCTGTAAAATGTTGACACGAAAGTACACATTTACTCAATTCATAACCTGCTTGTAGTTCGTAAAAATGTTGTTGGTAATTTCCACATAAGCATGTTTCTAAGCAAATGTTTATTTGGAAATTACCAACAACATTTATACGATCTACAACACACACAACAGGTTGTGAGTTGCCCAAATAATTCTGGTTTAATTAATTGATCAAATCCGTTTTGATTGTATTAAGTAATTACTGTTTGACAAACAATAATTTTCCTTTTAGAAAAACCATTTGTAAAATGCAACGGGTGTGACCGACGGGTGTGACTAATGTGCTGTTTCCACAATGCAAACAAACACTGCTTGTCTAAAATTTGTATGGAAATCACTAAAAAAACTGAGTGCTTTTCATATAAATTTTAGACAAGCAGTGCTTGTCTGCATTGTGGAAACAATACATAAGTACGAAAACACGACAAATTCAAAGACATAAATCTTCTTATTGATTTCATTGATGTAATTAATATAAAGAAAAACTCATAAGAAAAAGAATATAATAAGACATTAAATTATTTGCTATCCGCCCTATTATAAACAACAGGAGTATCTTTTAAAACTCAACAAAAAGCAAAATAATTATTTTCTTTTCAGAGATAAAAATTGTTATTGATTATCAGAAGGGTAATAAAAGAAAGACTCAAATAATTATTAAACACAGAAAAAGGAAGAGCAGAGTGTTTAGTATATGATAATTTAAACGTGTTTCAAATTGATATAAAAAAATATATAGGTATTAAATATTGCATTTTTTCATTTTTTTTTTTATAATTCTGTGGTTTCTCTTGAATAAGCGCATATGTCTAAAAATCAATTTTTTCAGGACAGCCTAAATACTATATTTTTGCTACTACAGACTCTGTGTGATTTTTATAAATTTTTTTATTTTTTTGACAGTCATGTAAACATATGAGGTAAGAAGTTTGTGTAAAAATTTTCAAGCAAAAATTCCCTAAGCGAGAGATCCTAGAGAATAATTAAAAAAACAATTTGCCAAGGACACTAAAAGTGTGTTGAGAACAAAAGCTTTTGTCGATAACAGTTGTCTATATTGAACTAATTCAAGCACACAAGATTTTTTACATGAAAAATGCTTGCGCCTAAGTCACTATAAGTTTTTATTAACTGAACAATAACCAAAAAAATATTTCGGAAATGTCTTCAAAAGTAACAACGCATGTGGTTATGTGTTTTTTCAATGGCAATAAATTGCCAGCACGCAATTGTAAGTCGATTTAGTTCATTAGAGCTGAAAAATATTGGAATGAACGTTGTTTTCAGAAGAAAAAAATTCGCCAACTTATTGGCAAAATTATTGTTCTATGTAAAAAGCATATAAAATAATGCATCAATAACTCAAAATCGACAAAAATTGATATCCGCGCGTATTCAAGAAAACCACAGAGTTATCATCATGCTTATATTTGCAACAGAGATTTTTATTAAAAATGCGCAAATAATTTTGTTCTTGCGTAGAGCCGTTTTACATGGAATAACTCAGTTTTAATTTTTAATTTTGCAGGAAAAAATTTTTTTCACCGCTAATTTCTGAATAACTCTGAAAAATATCAATATAAAATATAAGTGCACAGAAATAGTATATGACTCGTTTTTTCAAATTTCCTGTGATAAAGAATTCCGCTATATTGATAACAAACTTATTTCAAAAGAAAAAAATACATATAAATTAAAAAAAAATTTTGACACGCCTGGGATACGAACCCGGGCTTCCCGTACGTAAAGCATACTCTCTACAGCCGAGCCATATTCCAGTAATTTTTTACGAAATAAAACTTGTCTTAAGTACTTATGCTTAACCCTAATCATACTGACAAAAGCTTACAAATCTTACTAACATGTATCTCTATTATTAAACTGTTTTTATTTTTTATTCATTACATTCTTTACATAAAAGAACTTTAACAGCATGTTCATTTCAGACAGTACTATTACATTTTTGGCAGCATTGCTTAATAATACGGCTTATTTTGGGATTGCATAAATAGCACCTCTTGCGTTTATTTGTTGCACTCTGGGTATTAGTAGGTGCAATTCCTTCTTGAAGGACTTCTTCCATTAGTTGAATTTATTCTTCGATCTTTGGCGTATTTGGGGCGTAACAAGCCCTTCAGCGACTTCTCGTAAAAAGAGTTTGCGAGCTTTCTTTGCTTGCGTTGCTTTCCACGAAGGATGCAAGTTTTTCCAAACTACGTACGCAGCGATTCCGCAAACGTCAACTAAATTGCAAAAAAATGCAAACGGCCATCTGTTAGATTTTCTGCGGCAAGTAAAACTATGTGTAAGTTTGATTATAATGCAGGTTTATCTATGATTTGTTTTTATTTTGTAAGTCGCAGTGAGTGGTATAATGCATTGATGAGAGTAAAAGAACTGCTCTATTTTGTTTTGGGACGTAGGACACTAAAGTCATGTTTTCAGTAAAACCAAACAAATTACTTTCCACTTCTCTTCTTCTATTTGGTAAAAATGATGAAGGAACACAACGTTTGTTCTTTTTGAGAGTGCCCGTTAGTGTTAAGCCTTTAGCCAATAAATTTTGCACTAGTTCAATACTGGTGAAATAATTATCACACGTTATATTTCTGCCTGTATTTTCATAATTCTGCACTAACTCTTCTACTACTTTCTGGCCCAAGCCATAGCCCCTCTGATTATTTACTTTGCCTAAATAGGGTATTGCATTCAATGGATAGCTTGTTTTACTGTCACAGAGCCACCAAATTTTGAGTCCATACTAATCTGGTTTACTAGGCATATATTGCCGAAAAGAACACCTTCCACGAAAAGGAACAAGCTGCTCATCGACCGTTATGTTATCACCAGGATAGTAAAATTTTTTTAAGTTTTTGTTTATCATTTCAAATAAATCCCTAATGGGTGCAACTTTGTCTTTTTGTTGTCGAATGGTCCTAATGCTTTTGTCTTCAAAGCGCAAATTTTCATAAAACGATCTCGGCTCATGGTGGCGCGGAAAATTGGGCAGCCGTATCGCGAACACCAAAACTCAGAAATCTCCGCATTTCCATCTTTTTAGTCCAATAAATGCTCTTATTTCTATTTCATTTGTTGGCTGCCAGTCGGTTTGATTTGTAGTTACTGCATACAAATTAGTAAATTTCACAAGTGCGTAAAAAATTTCATTATCCAAATACAGCTCGATTGACGCTAAAGGGTCTTCAACTTGTTTGCCTGGTGGAATTTTAGCTTTGTTCAATGGGCACCGAATAATATTACGAGCATGAAACGTCGAAGACCATTGAATTCCATCCTTACCAACATAAATTTCACTAGGATCCTCAACTGAAACTTCTTCGGTATCGAAAACAGTATCAGATATCTCTGAAGCATCATCTTGACAGTTTTCACTAATCTCACTCTCTTCGCCATCAGATGTTATAAAAATATCCTTGTCTTCAACATCACTGATCGTTTGCTCGTCAACTTCTTCCGCGGCTAGCCTAGTTTCTTCTTCCGTTAAAGGCCCCATACACTACAGCAGTATGCATGCGCAATCACGTGTTGGCGCCAGTGGTTGGGTCGTGTATGGGCATGTGGTGTGATTGCACGATTTGTGTAGCGATGTCAAACAGAGTTTGATATTTTGCTGATGGTACCAGTTTGTGGTATTGTCTATGGTGAATTTAGCTCAGTTGAGAAAAGTTGTCAAAGAGTAAACATCGGTGTAACACACATTTACTTGAATAAATTACTCATAAATTAAGAAAAAAGGAACAAAATATGTATTGTAAAATATTTCTGAAATAAAACATATCATTCCTAATAATTTTTTAATAAAAAAAAAACCGCGTTTTCGTACAACAACTCATCCGTACAGAATTTTTAAAGAAATGAATATTGCACCAGTATGCATGTACGGTATGTGATTCGAGCACGATTCAACATCACTTGTTTGTGCCAGTATACTGGAGTAGTGTATGCTATGCTTTAGTCGCTTTGACATATTTTTGATAAAAAGTATTTTCACGTCGATACTGTGCAAAATTTTATTGCAACTGCCTATTTTATTCAAAAGGGAATCCCAAAGTTACAAATATAACAAATGCTTATGACATTATATACAAAAGCTTGTTATTGTAACGCAAGAATATATATAAAAGCAAGTTGCTATGTCAAAAATTTTAACGAATTAAGTTAGAAATGTACTTATTTTACAAAATATGTTCATAGAGAGTAAACGACAGACATCCATGTATGTATGCATGTATGTGTCTCTGAGACACATGTCAGTATTTACTGCTACATTTTTATGGTTTATCATATAAAAGATGTAAGAAGGCAATACCAAAAATTTTTTGTTATGAAATTATACAAAACATTAGTCAAATAAAAGTCAAGAAGTTTGGTTGCGATAAGTCATATATTTCTGTAGTTAAATTGAATGGAACATCCAAATTTGTCCCACAGACACATGTGAGTACGATTAGGGTTAAAGGCAATTTTATTTTACATTTTGTGATGTTTTATTTATACAAATGGGACTAACCGTTCTCAAGTTATGATGAAATGTATTATTGTGACCGACTTATTTCGGGCGAGATATTAGTCAGGCCCATAAAAAAATCTGTACGTTATAGAAAAAGTTGAAAACGGATTTTAGTTTAGTGCACTAAACTCTGTATATTCCACATGCATACTTTTAAAGGGCAAACAAAATATTTTATTATTAAAAAAATACTATTTTGCAAAATCTTAATGCACCTTATAAAAACGATCTCAATATCAATTTAAGGCCCCTTTTTGTTGAGACAGTCCTAAAAATACACTTATGATGGCCTATTTAAAGAAACAGATGCACAAAGGTGATTTTAGTATTTAATTCATGTTCATATTCTTAACCCTCTAACTAAGCATAGTTTCGTATTGATATTTCCGTCATATATGCCACGGTTTATTGATATGGTAAGCATATTAAGTATTTATTTATATGAAGAGCATGTTAAAGAAAACAAGCTGCATTTTCTTTATTTAAACCAGAATTTGTCGAACAAATTTGTGCCAGTAAAAAACATTAAAACAATTTTTAACAATGGCTAAACAGCAGCTAAGCTGAAGGCTTGATTTTTATTAAATGCTTTAAACTCCAATGCAAATGCTCAACCGACTAACAACAGCAGCAGTGCAAAAGGAATAAACTGAAAAGTAGGCCAAGTTAAAATTGATTTAATGTTGTTCTGGTTGCAGCAGCAGCAGCAGCAGCAACATGTTTAAAACGCAACACAACGATTGTTGAAAGTGCACACAATGTATCGGTTGTATGCGAATATGTTTCGTTGAAGAGTTAAAAGAAACAAAAACGAAAGAAAAACTCAAAGCGAAAGAGAAACTAAAATTAAAGCTAAAAGATGTTATTAAAATTTATGTATTTCCTTTTTTGCGAAACTAAAAAGTTTTTGTAATTATCGAGATTTTATTTTACAATGTAATGAAAGGGAAAAGCAAAAACTAAAGAAAAAATATGTATACAACTGCCATACATTGTATAGAAAATGGTATACTTTCAAAATATATTCAGAAGATAAAATTTCTATATATTTTTGCGCTACATTTGACAAGAATAGTTAACAAACATTAATGACACCGGAGCAGGAGTTCGGAAAACGGGATTTCCCGCTCGTGACGATCTAAGTTGTTTTTTTTTTGAAAAATCATTTTTCTTTCGAAATTTCTCATTGAAAAATATGCCACAGGAAGCTATGTATGTAATTTTTATTAAACGTCTGAAAAAAGAAATCAAAAAGATTTAAAAAAATGTTTGCCATATAATTATACTAGAGATGTTTAAAGATACCCAACCTCCAGACTTAACTTGGACGCTAGAAATCATTCAAAACTTAAAATGTGTTCTAAGCGAGCATCTAATAAAGGCCCCAATGAAAAATGGCCCCAAAGCAAAAATGAAAGAAAAATGGTCCCAAACTTTTGTACTGAAAACAACAACACAAATTTCGGGGTCATTTTTCTTAATTTTTGGGGCCATTTTCATTTCCTATTTTTTAAATTGGGGCCATTTTTCCTATAGTTTGGGGCCATTTTTCATTTTTGAATTTTATAAAAATGAAAATGGCCCCAAACTTAACAATGAAAAATGGCCCCAAAATATAGAAAAAATTGCCCCAAATTAGTAAATATAAAATGAAAAACGGCCCCAAAAATCTTATGTTGTTGTTTTCAATAACGCCATATGCAAAAAGTGGCCATATGGGAAATAAAGCCATATTTTTTTAGCTATTGCCATTATAATCTGCCTTCAGGCAGTCTTGGCGAAGGATTTTATCCGCTCGAAGAAAGGCTTCGCTGAATAAAGATTATTGTATAGCCGGCCTTTGGCCGGCCTTAACGGTTCTTTCTTCTACGTATATCGAAAGGCAGCTTCGCTGGGTAATGATTTTTATATAGCCGGTCTTCGGATGGACTTAAAGAGTTTTTCTCTCTCGGTATATTAAAAAGTGGCTATGCAAAAATGCTTACTCAACGAAGACGCTTTTCGATATACTTAAAGAAAAAGTTATTAAGCGCGACCGAAGGCCGGCTATGCAAAATTCTTTATTCAGCGAAGCAGCTTTTCGATATACCTAGAGGAAACAACCTTTAAAGTCCGGCCAAAGGCCGCCTATGCAAAAAACTTTATTCGGCGAAGCCGCTTTTCGATATACCTAGAGGAAAAAATCCTTAAGCCCTAGGCTAGAAAGTACATTTCCTCAGCTCGCTTTACGAAAAACGGTCTCAAAAAGAAGCAAAATGGTCCGAAATTAATAAATGAAAAATTGCCCCAAAATAGGAAAAATGGCCCCGAAAATGTTTGTTGTTTTGAATGCCAAAATTTTGGGACCATTTTTCATTTTTCAGTTTGGGGCCATTTTTCCAACTTGAGGTAAAATGGCCCCAATGAAATACGACCCCAACTGAAAAATAGAAAATGGCCCCAAATATTTTCTATTGCAAACAACAACAAAAAAATGTGGGGCCATTTTTCCTATTTCGGGGCCATTTTTCCTATTTTTGGCCCATTTTTCATTTTTGGTTTGGGGCCCTTTTTTCATTTTTCAGTTTGGGGGCAATTTTTATTTTTAAGTTTGGGGCCATTTTTCAAGCAGGCTAGATGGTAATGTTCGTGTAATCTGATGTCATTTGCTAATACTAGCTGCGATTATTTTGTATTGTGTATGTGAGAAGGAGTAAAGAGGCCTTCTATAAGGCCTTATTTAGCAGTCTATAGTAGTTCCACTCCCATCGCATATTCATATTTTTTTTATACGCGATGTCATTTCAGACCAAGGCCTTCCTCGACCCATTACTCAGCAGGCCTAATTGAAGGCATTCTTTAGCAGGTCTATTTCCAGGTCATACGTGACGTGCCTGATAGAAGGCCTGGGCTGGGAAGGTAAAAAGAACGTTCTCTGAGAAAATATACTTTAAAAAAGAGAAAAATGTGGTAACGTGAAAGTTGGTTCGACTCTTAGATGGCCAAACTGAGTTCAGTTTAGAACGTCAATAGGCGCATTAATGTCTTACTTTCTTGAGAGTTTTTCTTTATATTATATATATTAATGAAATTATGTAATAAAAAGTTTCATTTCTTCGAATTTTAAAAATGTTCGTAATATGTCACACCCATCGGTCACACCCGTCTTAATTTAGTAACAGTTTTTGTTTAAGAGAAATAATTTTTTGTGTAGCAATAAGTACATAATACATTAAAAAACACTTTGATCAATTAGCTACGTCAAAATCATTGTGTACATTATAGTCAAAATTCTACAGATTTACCCTGAGCCATAATTATTTAAAACTAAGATTTCTAAGGTCACATCCATCCCAGATTTCTGACGACCATTCTGAGCAGAGATCGTGTTTTTCAGTGTATACCCGTTATTTAAGCTTACTGCCAGTTTTTGTAAATAAAATAAAAATTTTCGTTAGGGGAATTTATATTGAAACAACATTAAAAAAACTCAAATTTGTTTTTGTTTTCAATTCAAAGTCCCTAACGAAAATTTTAATTTTATTTACAAAAACTGGCAGTTAAAGTCCTTGAAAATCTCAAGACTTTTTTAAGTAACAAATTATATATTCTTGATTTATAACAAAAAATTTGTGTAAAATGGGTCAAACCCGGCTAAATAGAACTGCTCAGAATATTTTATCCTCGCCCTCCCCATTTTTAGGAATGTATTTTACGACTTGTTAGAATAGAGCAGTTAGAAGGTTAATATGTTCCACAAAAATATTTGCTTTAATATTCACCTCAGATATAAATAACACAAAGTTTCATATACCGATATGCTGCACGAATAGGACTTTAACCCCCTTTCAAAACGCCAACACACGTATATATAATTCAGTTAGCTGCGTCAAAATCATTGTGTACGTTATAGTCAAAACTCTACAGAATTTATCCTGAGCCATAATTCTTTAAAACTAAGATTTGTAATCGCGGACTTTTTTCAAGTAACAAATTATATATTATTGATTTATAACAAAAAATTTGTGTAAAATGGGTCAAACCCGACCAAATAGAACTGCTCAGAATATTTTATCCCCGCCCTCCCCATTTTAAGGGATGTATTTTCGATGTGATCTTTCAAAACGCCAACACACGTATATATTTTTGTCTCCTCTACCAGAATCCATTGTCAGAACCCCGTAATTTTTGTCGTGCAGTACAGTGACATTAACCCTTTCTCCTACCAAAGCTTGAAATGTATGTATGTAGTTAGAGGCCGAAAAGTTTCTAATATTTCAGTGCAAAAAAAAGTAATTTCGTTTAATTTTGCAAGCTCACCCTTTATTTGTTAGTATTATATGAATATAGTACGTAAGGTGGCACTTTCAACTTAGCCAAAGGCTAGACCAATCATAATTCTTAGCTTGTTTTCCAGCTACATGTCATACAATTGCATACAACAAACAAAAAAATTAAACTTTTATCATTATACAATGCAATAAAAAATATAATTAAAGAAGTACATACAATATTTAAATGTGCCTTGTAGCATTTGTCACTCCTTATTGTAACTTTTCTTTGTTTCAATACTTCTTTATGTTTTATTTTTACTTTTTTTTTTGTAAAACGTCTTGATGCTGTTCGTGCTTTTGAAGTTAGCTAGCAATTAACCTAAATGTTTGGTATACAAATGTACGAATGAATACAAGATGCAAGTTTGTTATTCATAAACTACATACAACATAAATACATTCACATTTCCATGTCTCATCATATTTCCTGTGTTATATACTCGTACATTTTGCATTTGTACATAAAACAATTTCAAAGTTGTTATTTTATAAAATTTCTAAATGCAAGAAAATAAGAAAATTGAAAAAAACTAACTGTTAGTTGTGCCATAAACAATATTATTTTAGTAGAACATTGTTGACTGCCTGGCTGCAACACAACTGCTGCTGCTCCAACAAGTATATATGTGTTTTATGTACAACATAATAATCAGCGAGCGGCAATTGCAACTTTGTTTTTCTTTTCCTCAAGCAGAATATATAACGTTCTTTGTTATTATAGTTATCGTTGTCGCCGTTTTTGCTAATGTTGTTGTTGTTATTTATGTCGCTTCAATGTTGTTGCAATATTT
The DNA here is from genome assembly GCA_956483635.1 of Panzeria rudis. Classification (NCBI taxonomy): domain Eukaryota; kingdom Metazoa; phylum Arthropoda; class Insecta; order Diptera; family Tachinidae; genus Panzeria; species Panzeria rudis. The sequence continues at coordinate 168,673,502 of OY101447.1, forward strand.
GGTTAAAAATTAACTCATGCAGGCTCAATTAAAACTAATTGCTGCACTTGTTTTACATCACGCATACTACTCGTACTGTATAACAACAGCCACACATTTGTCGTTATAACTGCCCAGCAAACATTTTTCACCAATTTCCGTACGAAGTCGGTCAGAAAGTCTGCACTAGATGCCGAAGTCGGTACGAAAACTTACTTAAAAACATATGAGTGGTTGACAAGCAAGCGAACCTCTTTCTCTGAGAAAATTCTAGGAACTTTGGCGAAATGTTCAAGTGCGAATTTTGAAGAATTTTGCAGGGAAGTTGTAGAGAATTTTTCGACATATCTGCAAAATGTCGGAAAACGAGAATTATTACGAAAACTAAAATCAGATATTGTGCAGAAGTGATTGTTAAAAGCTTTAAACATAACATTAAATTAAAAATGTTAAAAGCTACCGAAGGAAATGCATGATAACTGGAAAATGGATGGACCTTTTTAAAATATAGGTTAGAAGACTTGAGATCAAGTCACCTTTCAAACAAAAGAAAACTAAATTCAAATCGATTTGGCCGCTTGGGAGCTACGATGCCACAGGCACACAGATACAAGAGGATACCGCTATAAAATAGGTGATAACTTCTAAACGGCTGGACCGAACTTCTTCAAACATATATAAGAACAGCCTATATCGTCACCTTTCAAACACAAAAAAAAACTAAATCAAAATCGGTCCAGACGTTTAGGCTCTATGAGGGAACAGACAGACACAAAGATACACACTACAAACGTATACCACCCCTCTTTTTTGGTCGGGGGCTAAAAATTGAAGTACCTTCACATGACCCTATACAACAAAATAAAATTTTCTAACGAAAATAAATTTCTAAATTATGGTAGAGGGCCAAAAAAAAACATATATACGTGGGCATTTTGAAAGTTTACATCTGGGATTCATTTTAGGGATAGTTAAGTTTCTCACCATTTTGCACATAGTTGTAATGACTCGGCATAGGAAATCTAGTAAGCCTTAAGATTAAGTTATAGGTGTTCAAAACTTTTATGTACACCACGTGGAAAATTTTTGTGGAATATTTTAACACTCTAACTCTATGGGTCTTTTTGTTCCTCCCTTAAAAAAGGGCAAAAAGCTACCCTTCAGGGGAATATAGCGAGAAAAGTTTTCCAAGAAAATGTGCCTCGTAGTGTTTTACATAAAAGTGCTGAGCACATCCTATACCTTAAACGTAAGGCTTACAAGATTCCATAGACCATGTCACTATACAAAGACAATATTATCAGCAAAAAATTTTCAAACAAAAGTCTGTCTAAAAATAAATTTCATCCTCAGTAAATGTTCCTTACTAATTCAGTGAATGTTTTGTTTGATTTTTATTTAGGAGGCAAAACCAAAACCAAAAAAAGCTGTGTCGTAAAAAACAACCCCGATGATGACATACACACAAATAACAAGAACAATGATAGCAAAAGTAATGCGATCGTACCAATTTTGTTTACTGAAGATGAAGATGAAGTCGTTGCTTTAATTCTCATTCTTTTTTTAGAGTCCTTAGATAAACATTCAGACTTGAACACGCTTAACAAAGTGAAATTTCATAAATGCTTAATGAATGATGATGATGACATAGACAAAAAATTTTTTTGATATATTACATAAAATCTAGTACATATTTTGGTTTAAGTAAAATATTTTGTTTAATATTTGTCAGTATTTTTAGACTAATTGTTTTATAAATTCAGACAAAAATATTGTTTGATATTTTTCAAAAATCCAGTAAATCTTTTTGTTTGATTCAGTAAATTGATTTGTTTACAAATTTGTAAATATTTGTAGACAAATTGTTTTATCGATTGAAACAATTTGTTCACTGAAAAGACACGTTTATTTCAATAAAATTGTTGAGATATTTTTGTCTATATTTACAAATTTGTTTGTAGGGCCGTTTCTAGGCAAAACATTTACTATTTCATTGAATTGCTTTACAGAAAATTATATTTATTTTTTTCTGAGTAGCTATACACAGAAAAAGATTGCTTGGAAAATGGTTAGTCCGATAAAATATTAGTTTAATAGACTAAATTTCAACTCACGCTGTCAATTTCCTATGAATCCATGTTCATTACCATAAGTACATAATTGTAATAAAAATATGATTCTGATAATTCTTAAATTGATTGGATCAACCGATCGTATGCTTTTGTCATGACTAAATAACGAATATGACGACCATAACCGAAAAAAATATTATGAATTGGATTTTAGAACCAATTATTTGTACTTGCAACTAACAAAAATTTCTTTCTAAATTTACTTTACTTTTCATCGGCTGTTGCAACGAACTAGTGCTTAATTTTATTATAATTGATACGCCTAACCGATTAAACGATTCGCATTAGGTAATATGTATTTGTTATTTTAAAATATCTTATTTTTCAATAAAAATTCTATAACAGTTGGTGCAACTGCAAAAATTCGATTGACAACAAATCCGTTTCTCTCAACGAATCTGTTTTCTCTGTGTATGGATGTGCAAAATCGAGGCGGTCTTTAACTCCCACTAAAATCAATACCAGATGTAAACTTTAAAAAGGCCAATACAAGTATATATTTTTTGGCGCCCTCTGCCAGAATCAGTCGTTAGAACCATATTATTTTTGTTATTTTTTATGTTTTATGGTGTAATGTGCAAACTAGTCTGATATTAGTCGGATACTATTTCAGAAAATCTTGTTAAATGTCTGAAGGAATTTCAGACAACTCTCTTGATTGTCTGAAGTCTCATATTTTCCTGACGTTAGATATGTCGGCAAAATTTGTTCACTGGGTGTGTATGGGTGTTCACGAGTATGTGAGTATGTATGTATTTTAATATCTAGTTTCAAATATAAGAACACAAAACGTAAAGAAAACCGAATGTGTTGTCAATCACACGTTACGCTGGCGGTATGTTTGTTAAAGATACAAAGTTTTATTTTCTAAAGTAAAAGACTCACCACTCACTCCTCACACCTCTGGAGACGCTCACAAAATTCAGTTCAATTTAATAGAAAAAATTAGTTTTGCAAATGGAAACAACATTAATTAAAACGTTCTCCTTTTACAAAAAAATTTTTTATACTGTTCTATTGAATTGTGTTGATTCAATAAAAAAGTTTTTAAATTTTCTTTGATAGATTTTTTCTATATTTGATAAAAAAAAATTTTTTTTTAATATTTGTAATTATTCCTAACATAGCGTCTTCACGAGCCATTAATTTGTCTTGACAAAAGTCAAAGTCAATATGAAAAAATAGCACTAACATTTTTCTGATATTTTTATGTATGAAGTTTGACAAATGTTAGAACAAAATTATGTCTCGTGAAGACGGGGTGTAAAGATTTTTTAAACATTTTAGTTGTACTAGTTGTCAAATTCTTATAACACAGAGAAGAAAAATCCGTTCATCCGTACACAAATCAATCTCAAGTGGTGTCAAAAGTACGGTAATCCCGGATTTACTTAAATCAAGTACAAAAAGATTGATTCAAGTACGGAATATTTAAGTGCAAAATACTTAATTTTAGCCTGATTCGGCTTTATTCATATTAAAAAATGTTTATAAACTTCATACAGAGTCGTACTCGTTCTGTGTTGGTGTTAGTTAGTTTTGATGATAGCCACAATTCACTGTTGTGCTCTTCATGTTGTTTTGTTGTTGTTGTTGTTTATTTGCTTTGCTCGAGCATACCCGACAAGGAGCCGGCAAACGTCGTATTACATGCTTGATTCCAGCCCGCTGCGTACTTGATAATCAATCCCGCCGCATACTTGAACCAATCCCGCTGCGTCACACCAATTTACCAATATAATGCTATGGTTCTAATCGTCTAATCGAGAGTGTATGTAATTTTATGATTGTAATCTTACAAAAAGCCAAAATTTAAGACACTATATAGTATATAATGCAGGTATATGCACGAATTTTAATTACAAATGTCTTAATTCAAAATTTATATAGAATTATATTACAAAATAACTTCCAAAAAAATATTCATGTTTTATTCAAAGTAAAAAAACTCAAGGATAAAAAAATTAGCACGTTTCATTTAAACGTCATATTTTATATCTTCGTAAACTAAGTTAAGGAAGATCACTTAAAACAAACTTTTCCCTCACAGGTCAGGCAATTTGCTGATAATATAAAATTTCACACTTAACACCTCAATAGTTTTTACAAGCAATCAACTCATAAATTTATTACATCCCTTTTAGCGGACAAAAATTATGCATCAGAATATAAAAAAGCAATAACCTGTAAAAATAAATTGCATTAAAAAAGTTTCTTCTTTACTTTCGGCAAGACTGGTAATTTATAAATCTTCAGAAAAATCGATATTTTTACATACAAACAAGAAGTATGTATGTATAAACATATACATACGTACAAACTTTTACACAGAACAAACAAAAAATCAAATAAAAATAATGAAGAGACAAAAAAAACAATTTCGACACCTAAGACAGTATTAATTATGTTTAAAATTGCAAGGAATTAAATTACAAGGCAACAAAAAAGCCTTTTACACATCCACATTAAGGTGAAGCGCAGATGTATGAAGGGAAAAATAAGTCATCTAATCGACTTTGAATACCACTCTAATGTTACTCTAGCTAAATTATATACAAAAATCGTTTTTTATTTTTTCGATATATCTTTTACCCGGGCTTTTATGGGTATTTTGTTTAAAAAACCCAAGTGGGCAAATTTCCCTACCGATTTAAAAAAAAATTGTGGTTACATTAAGCAAGCAAAAATGATGGGACCAAACTGCAAGCAAACCGTTTCAAACAAAAAAATTATTTTGAAAATCGGTTAACAAATGATATGATTATGAAATTCGACCCTCCGAAAACGGCCGTTACAATTATACTGGAGTCACTTTGTAAAGCATTTAGAGCTTGTTGAACTGGGAGTAACATTTGTTGGAGATTTAAAGATTCATTATACAACTGAATGTTGTTTAACAATGAGACAACAGTTATAGAAGATTTTCTTGCTAAATCCATACCGAAAAGGGGTTGACAAAATTCACATATTACGGAACGAAATTTTCAGGGTTTTTATTTGCCGAAATTTTTTGATATTTGGCAAAACTATAGTTCCAGTAGGTATAAATGTGTATGCAAGAAAAACATTTTTTTGTATGATGTTTATTTGTCGAGTTATGGGGCGCGAAAGTGTTGCCGTTTTTGAAAAAAAAATTTTAATTATTGTTTCGAACTAGAAAAAAATAATAAAACATAAAATTAGAATAACTGATTATTTTCAAAAAAAAAAATTTATATATTTTTCATGAACAAAACCGGAAATGCCCAATTGAAATTAAACGTTTTCTACCTTCGACATGTTTTATTTTTTTACCAAAATTAGCCTAGCCAACCATTAATGTGGTTGGAAAAAAAAGTTGAGCCGGTCAGCCCCCAAGATAAAAGATTAGTTGAAAACAATTCCAAAAATATTTTTTTTTAATTTTTTCCACGCGCCTGGATACCGCCCTTTTAACTTTTTGTACGCTGCGTCGCCATTTGTAGTCCAATCATTACATAATCGTTGTTTATGGCTTGACTATGGCTACATTTTTGCTTTGATAAATTTTTAATCCGACATCAAATTCAGGGCGCCACTTCTGACATCTCGAATTATTCTCCCAAATATAAAATTTTTTGCACGTTGCAATAAAGCTCTCTTGCAACTTAGTATGCATATCTTTTAATATTCTAACTTTTATGCCACGCCCCAGAGGTAAGCCCCTTTTCTTTTTCAATTACAACTACATCAAATCAGGTCAAATAAAATATCAAAAATTACATTGTAGAATGAAAGGTATATCAATGATGTTTGTAAGACTGTAAAAAAGTATTTTTGCCACGCCCTAAAATATAGCACTATATGTTTTACATATAGCGCCGCCATTTAAAGTTCGGTATTTTCATGTCTTATATCGTTGTTTATAGCTTGATTGTCACTTACTTTTTGGCTCTTGTGACCTTTTAATCCGACATCGAGTTCCGGGCACCACTTATGACATCTCGGATCCTTCCCCTCTTACGTCCACTTTTTTGCACGTGACAATAAAGCCCTTCTAAAACTTTGTATGTCTACCTTTTAACATACTCACTTTTATGCCACGCCCAAGAATTAAGTTAATGTTTCCTTTACTCATATATACATATATTACATTGGTTGCCGCATATAAAAGAAGAACAAAGTGATGTATTTTGGAGCGTGGCAAAAAAATTTGTTACAGTTCCAGAAACGTTATTGATATATCTATCATTCTACACAGAAAAAATTAATTTGTCACTTCAAACACCAAATTCCCTGAATCAAATGTAAATTTAAAAAGTGGATATAAGAGGGGAAGAATGCAAGATAGCGTAAGTGGCGCCCAGACTTTGATGTCGGATTAAAAAGTCACCAGAGGCAAAAATTAAGCCATAGTCAAGCAATGAATAACGGTATGCAATATGTTATGATCGGACCATAACGCAGTGTACTAAAAACTAAAAGGGCGGTATCCAGGGGCGTGGCAAAAAATAAAAAATGAAATTTTGGAATTTTTCTCAACTAATCTTTGAACCTTAGGGGGTGACTGGCTCAACTTTTTTATTTTGTATGGACGCCGAAGCACTTAAGTTTAAGACTTATGCCAATTTCTTTACATGCCCCACCTTTTGCTCATTGTTATAGCGAATCGGTATAAGAAATCGTGTCCTTACGTTTATAGTGTTAATGTGTTCAGCAATTTTATGTAAAACTCCACGAGAAATATTTTGAAGGAATAGTTTAACCCTCTAGCGCTTCGCTGCATCGGTCTTTTTGGACCCTTCCTTAAAAAGGGCAAAAGCCTCCCCTTCTGCGGCGATATAGCGGGCTGAAATATACTATAAAAAAAAGTTCTCATACAATTTTATTATAAGTCTTTGAAGACAATAAATTTCTAAACACAACTGGAACGCTAGAAATCAGTAAAAACTTAATATATGCTTTAGGGTTAATTTCGTACTTATTTGCAATTAGCAAAAAAGAAATATTTTTGTTGTCCCCTTCAAAAATAATGCCCCTATTTCTAATTTCTGTGGCAATAAGAAAAAAGTGCTTAAGTCATGGATTTTTAGATATTTATTCCTATTGCGCTGAATGTTGATTTTTCGTTCTTCGATTCTCTTAAGTTGGGAATATATGGTTCTTTCCACTATAATAAAGATATTCAATTTGAAATTTAATATATTTTAAGCTTAATTAAGCAATTATTCTATATGAGATTATGAGTTGAAAAAAGATAAGCAGCAAGTCATTGCGGTATAACTTCCTGAAAAATCGTACGAAGTAACATATCCTAATGCACTTCACAGCACCCTCCTTCGTCGGTATTGTAGCAAGACCGTCGGCGAAGTAAAAAGAACTAATAAAATGGCTACACAGCTTACACAACTCAATGCCTCTGCCTGACACCATTGGGGCTGGCAACACTGCTCTACAAAAATAAACGCGCAATAGCAGGGTTGTAAATGAATTAAGCTTTCTATCTCTCTCCCACTTCACCACCTGTTCTCTCTACACTATCCCTTTCCTAAAGAAGGTAACACATTAATTGATTAACTGGTAGGCATTAATTGCCTGATTGTGTTACTTCTCAAAAAATTTGCAAAATTTGCTTATCTCGACTTAAGCACTTATTCCTTATTGCCACAGATTTGTTGACAACAGTTGTTTACAAAAAAAAAAAAAAAGATAAAAGCATTGAAACAACTCGGATACCCCAAAAAAGAAATAAACAAACGAGAGTGTTATAATAAATGGAGAAACTTTGCTCCCTTTTTTCCAGACAAAAAAAAAATAGCTAAAGCAACAACAATAAAGAAGTCCTTATTAAATACAAAGCAAAGTGAAAATAACAACAACAAGAATATCCAGCTTAAAATTTTATGTATATGTTAACGTGTGTTTGTGAATGAGCATATTTGTCGAAAGAAACGCTCATGCATTAAACCTTTTTTCCTTTTATGACTGCATTTAAAAAAATATACTCGTACAAGTACATACTTTCATTCATTTGTGTGTATGTATGTGCATTTTAATGGCGGTTTCCGGTTGCATCTGTACACATACTAACAAACAATTACTCAAACACAGACAATGTACTCATACACATGAACACATGGACTCAAACATGCATTTCAAACAGACGCCAACATTTATTTAGTTGTTTGTTTATTTTATTTGTTATGCATCCAGGATTTTTGTTTTTGTTCTTGTTGTTTTTGTTGTTTTTAATACGTCAAGAATTAAATATAGAAGGAGCTTCAGGAATAAAGTAAAAGTACTTTACTTTTTTTATTCTTTTTTGTTAAGTATTTATTTAAATAAAATGTTGATGGTACAACTGTTTGGAGCAAACTGTACACTGGCTGTCAAATGCATCGTAGAATACAACAGATAAAAACAACTTATATGTTATTTACTGCACATATGTATGTATTCTTATACCCAGCAAACCAAAACATTCGAAAATAATTCGCATTCGAATGTTGCGCACACGTTTCTCGGACAAAACACTCGCGAACAGCTATCAAAGTCGGAAAGAGAAAGAGCTGCTAGAGCTCACTCGTCGCTCAGTTTGTGGCAGCAAATCTTTCGATTTCGATGTCTCGCTGACAAATCAATAGCGAACCAATATCGAAGAAATATCGATACCACAAAAATGCAGGGAAAAAATTTTTTTCAAGATTGTTATCTTTATTTTTTAATTTATCTATTTTATTGTAAATGGAATAATTATTTATTTTAAATTTTAACTTACGCTGCATTCAATCAGATTCGAACACGGTACCTCCAAGCTGACAAATTAGCACACATCCACTAGGCTATGGTGGCAATTTTTTTCTATTCAATTATTGCACACATGAATGTAAATTACACATTCGATAAATTATCGAAAATGGTTCGATGCTGCGAACATTCACATTTTATGAAATTTGGCAATTGAGCTTATTGTCGCAACATTATAGACAAAAGCTCGCATTTGCGAACATTCGATTTTTTTTAGATTCATGAGCATTTATCGAACAAATTTGTTTCGAAAATTCTTCGTTTTAGTGAACCTTATTTTATTTCGAATCTTAGGTTTAGTGGGTATACATATTTATTAGGGAAGTAACCGATACCGATATATCTGTCACAGGCTATTTTCTCGAGAACCGTAAGAGCTACGGTCCTGAAATTTTCAAAGAATATGCAAAACTTTGGCCGCTGCAACAACAAATGTGACACTTAAAATTAAAGGGTGTTCTAAAGCGAGCAACGAAACATGTCGAAATACTCATATAATATACAGACTTTTATACACATCGACGCAGTTGCATAAAAAGGGCCAATCTGCAGTTTAAAATAATGTTTCTAAGATTTACATAGATCATACGGCAAGCAAATAACGTTTACGACTATATAATTGGTCGGGATCTTCAAGCACTTTAGTGGTCTACCTATTTCAGTACCTCCATTATCATCTAAACGTTCTTATGTATAAGAAAAATGATAAAAAGGCCAAAATAGTGGAGTTTGGTCCCTTTTACGTAGCAAAACACAGAAAAAAAATGGAATGTAAAATCCACATGCTGCAATTTTGATTGGAAATCATATTAAATTTACAAGAAATAATTTATCGTTTGAGTGTGTTAGTGTTTATTTGCTTTGTTCATTGCTACAATTCACTGTTCTGCTTAGTTGTGTGACTTGTTGTTGTTTATTCTTACATGTGTCGTCTATGTAGACGACAAAAAACGAATTACTAGCGAAAATTTACTGCTACTGGTTTAAAATTACCATTGTTTCATATTAATTTTAAACGGAAAATTATTAATCTAACCTTAAATCACGGTTAAAACAATTTTGTTATAAACGTCAAGTTTCATTTTCAATCGACATGACTATAAATTTAATTTCAAATGAGCTTTATGTTAAATAATCATTTAAATCATGTTGAATTATAATTAAATGCATTTTACATACGATGGTATTTATTTAGTGTATAAGTAATGAAAAGTTTGAAGCTGTTGTGGCTGCAGTGGTTAGCGCGTGGACTATCATGCAGGTGGCACGTGTACTGGAATATTAAATCAACATAAAATATAATTAATTCAAAAGGAAAAATTTTCTTTCAAGAGTATTGTAAACCATGTCGATTTATCATGAAACACCTATGAAGCAAAATCACTACCGAAAAATGTTAAATTAACCTGGTTTTCGACGATTTTACATGGAAATGTTTCTGTGTGAATAGTTCTAGTAGTAGTTGTTGTTTTTACTTATATTTCATGGAAATATCGTCAAAAAAATTAAATTTTTTATTTTATTCCGATTTTTTTAAATATTGCGTATTTTTTTGCAATAATTTGCTAGAAAGCCTACCATTTTTTATATTTTCATATAAAGCGTATTTTTTAGCAATTACAAAAAGTCCAAAATTGTTAAAATCGGTTGGGAATTAGCAAAGTTAAAATTTTTTTAAAATAAAATTTCAATGTAAAATTATACATGCTACGAATAACTGCTAAACTACTGTTTAGATTTATTTGAAATTTGGCATATCAATAAATGAGGGGTTACACTTGCACAATAAGGTTTGCGAAAATTTGCAGAATATGTACTGACAACTCTACAGTGGGCTAAAACTAAACGTATCGCATGTGGAAACCTTTAAAAGTGTTGTAACTTTCGCAAATCTCAGCAGATCTTAAAAGTTTTTATATACTTTAGCTTTTGGAAAAATAAGGATAATATACTAAAACAATTATATTCTAAAAGCGCGAAAAAATTATGGCTAAATGTGCAAAATAAATTTTCGCATTGAAATATCTCTTAAATAATGAAAGGTAGCAGAGTATAATGCTCAAAGTTTTTCCTCGCATTTTCGAGCTGAGCATAAATATATAAATGTTCTGACCATGTTTACTAATAATCTAATCACTATTTTAAATTTTCATTTAAGTAAACATACAAACTACATTGAGAAATAATGTATTTTTATGTTTGTTATTGGAAAATTTGGTTTCAAAAGCTTAATGCATTTTAGTCCAGTGTATGAAAGCCAAACCCCTTTAAGAAATACCACAATATATAATTTTTAAAATAGTTAATTATGCAGATTGATCCTTGTAAGCCAGCTCGTTGCAGATAGGCCCAAGCAGATTGGCCCTTTTGATTTTTCGTAGCAATGTAAACAAAAACAGATTGGACCTCATAAAAAAAATGCAGATTGGCTCTTTTTACGCAACTGCGTCGATATTAAACTTTCAAAGTTAGTCTTAATTGGTGTGGTCTACACCAATTAACGCTGATATTTAAACAATAAAAATTAAAGGGTTTTAATTGTGACTACATAATTTAGATAATTTCCTGTATCTTGGAAACCGTAAGTAGCAAACTCGTTGAATTTAAAAAACGCTAAAACTAAAAAATTTCAAAATTAAAAAAATAAAAAGGAAAAATTGCCAAAATGAAAAAAGCGCTTAAAGGAAAAAAAGCACGAAAAGTAAAACGAAAAAAATCACCAAAACTAAAAATTTGCGAAAAAAAAAACTAAAAAAACGTCAAAAGCTGAAAAACGTGGTCAAAACGAAAAAAGCACCAACACTTAAAAACCGCTAAAACTAAAATTATCGTCAAAAAACAAAAAAAATCTTCTAATATGGAAAAAATTACCAAAACGAAAAAAAACGCAAAACAAACAAAAACACGACAAAAATAAAAACCACACAAACAGAAAAAATCGCCAAAACGAAAAAAGTGTCAAAATAAAAAAAAAATCGCTAAAACTAAAAAAAAACAACAAAAACCCGAAAAAAGGCCAAAACTAAAATAAATCGCTTAAACTAAAAATATCGTCAAAAGGCGGAAAACCCTTTAAAACACAAAAAAAAGGCCAAAACCTAAAAGTCGCTTAATAACACCATCGGCAAAAAACAAAAAGAAATCGTCAAAAATCGAAAAAAATCACAAAAATGAAAAAAGGCCAGAACTAAAATAATCGCCAAAAAACGAAAAAAATAAAAAACGAAAAAAATAAAAAACGTAAAATAATAAAAACCAAAAGCCAAAATGGCAAAAAGGTTATAACGAAAAGGGACCTATATTCATACGGAACCCTTCGTGTGCCTTCGTATTTATTTAAATCTTATTAATATCAATTTAAAATATTAATATAATTTTACGCTATTATTTTGTAAAAAAAAATAACTTTTTTTTTTTGTTAATTTTACCATGAATTCAAATTTAATTCGATGTTTTTTAAATCTTATTTATAGCAAAAACATACAATCCAATGAAGTCATGACAATGTAGAACAATGCGATGAGGAAGTAGTTCAAATTTGGATCATTTCTGATGAGTTTTACATAAGCTTGTCATTGCAAGAAGTTCTCTTTTGCGATTACCAGTCACCAAATTGGAAACGATGCTAAGAAAAATTTCTTTTTTGACGTTCTATAACGATATTTTCCCTAAGGAAAAAGGACTAACTTGTTTGTTTTTATGTGAACTTAAACGTAAAACTTTGTTTTCATGTAAAGTTTAGTGAATAAATATAAACTTTTAGAAGAATTTTGAAAACTAAGTTATTAAGTTATTTAGAAGAGTATTAGTTCATAAATGTCCTTTAAAAATTCGATGTTTTAAAAAGCATGCCGAGTATTTTTTTAAATTGTAAAGGTTTTACAAATTTTTGTATGACTTACATAAATTTGTACTTGCTTTTTTACTAATTATCTGCATATTTTTAATACAGATTCTTTGCAAGCAATGAAAAAGTAGTTCCTTAAAAATTACTTCCAATTTCATCGTAAAGCCCAAACGGCTGGACCGATTTTGATTTAGTTTCTTGTGTTTGAAAGGTGACTTGATCGAGACTGTTCTTAGCTATGTTTGAAAAACATCGGTCCAGCTGTTTAGAAGATATCACATATTTTCTAGACGCTTCCTGTTGAATATGTGTGTCTTTGACTCCGTAGCTCCCAAACGGGTAGATCGATTTTCATTTAGTAAATTTTGTTTGAAAGGTGACTTGATCCAAAATCTTCTAACTTATGTTTGAAGAAAATTGGTCCAGCCGTTTTGAAGTTATCATCTATTTTCTTCGGGGTTTTTAAAATTTTCAATTTAATGTTATTTTCTATATTCACATATTTCTCAGTAATTTGTTAAGCGATTTTAAAAATTATACTTTTATATGAAATGATATAAAACTTCACATGTGGTCGCTTTTTCACCAATATAAGATAGGAGGGGGAAGGGTGCCTCACATACAAAGTAATTAATTACACTATGCAACAAAATTAAACTTTTGTCATGATCTTTGATCACCACTATATTTTTTTGATGTGTTGTAGTCCCCTAACTACAAAAATGGTCCAAATTTTAAATTCTATAGATACCTTTTTTTAACATTTTTTTTAATTGGATAATCCCCAAGAGGCTGGTACACCGATTTCATCATAACTTGGAAAGGGAGAGTCCAATTTATTGGCAACACTAAAAAACTTGAATAACATTTTCTTTTAGCCGTCTAACATTGTTTTTTATATGCTCAAATATTTGGGAATGATGAAAAATATGATTTTTTTATACAAAGTTGAAAAATTTTCAATTTTTTTCAAATTTATAAAGAATCGAAAATTGCAAAACTTGCCATTTTTATTAACTGATCATAAAGCCACATACATATACTACACATAAAATAAAATTTATTTAATGAAAATCGATGGATAAATATTGATTATATTCATACCAGATTGAAGTTACATAATTTTTGCAAAAGTTGCGAATATTTACACTGCACAACAAAATTAATTTTTTAAAGTAATAAGGTTCTAACAAGTGATTCTGATAAAGGCTACCAAAATAATACATACGAGTAGAGGCGTGTCGAAAGTGTATATCTGGGATTTATTTTAGGGGGAGTTAAATTGTCCCCTGCCCCATTTGCACATACATAATTATACTGACTCGGAATAGAATATCTTGTAGGGCTTACGTTTAAGGTGTAGGATGTGTTCAACACATTTATCCAGTGTTATACCTAATGTGTTTAATGTAATTTCACTGGCACCATTTTCTTTTCTCTTTCATTTATTTTTATTCAAAAAACCATAACTAGGATTATTCTATGGTTCAAAGTGTTTATAAATGCATTTCAATGTAACTCTATGAAATTAGAGCATTAAGAGTTTGTAAAAAACAAATACAAACTAAAAAAAAATAGGATAATAGATCGAAAGCGAATGTTGAAAATAAAACTTCTTTAACTACTTTTAGTTTAACAGACTGTACTATAAAACTTTGATAAATAAGGAAAAAAACAGAACAAATATTTCCAGAGCAACTGGCAGATTTATTATATTCTTGTTTTTAATAATTTAATATCCATTAAAGTACGAGCGAGTGAATATAGTTTTTTTTTTTTCATTATTTGTTAATTGTAAATCAATACCCCTACGTACTTAACTCATCTCATAAAACAAATAAAAAAAATGGGAAAAAAATAATATTGCAATGGAAGAACAAAAGGGAAAAAAAGTTTATAACAAAAGGCCATAACAGCTGCATTTGCAATATTTTTCACACCTCAATTGAAATCTGTTCTTGTAAACTTCAATAACGTTTTTTTACGAGCAAACAAACCAACAACAAAAAATTAAACTGCATTATTCAAACCATACCGTACTAAAATTTCTATAGGAATAGGTCAGTTCTTAACAACAACTTGCATATGTGCATATTAAGTTTCAAGTATTTTCTTTACAAACAACAGTAGCAGCAGCAACAACACCAGCAACAACAACAACATATAGTTTTGTATTTATATGCAAAAAAAAAGCTTCATATTTTTTAAAACAAACAAAAAAAAGGTAATGGTTTAGGGCTCAAATAATGACGACACACTCGAAAAAACAATCCCCTAGTGGATGTATGCATATTTTTTAGTTGAGTTCAATGACTGCATAGAAGGCCATACAACAAATAAAACAACACAACAACAGCAACACTTTACTAGTACTTCTACGATTCTACCTTCTCATGCCACACTATTGGAAAAATAGCATAAAACATTCACATATTAACACATGCACAAACAAACAAACACACACTCGCACTCATGCACACCAACCCAGTTGGCCAGACTGCATTGCACGACATTGTCATCTACGATTCTTACACGAATTTTCCTCTGTCGATTAGGTTTTCTAATCGTCGTTCACGACAATCTGAGCGACAAGTTGTTGCATATTATCTTCTATTAAACATTTTGTGAACAATATGAGCACCAATGTCTTTCGTTTTATCCTCAATACAACTTTGTTGAGGACAATATGAGCGACAATGGATTACAGTTTGTCCTCAGTAAGATCGTGGAGGACAAGATGAGCGACAATGTCTTAATTGTTGTCCTCAATTCAACTTAGTTAAGGACAATATGCGCGACAATGTATTACATTTTGTCTTAATCAAGCAAATGAATATGTGGGCCTCTTGTTGACGATGTTTTAGGTGGTGCTGCAGCAGGGTGGTAATCGCGAGAACTTATAAACATGCAGCCTCAGTTCGAGTCCCAGCTAATTCAGTCAATAATTTAAATGAAACGGAAATAAACAGGTAAGCAAAAATCCCAACAACAACTTTGCTTACTGGTAGGCAAAAAAGTATACGAGGATGTAAGTCGTAACTACTTACAATTTGACTCGATAACTACTTATTTTTGTTTGAGAAGTCCAAAAAATAAGGGGTACCCCTTACAAATGTGTTTACAATGTCGCGGCAATTAACTAGTTATTATTTGGCTTACTTGAAGCTAAAAAATAAGTAGTCAAATAAACTAATTAATATTAAAAAAAATGCTATACAAAAAAATGCTATGGTTCATTTATATTTTACAATTTTATTTAACATTTTTAATTTTTTTGAAGCAGCTTGGATATGAACCTGTGATCGTTTAGATATGAAGACAAGTACTTTACCCACTCAGCTATTGTTGACTTATAATTTTAAGCGTCAAAAATTTATTTTCATATACAAACATATATTGACTTAAGAAGTGGTTGTCTACTTATTTTATTAATACATATCAACAAATTGTAACTACTTTCAGATAATGATAAAAACGTACTAATTTCATTAAAAACTAAGTAGTAGTTCTAATTTGAAGCATAGTAATTTGAAAATAGTAATTAAAGTCCGTTCTAGTTATAACATTGTCGGTATGTAATCGTTGGCGACAAGTTAAACGACATTGTAGCCTACATAGTCACTGACGACATAATAGGCGACGTTGTCGCTTTTTTAATCATTGACGACAAGACAGGGCACAATTTCACTTATATATAGTCATTGACGACAATCTGAGCGACATTCTCGCTCATTGAATCGTACACGATTTTCGCGACACTTGTTCGAAAACTTCATTGATGATTTGTTCCGGCTGTCCGACACTTGTCGTCGAGGACTAAAAATATTGTCGTGCATCCGTCATTGATGATGTCTTAAAGACGTGGCCAACTGGGCTTGTTCAGCCAAACACAAACATAGAATTTGCAACTAACATAAATGAAACAACGAAAATAGCACTTGCAACAACAGCAAACAACGCCAAACAATCGTAAATTTAACTACAACAACAATTTGCTACAGCAGTGGCAAACATAAATACTTTTGCACATACATACAAACACACAATTTATGTGTGCAACAACAATTCAAATAGAAAATTTAAATGGGAAAATTAATGTGTTGCAGTGCACTATGGTGCGTTGAGCTAGAAAATGTATGCTTCCATTAAGATAAGAGACCTTTATACTGTTGTTGAGTTTCGACTTCAGGATATTATGCTGGGCTGCACAATTTCAAAACACAGTAAGTCAAAAATCTTTCGAACTCGACTTTTTTATGCATATTATACAATATTTGCCCAATCAATATTAAAATGTTTATATATTTATTCTATAATAATTCCGACTACAAAATAACTGTGGCACTGCTCACGTTTTTGATCATGTTGTTGTACTTTCACTAGAACTAGTTATGTGTGCGAAGTTTCTTAAGAATCGGTTAATTAGAAGCAGTTAAAATGAATGCCGACTTTTTTTAATCATGAAAGTGATGGAAGTGTGTATTGTCGAAGTGTGTGCAAGTGTGACTGTGTGCATGAGAATCGGTTGAGTGTGTATTTACTTCGTATTGGCGTGACCCTGCTCACTTTTCAATGTGATCAATGTGAAAGTACATCCTTTCTCCTTTTTTATTTTATTTTTTTTTGCATTTCTCTTGTTGCATCGTGTAGTCTAACATCAATGATTGATGGGTATAAGTAATATAATGGTATCATCATATTATGGCAATTTTGCCCTAAAATATTGGAAATCCGTTTTTTCTTCACGAAATTGTATTTATTTATTTTTTTTTTATTAAAAATTCATAAAAAAAAGTAATTTTCTCATTTTTAACAAAAATCTCTCAATTGATGTTTTTTAGAGAATGACAATTATAGAAAAAATAAAAAATACACTATCTAATACTTTTTAATCAATTTGAGGTACTTTTTGCTCTTCATCTTTTTATGTTTAATATTTATTTCACATTTTCTTTTATTCCCTTTCTCATTATTTAAAAAAAACTATTATCTCTGAAAAGAATATACTTTTTTTGCTTTTTATTGAATTTAAAAATATATTCAGCTAGAGTATTCTGCTGTCTATAATAGAAAGGATAGCAAATAATTTAATGTGTTATTATTTTCTTATGAGTTTATCTTTATATTATTTATATTAGTTAAATCAATAAAAAGTTTTACTAGGTCACACCCGTCGGTCACACCCGTCCCATTTTAAAAATGGTTTTTTTGTAATAAAAATATTTTTTTTTCAAGCAGTAAATACAACTAAAAACACTTTGAACAGATATCTATGCCAAAATTATTATGTACCTTACAGTAAAAATTTTACAGAATTTCTACTGAAAGTCATAATTCTTTAAAACTAAGATTTGTAAGATCACACCCGTCGTAGCTTTCTGACGGCTATTCTGAGCAGAAATAGTATTCTACCAGTATATACCCGTTATTCAACGACTCTAAGCTTTATGTCCTTGCGAGCCGCAACGTTTTTTAAAGTAAAAATTTTTATATTCTTGATTTATAACAAAAAATGTGTGTAAAATGGTCACACCTGGCTAAATGGAATTACTCAAATAGTACTTCTGAAAATTTTAATAATATAATTTTAATATTTTTAGAAAATCTGCTCTGCTGGCCACATTTTTGAGCGCGCGGGTTACAATTAAAAGCCAGATTAATTATATTATATAACGTCATATGTTGTATATTATATCGAAGCTCATGGCCCTACAAATTTTTAGGCTTCTACTGACATACTCGGCGACATTATCATCGAAAAGAAAACAACATAGCCACTCTAACTTTTACTATTTCCCTCTCCTGTAAAATTTAAAAAATTTTAGTTACATGGTTCTACTTTTATATGACGATATATCTAATAAAATTTGTAGAGAAATTTTAAAAATTGTATGAGCGTTTCTTAAGCGAATAATTTAGAATTTCGTAGAAATTCACTATTTTCGGCCAATGATGAATGTAGCGTGCATGCTCTAATCGATTTAAATTTTAAAACTGAATTCATTTTTGAAGTCTAGAGTTTTGAAATATTGAAAATAAAAAAAAATTTTGTTTTGAAAATTTTTTGAGAGAAAATTAAGCTCTATTTTTGTCGAAATCATTTTAAAGTGTTCACTTTGATTCCTTTTCATGACTACATGAATTAAGATAGCTAAACAATTTTTTCTGCACGTTATCAAGGATTGTGGTCAAAATCATAAAATAGATTTTTTTTTCAAAATATTGGCTGTACTATTACCGGGGAGATATTGACGAAATAAAGAACACAGTCGAGGTCAAAAACCAAAATGTTTAAATTCAAAGCCAAATATCTTCCATAATATTAAAGGCATCTTAATAAAGTAAGTTTTATCTATTCATAAACTTTACACCAACTTTAAATTCATTAAAATCGGATAATATATATAAAAGTTATGAGGCCGACAAGATTTTACATGCCCTAGGAAGTCAACTAAAGACGCCCTGTAGCTTAACGTGTGTTTCAACAAGGTGCTCTAAATTTCATTATTCTTAAAGCTTATCTATAAAGATTTTCTATAATTTTTACATATATGGTTTTGTAATCGGATTGCATGTTTCAAAGCTACAGATTTATTACGCTTACTGTGCCGCGTTATTCCAAAAAAAAAGAGAATTACAACATGGTGCCATTAACATAATCGGCAGGGCATGTTTTTCTTGGTGTGGTGTAGGCCTTATTCACCTTATTTCAGAAACTATGACCAAGGAAGTATATATACAGAAATATTGTGGAAAATATCGTATTGCGTCGTTGGTGATCCAGCAATATAACGACGGCAAACACTGTTCTAAGTTAGTAAGTAGTTAGTTTCTTCAAAATAAAGTTATGGAGTGGTCAAGTCAAGCATCCGATCTCAATTCAATGGATAATTGGGGACCTCAAAGTGCGGCTTGGAAAAGAAAACATGCGAAGCAAGACTAAGTTGTGGCAAAATATCCAGGATATATGGTTTGAAAACCTTATTGCAATCTGGCCCAAGGTTATCTTTTCTATGCCGAATAGATTAAATAAATTAATTAATAACATTAAATTTAAAATGGACCAATTTTCTTTAAACATAGGTTGGATTTTGTATCAAGTCACCTTTCAAACGAAATTTACTAAACTAAAATCGAGCTAGCCATTTGAGAGCTACAATGTCAAAGACATACAGATTCAACAGAATACATCTAGAAAAGATGTGATATCTTCTAAACGGCTTTACCAATTTTATTCAAACATAGCTAAGAACACTCTCGATCAAGTCACCTTTCAAACAGAAAAAACTAAATTAAAATCAGTCCAGCCGTTTGGTCTGTACGAGGGTTCGTACATCCACATAGATACATAGATACACAGATCCACAGACACATACTACAAACTTATAACACCCCTTTTTTAGTCGGTGGTTAAAAATAATGGTGCACATTGCGGTTTCTGATGCAATCAAGCTCAATTAATGATATTTTTATATTAAATGATTGAATAATCCTTTTTTTTCGCTTTTCTTTTTAAGTTCCAATTTTAATGGCCAAGTGAATATCTTCTTTTTTCAGTTTAATTCTATTTTTAATTTAAAATATTAACATTTAATTTTTATTGTTATTCACTTTTATACTTCAAGAATCGAACGTGGGAATCGAACCCACGACCTCTGGACTGACACGCTATCGTCGCTGC
Source organism: Panzeria rudis (assembly GCA_956483635.1). NCBI lineage: Eukaryota > Metazoa > Arthropoda > Insecta > Diptera > Tachinidae > Panzeria > Panzeria rudis. Next base: position 168,693,906 of record OY101447.1, read on the forward strand.
CACTCAGTCACACGGCACCCTCATTTGTAAGTTCTAAACATATTTGTGGACCCAGGAAGGTAATTAATTAATTCGTGCCGCAAAATTTTGGTTTAGCGGAGAAGAAAAAAATCTTTAGAAGACCCATAGTGATTTCGCTCTATATGTATGTAGTTATGCATGCCTACGACTAACAACAAACAAATTGCATAGATACATATTTGTATATGTGTAATAGCCCAGGAAACATTTGTTGCCGACATCTCTGACATCTGAGACTTTATCAGACAATCAACCGAGTTGTTTAAAATTCCCTCAGCGATTTGACGGAATAGCCAGCCGTCAGTTTTCTGGTACGACGTTCCTGCACATTCTCTGAAATATTAACCTATTAATATCAGACTAGTCAGCACATCATCTGAAGGCAATTTAATTTTCTTTATAGTAAGCACATTTTCTAACCTACGACTTAAAACGTTTAGCAGTCACTTCTACACATTGTCAGACTTAAGTTTTTTTTATTAATTCTTTTTTTTTTCTCGAGTTTTCTGAAATTGTGCAGACATGTCGAAAATTCCATTAGCATTTCCCTGGAAAATTCTTCAGAATTCGTACAGATTTCTCTTGAAGAGTTCGACAATGTTCTAAGAATTTCCGCAGAAAAAGAGGTCCGCTTTTTTGTTAACCACTCATACGATTTCCGGTCTTCGTACCGACTTCGGCATCTTGTGCACACTCTCTAACCGACTTCAGGCCGAAAATCGGTAAAAACAGTTTGCTGGGAGCTTAAAATATGCTCAACAGCAACAACAACACTAAAGCAAACATATGCATACAGAAGCAAACAGCAACAACAAACATTTATATATTAAGTTCAAAAAGTTCATTCACCATCAATACTGGACTATACAACAAACAAGCTTACGATTAATTTAAAAAAAAACAACATCAGAAATATCGGTTAATACTAGGCAGAAAATAGCGAAAATGAACAAAATCCTCCCCTTTTGCAGCATTTGACAATGCGTGCGTACGTTTATACTCGTACGTAGTATGAGTGCAATGAAAGAAAATGCAATCGATTGCAATACATTCGCTTTCAATATAACCGGCAATAACTAAATGCAAATACAAACACAAATACATTTCCTGACAGACGACGACTAGACGTACTCAACGACCGACCTTTTACAAATAAACGACGACCAACAATTCACTCACATACTGGCAGCAGCATTTATTCGCACATTAGCCGTCACATTCAGTGTTGCCAGAAAAAGTTTACATTGTGTCCCCAATTTAAAGAATGAAGTTCCCGAAAACCCCCATTTCAAAAAGAAAAACCCTCAAATTTGTTCCGAAAATAATTTTCTTTAAAACAAAAAGTAAATTTCAATTAAAAAATATTCAAATTTAAATAAGCAATTAGCTACTGGCTTGAGCTTTTCACATGTTCATATATACTTAAGTATAAAATCAAACCAAAAAAGTTTGACAAAAATCAGAAAAATGGGAATGAAGAAAAATAATACATAGGTAGCACTGAGAAAGTGCAGTTTAATGTCAACTTTAAAGTGATTTAATTCTCGTATTTAATTTTTACGAAAAAGTTGTATATGGCGCTACTCTGTTCTGGTGTGTACGTTGAAAAAATTAAGTTTATGTTAATTTTTCCCTCGTTTCTTGGAATATTAGGTTAGGTTAGGTTGGGAAGGGTAGTGCTATGCCGCACATCCACTGGGAGACCCAGTTGGATCCATTGTGATTCCCTTCTATTCATACCCCCTATTAAAACCCAGAAAAGGAGCATCCTGCTATCCGCCATTCAACCACCTTATTCCCATAATGAAGCCCCTGATATCTTTAAGTTCACACTTCTCGATATCACTAATGCTTTCATGGAAACGTCTGCCAAGCCACCTAAGCATGTGTCCCTATGGTAATGACTGATCGGTACTTTAACCGATCTATCACACAATTCCACATCTAACGCTGACCCTAATATTAATCATGCCCAATTCTTTCTAGATTAAACGTTACGAGCATATAATGAAAAATTGGCATGAAATTAGCATAAGTGACAGAATTGAACATATTCTTAACGAGTTTTGTCATACAATTTGACATTGAAAATTATGCTAAGATGTAATAGTGAGATAAAATTGCATTATGCGGTTATTTTTAACGTCAAATTATATGGAAGGACTCGTTAATACCAAGTTCAACTCCGCAACTTATGCTAACTTCATGCTAATTTTTTAATTTACATACATACGGCCATGTTCCGAAAACCATTTCGTTTTGAAATCGCAAAATCACAAAAATGAAAAACAGTGTTCTTTTAATCGGACAATTTAGTGCATTCGAAGTTAAGTTCCAATAAAATATCTGAAACATTTAAAACATAAAAATAAATGACCGTTTTAGTTGAATTTTTTCCTGAAATTTTGCGGTTTCAAAACGAAATGGTTTTCAGAACATGGCCGATAATGTTGTAGAAAATAACTTCTTCCTGAACTGCCATTATAAATTATAAATATTCAACATAATTTTCTTGAAAAATTTTTTAAATCTTGTTAAAGTAAAAAAGAAAAATGTAAGATTTAACCATATGAAAAATCCGCAAATCCCTCACCACGGAAATCTGACCAAATTGGGCACAAACACCCACATCTGGCTACACTGGTCGCATTTATTATTTCATTCATTCAATATTCTTTCTTAATGTATTATTGTTTAATATTTAACTCTTTTCAATAACAAGCAAACAAACAAGCAAACAGCAAGAGCACATACGACGACAGCAACAAACATTTTGTTTTCTATAGTTATACGCACTGTGGTCAGCAGCATGATGAGAATTGATGCTGGCTGGCTTTAGTTGTAGCTGTATTTATAAATTGTTTAAAAAGTAGTACAAGTACATAAATGGAAATACAATTGTAAATGCAGTTGCAATTGCAGCTGCATAAGACGGTAACGATGATGATGATACCATCCTACTTATTTTCATTTAACCATCCACATCTATTCAACAATTCATTCATCCAAGCATTTGTTTTGAACTTTTTTTCCAAGTAAAAACGCATATTCCAACCCTTGTTTTTTTTCAACGTTTAACAATGGAATGGAGAACTAAAACTTTCGCGATTTAAATTATAATAACAATAAATCCCACGTCAACGAAATCACTAATGCAGAGCGAAAAGAAATAAGTACGAGTATGTAGAAGCTTAACAAGGACGTAGTCTGAGATAAGGATTCGAAGTTCTACAGAAAAGGAATTTAATTAAAACAAATTATTTGTGCCGCCACATTTCTTAAAATATTTTTTAACAGTACATATTCGCCAAAATAAAAGCACCCTGCGAGAAATTTTGTACCAATTGTGTTCAGCGTACTTGTCCTACGACTGATGAAAATGGGAGTACAATATGGGGTACAATATGTTCCTGAAACGTGAGCGGTGAAAAGAGAACACATCTAGAACAAAATATCCTCGAAACAAAAGCATTCGTTTAAATAAAGACAAACTACTACAGGACAAGTACCTTAAGTTTGGATCTAGAACCTATCACTGGGTATCTTAGTTATTCAAAATCGCCCTTCCAATGACAACGCCATGTAAAAATGGCAGGTCCCTCTCATATAAAGTTCCAGAGCTCGAACCCGTTGCTAGTCCTTGGGAAACAGTCACCTGAATTGTCTTGTGGCACGTTTTCTTCCCTCTGGGGTACATATCACGCGTGACTAACCAAGATATTTGGGGCTAATAAACCTGAACTCTGTAAATTTGTGGGTTTTATATGTATTCATTAGGATATTTATTTTAGTCGACTTCTGAACAGATTAAAAAACAATATTGACAATTCTTCAAGAGAATATTGTCGTCGAGTTATGGATTTTATATTTAGCTGAATATGACAAACCGAACCATATGTCGAAAACTAGAACCAATTTAAAGAAATCGGTTCGAATTCAGCACTCCAAATAACATAAGAAACAAATTTCCATTGCTCCAGTCCAAAACCTTGTATACTTTTGTAATCGTAAACGTAACCTAAAAAAATATGTAAATCCCTTTAAAGCGCACGTCTCTGGCACTAAAAGCATTTCATAATCATCCCCTACTGCATTATTAACAATTCAATTATGCTTCTCACAATCGTATTGTCAGTGGTAACATAATACGCACATGGTAAATGGATAAGAAAGCTTTGCTTTTTGTTTGTAATGGCGAAAAATGCATTTCCTTTTCAGTTTCATTTGCTGTTTTTCTCTCTACTATTTTAAGACGAAGAATTGACTGTTTGTTTGACGACGACCTGTAGAAGAGTAGAAAGCGTGTTTTTGCATTTTATATTTTTTTTTTACATTTGGTTCATTACAAAGAACGACTAAAACTTACATGAAATGTATAAAACAATATTACACATACATATTATCGTATGGTTGATTACAGCTGTTGCAATTGTTGCTGCTGATGTTGTTTTTGAATTGCAGCCACTGCCATTGTTGATGCAGTTGATGATTCTGCTGTTTGTAATTCCCTAAATTCAACTCTTTTTTTTCTGTTTGATAATGCACAAAGTAATCACTGGCCTACTTTAGTTTTTTCCCTATTTATTTCATTCATTTTGTTTTTTGCAATTGCGTTTAAACGTTGCATGTAAATGTTACGATGCTGCTGCTGTGTAGACAGTTTTTTCCCATCGTTATAACGATGACGCGACATAACATCCGCCAACGTTGTTTGTAAAGAGATTTTAATCAGTTGCACAAAAAATCATAAAACTAAAAACTTATTAAAATAAAACCGAAAAACTTTAGACTAAAGTGCAAGCAGTTGAGTAAAGTACGAGAATTGACTCGACTACAAACAAGGACCCAGTAGTTTAGAATATTGTTGATGAAATCGTACTTTAGTATAGATTTGAAAATTGATGATGACAGTGACGTTCATGATTTTAGAGGCATTACTCTAAATTCAACAAAAGAACTTAACTATAGCATTTCTTTAATTGTATGAAGGTTAACTAAAAAGTATTTTAAAATCGTTATATCAGTAAATTTAATTGTAAATCATTTCTGTGTCACTGACTCTAATTTCTCAAATCTCGCTTGAGTAATGTAAAGAACAAGCAGGAAGTTTGAAATCGCAAGTTTGTGCAAACGAGTTGTGAGACTGCGCAGCTAATTATTAAATGCTTTACATTAGGCCACTTGGGATATCATGCATTCAATTAAAAGCAAAATAATCAATATTGGGATTAAAGCGTTTTGAACCTTACCTCACTTATGCTAACCCAGCGAACATTTTTTCCGTCATGTCTGATGACAGATAATCCAAATAGTTTTTTGGATATAAATCAACTACAATTGTTAGTTTATTGTAGAGCAAACTTGAAAAGAAAATTACGTAAAAATAATTATTAATGCGACGGCCCGCGCAAAATAGTGATATGCATGTTCACTATTCCGTTGACAATCTGGAACTAAAAATACAGACAAAATAAACTCAAGCAGTTTAGCATGCATAAGGAACTAACACACAAACAGCTTTGATTGTAGGTATTGACAAAATGCCCATCAAGAGCGAGACAACAAATAACGAGTTTGTGAGTGTTGGATTAGAAAAGTTCCTTTTTAACCCCCGACCAAAAAGAGGGGTTTGTAGTGTGTGTCCGTGTCCCTGTTTGTCTGTCTGCGCCTTCCTAGAGCTCAAACGGCTGGACCGATTCCGATTTGGTTTTCTCTTTTTTTAATGGTGACTTGATTAAATGTTCTTAGCTACGTTTGAAGAAAATCGGTACTCGCGTTTAGAAGTTATCACCTCTTTTGTCGCTGTATCGTCTTGAGTTTTTGGCAGAATCGATTTTAATTTAATTTTTTTGTTTGAAAGGTGAGTTGATATAAAATCTTCTATACTATGCTTGAAAAAAATCGAACTACGTTATATACATATATTGCATTTTCTTCGGGGGTTTTTATGGTATTTGAAAAGTTGTTCTTTATAGTACGAGAGTCGACTGCAAATTTCTGCCTCATGTTTTTTAACGAGCTAAATTTTTTATTGACATTTTGAAGTAGTGGATTTTTAACTGAATTAACATTAATTAATTTTTTGGGAATAGTTTCGCTTCACTCATGGATTTGTTTTTAATAAATTGTAGTTCACGTCACAGAGATATGGGTAAGGAAGTGCAAAAATAGGTTGCCATTCCTAATTTGGGCGTAACTTCGGGTTACCAGGCGTAAAGTGGTACGATTTTTGGGAATGACTTTCGATCATGTTTTTTTTTTTTGGTCGTAATTCTCGTCACAGAGGGATGTGTAAGGAAGTTAAAAAATATGTTACCATTCCTCATTTGGGCGCAACTTAAGGTTGCCAACTCTTTAATGTAGATAAGAATGAATGAGAGTTATTACACTACACTATTCAAATGAGGTATCATTAGAAGCGTCTTGATCATATCTTGGTTATAGTATACGTGACGTCACATAAAATTCAATATGGAGCGCTGCAGAGAATAAAAAGTAGTGTATTTTAAAAATTATGTTGAAAATATGAGCACTAAAAAGCTTTAATTCCACCACTTGAAATCCCAGTAAAAAAGTTGCTGCCAATAAAGCAAGTTTCTACTATTATAGAATAAAAGTAGCGCTGACAAACCTGCTGATATCGCTGCTGATTTTTGTATGGCGAGTTCCCGGATTGGAGTACTACATTTTTGCTCACAAAAGCGCTGAAAATCAACAACATTTTCAGCACTAGAACTGAAAATATATGAAAAAAATTGTTCTATGTGGATTGGCGTCGTTAACGCCATTTTGAGTTTGTTTTTCTTATTTCTTTTCTTTATTTATTTTTATTAATTTCATATTTTTACTCAATGTTTGTTATTATAACTTCAACTAGAACCTTCAGGTTTAAAATCCACTCGACCAAAAACACTGTTGCAAAACGGCACCAACAAACTCAAATAAACTTACTCTTCATTCTCGCTTAAAAACCTGCTTTGGATCAGCACTATAAAATCAGCTTTTTTGTATAGCTCGTGTACGAAGCTTTTGTAATGGGTGATTTTATAAGAACTATCGGAAAGTAAAAAAAAAAACACATAAAATTCAGAAAAATGCATGAAATATTTATTTGGATCGATAGTTGGGTCGATATAATTTAATGTTTGAAGATTATTTCATGCAAATGTTGGCCGCGGCTGCGCCTCAAATGGTCCATCCGCTTAGTCCAATTTTGGCATACTCTTTCCAACATTTCGGCCGGTATCTCACGAATAATGTTGGCAATGTTGGCTTCCAGTGCGTCAATCGAAGCGGGCTTGTCGCTATAGACATTAGCCTTAACATAGCCCCACAAAAAATAGTCTAGAGGCGTTAAATCGCACGATCTGGGCGGCCAATTGACTGGTCCCAAGCGTGAAATAAACTGTTCACCGAACTCGCCTCTCAATTGGTCCATTGTTTCGCGTGCTGTGTGGCATGTGGCACCGTCTTGTGTAAACCACATGTCATGCAAGTCAAGGTCTTCCATTTTGGGCAGAAAAAAGTTTGTTATCATCGCACGGTAGCGCTCACCATTCACAGTAACGTTGTGATTCGCATCATCTTTGAAGAAATACGGCCCAATGATGCCGCCAGCCCATAATCCGCACCAAACGGTTGTTTTTTGTGGATGCATTGGTAGCTCTTGCAATGCTTCTGGCTGCTCTTCACTCCAAATACGGCAGTTTTGCTTGGTCACGTATCCATTCAACCAGAAATGAGCCTCGTCGCTGAACACAATTCTTCGATAAAAAAGTGGATCTTCATCTAACTTTTCAAGAGCCCATTCACCAAAAATTTGGCGTTGTGGTAGGTCGTTTGGCTTCAATTCTTGCACCAGCTGTATCTTATAAGGCTTCACACCCAAATCCTTCCGCAAATTTTTCCACGTAGTGGAGTAACAGAGGCCCAATTGCTGCGAACGGCGCCGAATCGATAATTCACGGTCATCACCAACACTGGCCGATACGGCTGCGATATTTTCTTCAGTTCGCACTCTACGTAAACGTGTTGGTGGTTTAATGTCCAACAATGTAAATTTGGTGCGAAATTTTTTTACAATAGCCCGAATAGAAGCCTCAGTAGGTCGATTAAACTGACCATAAAATGGAAGAAGCGCGCGATGAACTTTCTTAACAGAGCACGCATTTTGGTAATAAAATTCAATAATTTGCAAGCGTTGTTCGTTTGTAAGACGATTCATGATTAAATTATAGACCAAACTGAAGATGTTTGACAGTGACACAAGATACAAAACGTGCGTGAGCTGTCAAAACTAGTGTTGCCAAAAAGATAATAGCAAAAAAATCACTCGTTATAAGTAAAAAGCAAATACTTTTCTCGCTTCAAAACCTGCATTGTTGTGACGCTATGAAATCAGCTTCTGAACAAGCTCATATTTTAAAGCGAATTATGAAGCGCTTTATTTCTTTAGTGCATTAAAAAACATGAAAATTTTTTACTGGGTTGGAACGCTGAAGGCGAATCTGCACTAAATTTTTTTCCGTCAGCTCTAGTTTTCGAGATATAGCGTTATGAAAAAAATAAAAACACTTTCACCACATATAGTGCCATAACTTGAGAAGGGGTTTTTCTATTCAGTAAAGAACAAAAACCTTACTTCGACAACAAAATAATCTTGACACTGTGCAAACATTGTTTCTGAATTTGCTCAGCACTTTCAGAGATATCATAAAAGTTTAACCCGAAAAAATAAAAAGTTTTAATTTTTTGTTTTTAAGAATGCATAAAAAATAAAAATACAACAACTAGCTTATTTTTGATTTAGTAGCTTGTAGCTAAATGCATTCCAAAAGAATTGAGACCTTTTTTTTATTGAAATTGGTGGACAACTTTTGAATTTATTCATAAAATTTTCATACGACAGCAATTTCTGGCTTTGTGTGTGTATTTGCTACTGTTGTATGGAAATTAAAATTTTATCAATTTAGTTCTGTCACTAAATTGTGAATAAAAACAAAAGTTGTACACCAATTTCAATGAAAAAGGGCTCGATTATTTTGCAATATATTTAGCTGCATCCTACTGGACAAAAAACTGGCCCGTTGTTGTGTCTTTATTTTGTTATAAAGTTTTAAAAACAAAAATGTAAAAAAAAATTATACAAACAATTTTTTTTTGCTCAAACTTTTACGATATCGCCAAAACTACTGTGCAGATTTTGAAATTATGTTTGTACGGCTTAAGGACTATTTTGTTTTCGAATTTTGGGTTTTTTACTTAACTGAATAGAGCATAGCCTTCTCAAGTTATGCTCATATATGTCCTGCAAGTGCCTTCATTTTTGACATAAGGGTATATCTTGAAAACTAGAGCTGATACAAATTCTAATTGTATATTTAAAATCTGTATAACATATGTAGTCGGTAACGGCTAAATTTTTTTCGGGAACGCGATGTACTGTAAAGATGTGTTATCAATTATCACATATGAAAATTCTTATAGAACTACACCAGAAAATGCTGTCGGAACTTACACAGCGTTTAGTCAAAAAAAGTCTTAGCTGTTTTCCGAATCTCCGATACCTATTCTGAATTAGTTCTTCAGAATACATGTTCGCTGGTTAGTAACAATTAAAATTCACATCAGCGAAATGCATAAGATACAACCATACACATACATACACACATACATACATATGTATTACGATTGCTGGCTGTGTGTGGTTAAAATGATACCAATATGTTGTATGTATGTGTGTGTTAATATTTTTCCGTTTGTGTTGTGAAACGAATAAATTAATGTAATCCAATTTAAAGTTTATACATTAACCCCATTTATTTTACTCTTTAAAGTTCAAAATTGCATGAAATGAAATTGGTAAATAGGTATCATGATGATGAATGATTATCATCATCATCATCATCATTATCGTCATGATGTACAACATTTCCGTTTAAGATCCAAGATTAAAAAAAGAAAACAAACATTACTTGTTTTAAGTCAGTCAATCAGTTACATTAACCCAAAAATAAGGTCTCAAAACGAGAAAAAGAAAACAGAAACCAAAATAATATATAATTTCCTAAGTACTTAATGGTAACCTCATTCGTTGAAAGTAAAAATCTATTTAACAAGCATCAACAAATATTAAGAAAAATAACAGCATCATACTTCTTTCAGTTCATACATATATACATAAATTCTGTCTTCTTAAGTTTTCAAGCAACAAGAACAAAAAACCTTAAACAAGATAGTCCCTTTTCTTTAAAGTTTGCTTCTTAATTTTGTTCTTGTTATTATTGTTTTGACGGCTAAAAGGTTTAAAAATGCAAAAAACCCTACATGTATTACATGAAACTTTAAACTAAATCAAATTCAAATACAGCCCAGGATAAACTTTGCTTACTGGTAGGCAAAAAAGTCTATGCAGATTTAAATCGTAACTACTTATAATTTGAGTTGATAGCTATTTATTTTTGTTTGAGAAGTTTAAAATTTAAATATGTACTTATATTGTGACAACAATCAACTAGTTATTATTTGACTTACTTATAGCTAAAAAATAAGTAGTCAAATAAATAAAATTAAAAAATATTTTTATTTATTTACATATATTTTTTCACACCTTTCTTTTTTTTGGCCCAACTGGGATACGAACTTATGCTCTTTTAGATCTGAGGACAAGTACTTGGTACGAGATCCCACTTAAGACATAACTTCACCCATCGGCAAACCGGATAAAACCTATTTTTTGCAAATCACATAAAATCAAAAAATATATCGCAAATTGGTTGCCTAATGAATTCAGGTCCCAGGATAAGCTTAATTAAGACTGCAATGGTAAATTTCTTTGCGAAATCTGCCAACCGTATGAAACCCATGCATTTCGATAAATCAGAAAAAAAGTAAACGTTGGCATGGCGCTAATATAACTGGATCTTACAGAATTTTTCCATATACATTGAAATCTCGAAAAAGTTAACTCGCGTAAAAGTTAATCGCTCGGCTAAGTTAAAGGAATTTCAGCGTTTAGGTGCCACTCTAAAAAGTTAACTTATTAATATGCCTATCCACAAAAATATTCTTAAGCCAGTCATAGTTTTTTTTTAGTAATTGAAAATTCGAATTTTAGTAATTGAACAATTTTAGTCGTAGGTTGAACAACGAAATTAATTGAATCTACTGCACAGAAAAAAATATTACTTATAGGCAGGAATTTTTCACAAATGCTATGAATCGAACATGATAATTTTTTTTCAAACTATTTGCATTCAGCTAGGAACTTTTACATAAATTAATTCATATTCAGTACTGAGCTTGTATAGCCTGTTGTACTAGGCACAACTAGTTGTTATATAGATACTATGTGATAGGCCTTAGATCCAGGTGCATCGAATTTGCTCAGTGCCGTTTACTACAATACTAGCCGGAGTACCAACTAAATTGACTGAAAATGGTTAATATGTGACCATTTACGCAATATGTCTTTTTTCACCTTCACTACTCCTTATTTTTGGTACCAGTCTCATTTTCTCAAGTCATAGGACGAGTACTTTTGGATCATTTAGCACCAAATTTTCCGCAGGGCTCTTTCGTTTCTGCCAAACAGACTGTTGCAAATGAACTGTATTTTTACTTTATATAAATAAAAAAAACTTTTTAGAATTTGTTTACAAAAAAAACTTCAACCCTGTTCAGACACACGCCTTAATTGCTCAATTCGGGAAATTTAAGCAACTAAGGGCTTAATTGAGCTCAATTTACCATACAAGGCTTCAATTAATAAATTCAGCAATTAGTACTTAATTGTTTCATAAATTGAGCGAAATTCGAAGTGCAACCCTTTCTGACAAGTGTATTTACTGCGAAGTATGTTCAGTGAGAAGCAAAAATTGTATAGAGTGGCAAGCCCATGGTATAATAAGTATACAGATGGCAGTATAACGTCAGATGATTATTTTTTACTCTGGTAATTTTGTGCATAGCCTGTTCAGACACACGCCTTAATTGCGCATTTTAGGACATTTACGCAATTAAGGCCTTAATTGAACTCAATTTACCATACAGGGCTTCAATTAATAAATTGAGCATTTAGTACTTAATTGTTTCATAAATTGAGTAAAGTTCGAAATGCAACCCTTTGTGACATGTATGTTTACTGCGAAGTATGTTCAGTGAGAAGCAAAAATTGTATACAGTGGCAAGTCCATGATGTAATAAGTATACAGATGGCAGTATAACGTCAGATGATTATATTTTTTGCTCTGATAATTTTGTGCATAAGCTACGTCAAACACGTGTATATTTTTGACAACCATTATCTAGTGTTTGTTTAATTGTTGTATTAGTTGCCTTTATGCGGCCACCTTACACCATTGAGAAGTCAAATGCTAATTGAGTAAGCTTAATTTACTATGTGTGAACACTAAATTTAATTGCTCAATTAAAATTAAATTATCTCAATAAAAATTCAATGTCTGAACATGGTATAAGCTACGTCAAACATGTTTTTTTTACAACCATTATCTAGTTTTTGTTTTATTATTGTATTCGTTGTCCTTGCGCGACCACCTGTATACTTATTACACCATTGGCAAGTTTACTATGTATGAACACTAAATTTAATTTCTCAATTAAAATTAAATTGTCTCAATTAAAAATCCATGTCTGAACAGGGTATTTGATTTCAGTAATTTATTTATTAAAAACTAAATTCATACTTAATTCCTGTTTTTTATTTATAAATTAATAAAATATATGAACAATACATTATGAACTTTTTTCATACTATTTATGTTCAATATTTTTTCTGTGTGCTTTCGTAATTGGAATTATATTTTAATTTTTTCTGTGTTGTTGAAGTTTAACCTATACTAAAAGAAATTTGCCTCATAAAACCAATGAAACAACTTCATTAGAATTTTTTCATGAATCCAATTATATTTTCACAAATCCATTATTTCTTCATTATTGCTGTGGAAGAATTTCGTTGGAAAAAACTAAAATACGATATCAATCACTAAAACTGTAGATTTATTAAGTTCAACCTACGATGAAAATTGTATATTCAATTATTAAAATTCGAATTTTCAATTACTCAAAATGTTTAAAAATTTTTTAGAAAATTTCGTTTTTGATCATATGAGTGAGTAATTGAATCAATTATGGAATTAATTGAAAGCAATCTCAAGTTTTTTTCAACTGCTTTTATTGAAATTTTTTGAAAATAATTTTTTATGTGTTCGACGAAAATTATGTATTCAATTAAAAAAATTCAGATGTTCAGTTACTCAAAATTTTTAAAAAATTTTTGGAAAATTTTGTTTTTGATCACATGAATAATTGAATCCGTTACGGAATTAATTGAAATTAGTTTTAATTTTTCATTAAGCGTATTAATTTTGAAATGTGTTAAAAAATTTCATTTCTGATCACATATGTAATTGATTTAATTACTCAATTAATTGAAAGCAATTTTATTTTTTCATAAATTCATTTTATTAAAAATTTTTAGGAATAAGTTTTTCCATGTGTAATTTGACAAATACTGACCGATTTTTATATATTTTAACTTTTTTTCAAAGCTTACGAGCAGAGAAACAAGCCGATCAGCTCAAAGCCGGCTTAAGAGCCGCCGCCGACTTTCAATGTAACTTCAAGCCTCCGCCGATCCATGCGGCTAGCGTCGGCTCGAAATTGCAGCCGGCTAATAGTTTTTTAATTGCAAATTTGTACTACATATTACAAATTATGTGAAAGTCGTTAGGAGTTTTTATATAAAAATTTTATATAAAAATTTTTTTAAAAAAAATTATAAAAAGAAATTTAATTTATTAAGTTTCGTAATAAAGAAGTAGAACATTAAAAATTGCAATTGATTAGATACATTTTAAGGGCAATATACACAGTCAACATGCTTGACAAGCGTGGTAATAGTATGTGTGAAATTTCGTTAGTATTAGTGACACCGACGACGCTTGATGGAAAATCTACTTGGTTTTGATTTTTCGTCAAGCACACGTACACGAATCTGACATCAAGCTGATTTATTGTGTATTATGCCCTTTAACGATATACAAAACTAGCCGCTATCAGCCGGCTCAAGCCGGCTATGAGCCGCCGCCGAGTATTTTTTCCTAAGCTGCCGCCGCCGACTTTTTAAGACGGCTTGTTTATCTGCTTACGAGTAGGTACAGCAAAAGCAGTTCATAAGAAATGACTTGGTCATACATACTTTGCGTCACTTGGGTCGTTGGCTCTGCATTGTAGGGTGCGTTTATTTTTTATGAAATTAAATTCCGACATATTTAAATTTAAAGAACAAAAAAAAATCATAAGAAAAATATTAAAACATTCTACTTATGAAACAAACAAAAAAATGCAGTAGCTTAAATTTTTAGAACATTATTCCCTTTCCACGGTTCCACTTATAATTCATCTTCTTAAGAGTAGATGGACATTTTTTAGTGACTGTGGTTATTGCTGTGCATTTAAACAAACAAACAAATATCGTTATACAAACTAAAAAATCGGAGGGAAAAAAACTAACAATAAGTTTCTGAAAATATACGTTTATAAAAAAAAAGTCATGCATTTTTGTGCAAAACAAGAATCTTAAAACAAAGCAAATCCCTTTCTTTATATTTTGATTGAATAAGCGAAAAAGTAAAGCAGAAATAAATCTGGAAACAAAACTATTTTAATCGTTTGCATATTCACACAGAAAAATATTCAATGAAAGATACGAGTGTGTATGACATCGGAAGATTCATATTGAAATATTCCTCATTTGAATGCAATTCTTATTTTTTTTTTCTTTCATTTTAAATCAAAAATGCATAACGAAGATGATGATGATGATGACAAACAATATAAATTGAATTAAAGATTTATATATTTTTTTGATATAAAAACTAAAACAGGAAATAATAGCCGATGCTATTTTTCTTTTCTTTTTATATTGAAATTAATATGCATAAAAAAGGCAAGAAACCCTTTGAGAGATAAGAAGGATGTTCGGCAGGCATTTTTTATGTGCACATTGCAAGAAATCCTTTATAAATTATAATCATTTATTTAGTTAAATTATATTCTTAAGATTTTTCTGCATTTCTACTGCAAAATGGAATGTACTCGTACAACAACTGCTCGCCAATTGAAATATGAATCTGATATTCACTTCCACTTCTATGGAAGTTGTTGATTCAAGAGATGAGATAGTGAGTAAGTTTTCAATCACGCATGTTACACGTTCACGAACAAAAATAGTTTCTCACGCATACTGATATGTGTGTGCTTACGCCAATGCAAGGGAGTGTGAAAATGTTTGTAGCAATTAGGATTGTTCTCGAAATAACAAAACCGACTTCAAAACAGAGATTGGCATATGAAAGGATGGTCATTAAATCCAAATTTTAGTATATAATTCTTAATATACAATGGTCAAAAAACATAGAATAAGCTATACATTACGATGCCTGATGCCTTTTGAATATCCAAGGTGATCTTTTCGGACACCCTGCAGCTCAATATGTATTTAATAGACTACTAAAGAATTGGATTTTTGAAAGTTTAGATCCTCCGCTTTGACTTTTCCTTACATTGTTTTGTAATCGGACCACTAGTTTCAAAGATACAGATTTATTACTATTAGTTTCGTGGTTGGGACCACTGTGACACGAGTGGTTACAGCTGCGCAGATCTAAATGACACTGAATGTGCGCGACCTGTCCTATGAATGAATGAATGAATGAATTAAGGGTAAACGGGAAACACAGGACACTGCGACCTAAGTAGATCTATTGTATCCCCTGCCATGTGCTAGAGCACCTCATCTAGACCCACTCTCCTGAGGAATCTCAAGATTGCCAGTGGGACGAGTGTTGGCAGTTTCCAATCCTCCAATAGGTGTTTGCCCAATTGGCTATACCTTCTGTGACATAACGCTTCGCACTCCTTTAGAATATGCTCTGGAGTTTCATCGTCGTAATCACAGAATCTGCACAGGTTGTTGCTCTCAATGCCAAGTCTGTTGAGGTGTTTTCTCAGTCTGCAATGGCCTGTGAGGAAGCCTGTGAGCATTCTTAGATTGTTTTTACTCAGGGACATGAGAGGTATGAAACGGTTTTGGTTATATGTTCCAATCATTAGCTTCGCATTCCTCAATCCAGCGAGATTGAGCCAGATGTTCTCTAGTCCTCTTGATCTCCATCGATATATCTTCCCGGGTTTTGTCCAGTCCAAGTCCGCAAAACGGTTCTGGACCGATCATGGATGTACTTGCCCCCATCCTGGCCAATTTATCTGCATTTTAGTATCCTACTACGCCGGCGTGTCCAGGAACCCAGCAGAGTGTGACCTTATTCATGCTGCTTAGCTGATTTAGCTTAATGCGGCATTCCCAAGCTAAGTTAGAGGTAAACTCATATGAGCTGAGTGGTTTGATGGCTGCCTGACTATCCGAGCAGATGGCTATTTCTCTCCCTCGGTAGCCCCTGTCAAGATTAAATTGTGCGCATCTCTCAATGGCATAAGCTTCCGATTGAAAAATTTTAGGAGATTTTCCCAAGGATTCATGGTAGTTAATACTTGGTCCTACAACTCCCACACCAGAGCCTGCCGGCGTTCTGGAACCATCAGTGTACCACCTGGTGGTGCCACTTCCAAAGGAATATCGGGGTGTCATTTCCCCCCATTTCCTTCTATTGGCCAGGACAGTCTCAAACCTCTTGTCGAAGTCATACACTTTATCCATCACATCAGAGGGTTGCGCAAGCAGGGGAAATCTTCTTGCCAGGGATGATTGCTCCCATTGGCTAATTACACAGTTCCTGCTTGTGCTTTTCCCCGCTATGCTGATTACTTTTTGCCTGGCAGCAGTCTCTATCACAATCGTCAGAGGTGTGAGTTCAATGAGGACTTCCATAGCCGCCGTAGGACACGTCCTCATTGCCCCTGTTATGCAGAGGCATGCTAGCCTCTGTAATTTCTCTAACCGATCTCTGGTCGTAGCCAGCCTGACCCTGTCCGACCAGGCAACTGCACCATAAGTGATGATAGGTCTCACTATCATAGTGTATATCCATCTCAGAATTTTGGGTGTGCAGCCGAATGTTTTTCCAGCAACAGTCGCCTCTAAATGCTGTCGCCATAACAGCTTTGAATCTAATATCACAGGGACCTGTCCTAATTGGAAAACTTTTTATCATACATATGCACGTTACCTACGATAATACGTGACCGGCGATCACTTATGTTTGACGCTAATCACGTCATCAGTGCCCATCACTAGGTGATACTGATATAGCAGAAATACCATATGGAATAGAGTGAGATAAATTGCAATAAATTTTAGGCTTATTAAGAAATAAATAAAACACAATGCACATTATTGAATGTGAAACAACAATAGACACAAAAGAACAATTTAAAATTGCAATTATAGTTGTTGTGCGGCAAAATCTGCCCAGTTCTTAAAAATAAAAATCCAGTTTAATGTCGAATGTTTGGCATAAAATCTTGACTTTTAATTGAAATAAAAAACAGCTTTTTTAAGAACATACATACGACTACCTCAATTATACCAGAAGTGAGGCGAGAAAAACTGTTTGAAATTTGCTTCAAATACAACAGATGTATCAAAAGTATTGAAAACCCATTTAGAACGTAAGCCTTCGATCCACATTAACTGCCAGGCCCGCTATGTTGATACGATTCTTTCCTTCGTACAATTACATGTAAAACAAAAACAAAATTTTAGAATTTTTTTTTTTGTTTTAAATGTAATTGTACGAAAGAAAGAATTGTGTCAACATAGTGGGCATGGCAGTAAATTAATAGCAATTTTTGCCATCATAATTTATTATTAAAAATAATATTTAAAATATTGGAAGTCAAAAAATATAATTAATATTGTTTGAACTTCATACTTATTTAATTGGAAGTTTGATATCTCTAGTTTCTCTAATAATTGTTTACTAAAACTTCCCTGATTACCGACTGATTCTGGTATAGGGCACCAAAAAAATATACGTGTATCAGCGTGCATCATTTTTTGAACATAGTGAATCAGCATAGAAAATCTTGCAATCCTTACGCTTGAGGTATAAGATGTGTTCAGCACTTTTATTTTAGTACTAATTGTGAATAAGTACGAAATTAAGCCCTAAACACATTTTAAGTTCTAAATGATTTCTGCTTTCAAGTGTTGCCAAAACGGCGGTTTTCCCTCTAAATCTAGTGGTTTTTCGTCATCAAAAGTGTGAAGTGTTCCAGACAGCCAACCGGGAAGTAAGCATGCATATAACTTTTTTCGCGAGCCGTCGCACTTAGTAATTATTTTTACGCAATTTTATTTTTTGAACTGAATAGGTATAAGTCTGAAATTTATTATTTCGGTGTTTTAGTGCAACATTTGAATTAATGTAAATTCCGCTACACCGTCTCACCATCGTTCTTTTTCACTGTTACCACTTATGAAGGTGGATGCTTTTCATTAGGAAACATCAGCTATTTAACTAATTTTTGTTACGAAATAGAATGCAAGACTTTTTAGTGTTTTTTAGCTGTAAATTTTTTTAATTGGCGGTTCCGCACTCAAAAAAGCAATTAAAATAGTTAACCTATTGTTAATGTAAATTGTTGTTGCAATTTTTATGAAGTAACAATTTTTATTGGTTAAAATAACTTTTTAAAGCTGTAAATCATTTCATGTCTATGGTAAAAGCGTCTAGTTCATAAGCATGGGAACCTAAGTTCAAGACCGAAATATTACATTTTACTAAATTGTAAAATATAAATTTGGGGAAAATGACGTTTGAAGTTTAAAATTATTTTTGATGGTTAAAATTACTAATTTAATTTTTAACAAATTTTTGTGATTAAAGTTACCAATTTTTATGGTTAAAATTACCAATTTAAAATAATAACGAAAATAGTTATTTTACAATAATTACTGTATTTAAATCAAGCAAGTCACCACATGTCTATGTTTATAAATACGAGAACCTAAGTTCAAGACCAAAAAATTACAAACAAGCAAACAATTTTTGTTTAACAAACACACATACTACTTAAGCCTTGGCAGGCATCGAACCTGCAAGCTTCCGATTAATAGTTTTACACACTATCAACTAAACTACAATTCCACTGGTTGATTTTTGTGTATTTTATGGGTTGGCGCAATTCTAGCCAATGAAATTGATTAGATTTACAAATATTTCATTTTGAGCGTAGCGTTTTTCACAAAACTGTCTAAAATTTTTGTTTAAGAGAAAAATCTTTAATGGTGTTCTTTCGCAGATGTAGCTTGTTTAGAGTAATTAGTGCTTGGAATTCTCTTTGTTTTGAAATTATTTTATCGATAACTTATGATTTGCACATATCTAGAAGAATAACTAACGTTTAATATTAGTAAAATCCACGTTTAATATTACTAAAATGTGATCAATTCTCCCCAGAAACATTGAGTTTTTAGTGCAGAGACTACCCAGTAAAAAAGTTGCTTCCAATAAAGCAGGTTTCTAATTATGGAATAAAAGTAGCGCTGACAAACCTGCTGATATCGCTGCTGATTTTTGTATGGCGAGTTCCCGGATTGGAGTACTACATTTTTGCTGACAAAAGCGCTTTTGAAGTGCCGAAAATCATCAACATATTCAGCACTAGAACCGAAAATATATGAAAAAATGGTTCGATGTGGATTGGCGTCGTTAACGCAATTTTGAATTTTTATTATTTCTTTTCTTTATTTATTTTTATTAATTTCATATTTTTACTCAATGTTTGTTATTTTAACTTCAACTAGTATCGAACTAAGAACCTTCAGGTTTGAAGTCCAACGTACCAATCACTCGACAAAAAACACTGTTGCAAAACGGCACCAAGAAACTCAAATAAACTTACTCTTCATTCTCGCTTAAAAACCTGCTTTGGATCAGCACTATCAAATCAGCTTTTTTTGTATAGCTCGTGTACGAAGCTTTTGTATAAGTAAAAAGCAAATACTTTTCTCGCTTCAAAACCTACATTGTTGTAACGCTATGAAATCATCTTCTGAACAAGCTCATATTTTAAAGCGAATTATGCAGCACTTTATTTCTTTAGTGCTTCAAAAAACATGAACATTTTTTACTGGGTAAGAGCTTCTCAAGAAGAAGAAGAAGAAGAAGGAAATGGTTGCGTCCCACACAAAGTATTTAATAATATTTCTGTATCAGCCCAACTACAATAGTGAAGCTCTCAAAATTTGATGTGGATTACTCTTAGAACAAATTTCAATTTCTAGCAAAATCTTGAGGGTACTCTCCGTATAAGGTAATTTTTAATTTTGCTATAACTCTATAACTATGAGAGTGAGGCTCTGGAAATTGACGTGTGCTACTCTTAGAATAACGTGCAGTTTCCAGCCAAATATTGATGGTATAGCAGGGGGAAACGGGTGCATCCCACACAAAGTAATTAATAATATTCCTATTTCAGCACAACTACAATAGTGAAGCTCTCAAAATTTGATGTGGATTACTCTTAGAACAAATTGCAATTTCTAGCAAAATCTTGAGGGTATCAGTGGGGGGAGATGGGTACCCCCATACAATGTAATAATCATTTTTCTATATCTATACAACTATACGAGTGAGGCTCTTTAAATTTTATGTGTACTAATCTTAGAATCGCTTGCAATTTTCAGCAAAATCCTGGTGGAATAGGAGCGGGAAAACGGGTACCCTTCATACAAAGCAATTATTAATATTCCTATATCAGCACAAGCACAATAGTGAAGCTCTTAAAATTTTATGTGGGTTACTACTCTTAGAACAATTGCAATTTCTAAAAAAAGTTGCGGTTATCAGAAGAGGGAGACGGGTACCCCCCATACAAAGTATTAATTTTCTATTTCTGCACAATAATAGGGTAGCGAATCACACTGGAAGACGCTAGTATATTATGTTTGACATAGTTACAGCAGTGGTTGATTGCTTTCCGGCAAGTAAGAATTGCTTGCAAATAATTCAGCCAGAATATCAACCGGTGAATATTTGGTCATCCTTTAAAAGATTCAGAATTGAAGATTTAACAAATGACCAAAAGCTCTTGCTATCCCGAGCTTTAGCACGAAGACGCTGTTCGTACAAAGGATTATCACGCCTTAGTAATTTTCGAATCGAAATATAGAAAAAAAATCTTGAAAATTTTTTGTATTCCATAATGAAAAAATCAAAGTCAAATAAAATAATTGTTTGAATCAGATAATATAATTGAAGGGCTTAGTGCAATAACTCGGTAAGCCACATCAAATCGAAAGTTGGTTTTAACTACTCATGTGCTTGCTAGGTATCATAGCTTTGCATCCTACAGAAATTTTTGGATATATTCTAGTATTTTGCAACTAATTATGCTGCGTATTTTTTGGAGAAAATTAAAAAAACCATACAATTTTAAATTTTGTTTAAACTTAAAAGTAGATTTATTTCATATTTTGTTTTTGTGGCTTATTGAGTTATTGCACTAATCCTCTCAATTGTTTAAAAATAGTTTTTCATAATTAATTGAATTAGCAAAAGAGTATATAAATTCAAGAAAAAAAATTTACTGAAACATAGGACCCGACCCCAAAATAAAAGGAGAAAGGTTATTAATTCGTCATGTATTTGTTTTTTTACGGATATTCCCTCAAAGCTCCGCCATTTATATACCGATTTCGGATTTTTTTTTCTTTATTTAAAAGTATGTACTTACAGATTAGTCCCGTTGAAAAATGGGCGGAGTCACACTCATACGAAGTATATACACATGCCCTTTCAACTACTTCTATTCAACCGATTCTTATGAAACTCTGCACAAACATTAAGTTTCTGTCTGAATACTACTACATCATTAAAAAAGTGGCCAGTGCCACGCCCATGCAAAGTAAATGTTCTTTTTCAACAACTTCTACTTGTTATGAAACTTTGTATATACCTTTAGTTATCGTTACAATACAACATCGTTTCGAAAAGTGGGCAGTTCCTCGCTCATGAAAAGTAGTCAATTGTAGTCAAAAGTAGTCAATTATTGTCGACAACGAGTAGACAAGAGACATTTTTTTACTGTCGTGTTGATGTGACGTCGACAACGCCATTCATAATAAGGGTGAATGTGTTACATTGTTTGGGAAAGGGACAGAGTTGAGAGAACATATGGTGAAGTGAGATAGAGGCAGTAGGAAGCTTAATTATTTTACAACTCTGCTATTGCGCGTTATGTTAGTTTTACAGCAGTAATTAAAACCCCTCTGCTTAAGTAGCCGCATTAACTGTTCTTAAGCATTTATTTGCAGCCATTTTATTAATTGCTTTACTTCACCGATGATTTTGCTAACATTACCGATGAAGGAGGGCGCTGACAGTACCGTTTAATGACCACTGCTATGCCTTTATCACTTAAACAGTCCAACAAAAACTAACACAACACCACACTAATGCACATTAGAAAAATGTATGATGTTGATGATGATTTGCCTGGCACAGGCATCGAACCCGGCATCATTCCTTTGTAGTCAACGCGCTAAATACTTCAGCCAATGGCACTCGCCTTAATTCAATCTGCAGTTTTCGTAATTGAAATCATATTTTAATTTTTTCTCTGTGTATGGGTCGTTCGCAAACTGTCCAAATATTTTCATATGACGGGGGCTGAATTCTTGACCCTTTAGCCTTCTTATATTTCCCCCAGCATCATTCGCTCCACAAGATATTATGACATTTTCTAGCACCTTCGGGTTCATACCATGTCTTATGGCGATTTATAAAATTTTTCTCTTCTGTAAGCATTTTTAAAACCTATTAAAAATTCCATTTTCTGATGTTACATACAATAATTTTTACGTATATACATAACGAATAAAGTATTTCTTGCAAGAAGCTGTATGATGTAAACAATTTTTGCTATTGGTTTTGTAAGTTTATATAAAATTTATTATATGTACATATTTAGAAACTTTATCATTTAAACTAATAGCGCTTTTTTAACAAACAATTCTTCTACTTAACTTAATGAACTATGTACTTCTCATTTCGTAACAGGCAGACTTTTGACTCCATTTTACTTAAAACATTATTTATGCTGAATATTGAATGTTTGGCAAGACTGACAGCAAGGCTCTCTCTATCTCTCTCTCTCTCTCTCTCTCTCTCTCTCTGTGAGTTAGAAAACATTGTGCAAGCAAAATTAACAAATGAAAAATATATTTTGGCAACAACTCCATAATCCACATACAATTGAAAATCGTATTGCAAAATACTGAATTAAATATTAAAAAAATACTGTGTATTTATTTGCCCCCAATACGAGGAGTATCTAAAGAAAGATATAAAACTTAAAATCAAGACAACAAAATCGAAAAATACAAATAAAAATTGAAGCAAACGAAGGAGGTAGAGCAAACTAAATGCGCATGATACCAAAAATAATAATAATCCATACATTTCCACCATGCATGGCAGACACAGACAGACACAACAAAGTGACAAGTGAACGTAGAAATTCCGAAAAAAAATACGAAAAACAAATGCTCCCCAGTGGAAAACGTTAAAAAAAAACAAACGAAATACGAAAATCAAACCTTAAGCCAGACATTGAGACAGACACACAGTCATTTTTAAAAGAAACGAATAAAATAAATAAATGATTGGCATGGGGTTTTTCAAGATTTTTAAGGTTTCATGAAATTTAAGACCGAAACTAAAAAGTATAGGAGGAAAGAAATAAAGCAACTTCAACATAAAAGTCGCAAGACAAAAATTAAGCTCGCTCGTACTCTCTACACGTAATATTGGGCTGATGTACAAAAACAAACCTTTTCAAATACATAGAGAAAATCTAAAAGATATAAAATGATCATCGGCTGTTCGAGAAGTTTTCGACAGCAGCAGATAGTTATTTACTTATTTTTAAAAGTCCGATGATTAAAATGGAAAAATTAATCTATTTCCCAGCATTTCGCTCGCAATGACTTAATGAATTTAGAAACTGTATAGACCAATCGAAAGGCATTTTAATGCACCTCAAAACGATTGCAGTTTCGTTCATATAAGTTTCATATTATTAAAGATATGACCAACTAATAATGTAATAGAAGTGGTTAGCGCGTTGACTACAAATCCTGAGGTCTTGGCTTCGAGACTAGTTTCAAGCAAGCCATCACATCATGAATTTTTGGTAAGTCATTGTGTTGATTGTTGTTAAATTGATGAGGGCATAGATAGCACTGATCGCTAAGCAATACCGGCAGCGATATATACTGGCATATACTTATGCACATCACAGCACCCTACTTTGACGACATTGTAGCAGAATTGTCGGCGAAGCAAAAGAACTAAAAAACCAGAGGCACTGCAACATTGTTCTACAAAAAAAACGCGCAATAGCAGAATAATGCTAGCAACACAACTGGGACGAACGACGAATTTTTGGGCGCGAATATTCGTCGCCAAAAATAAAACATATTTGTGTATATGAAAATACACACAAGAACGGCGTCGGACGAAATTCGCCATACGCGGCGAACTCTGAATAGATTTGTCAAATCAGTACCAAGTGACCATGTTTGGTTTTAGTTTTCAAGTGTTTTAGTAAAAAAAAGTTACTTTTTACTTTAATTATTGTTTTATTTTTATTTTATAGCATTTGAAATAAATATGGATTAATTATAAAAAATTGGTGTTAGTTGTGTTTTTGATAAAGTATAATTTTTCAAGTATGTATTATTTTTTTAATGTGGTCACACTTAGCACAAACAGTAAGCAGCTTTATCAGTTATAACAGCTGTTACGTTTTCGTCGCTATTGTGCTTCATACGGCGAATTTGCACAGCGAATTTTTATCGACGAATTCATCGTATTGGGCGAAAGTCGTCGTTCGTCTCAGTTGTGTTCCTAGCATAATAAATGAATTCAGCTTTTTATCTCTCTCTCTCCCTCTCACTTCACCACCTGTTCGCTTACACTATCCCTTTCACAAAGAAGGTAAGACATTAATTAATTAACTGGTAGGCATTAATTGCCTGTATGCTACTTTTCTTTCACAAACAAAAAAAACATCTGGATAAATATGGTACATACACGGGGTAAAAACTTTAGCCAAATCTGATAACTTTCAGGCGTGCACCATTGAGGTCAGAGTTCAAATTTAGAAAACTTTTATCAAAATTAAGTTCAATTTGAATCAAGCGATCTTTCATTAAGCGGAGATAAAAATGTTGGGCCATTTTGGATAACTATGAAGAGTGACCTCTAGTGGTCAAAAATAAAATTTTGTGAAATTTACAAAAATGAAGTATAATTTGCAAAAACCAATCTTTTATTGTTTGTAAGTAAAATTTTGAGCCAGATTGGAGAACTTTAAGGCGTGTGAAATTTCACTAGATTTGAACTTTTAACTCAGTGGAACACGCCTAAAAGTTATCCGATTTGATAAAAATGTTCACCATGCGAGTTTTATATCGAATGACATAATAATCCGCACAAAATACACAAAGAAAACTATTTGTTCCTCGTAATGTTTTATATAAAAGTGCTGAGCACATCTGAAACTTAAGGATTACAAGATTTCCTATGCCGATTCTAATAAAAAAAAAATTTTTAAAATAGTATTCCCTAATTTTGTGAAGAAAAACAACTTTTCAAGTCTCTTTAAGATCTTCTTCTTTAGAAGACTTACGGCTTAGAAGGTACAAAAGCACACGTTCCCGCATTCTCATATAATCTTTTCACAAACGCTCAAAGTCCCACTTCTTGTAGTTATCAGAAATTGTTCAAGGAGGTGTGTGCAATAGCTTCTTAATGCAGAGCTACTACATTAAAGTCTAGTAACTCATTAAAATGCTACTTTGATGCAGAAATAGGAGACTGTAATTGGTATAATTGTGATTGGTTACAAACAACTATCCAATTCACTTTTAAATGAAACATACCATTTTGTAAAATGTCTTTCAGAAACTCAATAGAAATGAGGTATAGTTTATTAGTTTTTTGAGGGGATATTCCTTGCCCATGTATCGGCGCCTGCAAATACCCTCCTTATGTCCAGAAACCTAATTTACTGTCATTAAACCAAATTCCCATGATGAAGCCAGCGATAGCCTTTGCACTTCGTGATATCACTAATGCTCTCATGGCAATGTATGCTCAACCATTTAATCATATGTCTCTGCAGTCTCGGGCAGTCATAGGTATTCTGCTCGATTGTTTCTGGCTCCTCTACATCCTCGCACAGCTTACAGAAATAGGCAGTGCCAGTTTTAAAAATGCTGGTCTTCGCCCTGATTAAAGATTTTCTGAATAGGCTTAATAAGGATTTTCTCCGCTAGGCATGGAAAGTGGATCCGCTGGTAAAGATTTTGCTCCATTGCTAGCCTCCGGCCGGGCTTCGTTGAGTAAAGAGTTGTCTGCATTACGGGTGATCTCTTCTGCGTATGTCGCATAGTGGCTTTGCTGAGTAAAGATTTCCTGCCTAACTATATGAAGTGTTTCCTCGTCGGACTGGCGCAAGGACTTTCTTCATTAGATGCCAAATTCAAGCTAGGCGAAAATATTCACCCAGCTAGTGGCCGGCAATGCAGAAAATCTTTGCTGATTGAAGCCACTATTCGACATACCCAGAAAAAAAATCCTTAAGACCGGCCAGAGGCCGGAAATGCAAGCACATATTTATTCAGCGAAGCCACTTTTCGACACACGACAAGGAAACAGCCAAATACCTATTTACTCAGCGAAGCCACTTTTTGACATACATAGAGGAGAAAATCTTTAAGCCCGGCATGAAATCTTTACTCAGTGAAGCTACTATTCGACATAATCAGAGGATTAAATCCTTTTAGGCAACTTTTTCATGCAGCCGAAAACTTTAGTCTCATAAAATATGTATTACCAGTTTGTAATACATTTTGGTGTCATTTCATTTTTTGAGCCTGATTTCATTGGGCCTTATTTCATAATTTCCTCTAAATTGTATTTAATTGGGCTTTATTTCATTTTTTTTTTATTTGGACGTTATTTCATTTTCATAGTGCTTTATTCTATTTTTTTAATTGGGCCTTATATCATGCCGCCTCAACGTGCCTATCAAGACTCTTATAAACTTCATATTCATACCTAGTATTAGTACAGGTCTTTCTAAGTCAAGTTTTGGCCACATAGCCCCCTAGACTCCCTACTCCCCACGTGCTCTCCAGCCTGAGGCATGCTCCTTATCGAACCTGTGATACAACATATACAAAGAACCGGCCTGGCAACCGATATGTATAGATCCACACCATGATATGTACGTTAATTTTTCGAAATTTGAAAAATATAGTATCGGCGACAAAAATATTGCCGGTGCCGATATATCGGCAAACGTGAAGTATCGCCGATATATCGGTAAAGGATGCCTCTTAGAAACCAATCTAAAAATTAAAATTATCACTTTGCAAAGGAATATAAAAATACTTAATTAAATATTTTTCATAAGTTTTTCAACAGCATTTTCAGCAAGCAAGCAACAATAAAGTAAAAAACTTTTAAAACAGTCCTGTTTAATTAACATGAAATTGAAAATAACCAAATTAATAAGTATGAAGGGGCAAAAATGGTAAATTAAAAAACAATCTCATCCTTGGCATCATTATTATCAAACCCCATTCAAATTCTTGGACAGCAAAAAAAGTATATAATTCAAACCAACCAAGCAATGACCGAAAGGCAGACAATAAAATCATAAAAGCAACCAAGATATAAACTTTATTGTCCAGTAAAAACAGACACTTGAAAAAGACGAATTATCTGAAAATACAAAAACCAGCCAACAAACAACCAAAATATTTTTATTTTATTTTTTTTTATTCGAATAAAACAACAATGGAACACCACAAATTTCAAAATTGTACATAACCAGCACGCCAAACAAACGAAAAAATAAAAATTAAAAAAAAAAAACAAAGAAATCAAACAAAAATCGGATTTCAGTATGAATAAACGAAATAAAAAAAACTTTGAAAAAGCCTAATATGGAAAAAAGCATCAGAAAACACACAAAACATGCACTCGCACACGCAGTCAAAAATTGTTGAACAAAAAAAAACGCAAACAAAATAATTTTTTGTCAAGGGTTAATGACCCAGAATTCACAAAAGACAACAAAAAATTCAAAAAATAAATTAAATAAACAACAAAAAATGTTAAAAACGAAAAACAACACAAGCAAAAAAGAAGGTTGCATACAACGCATTTGAACAGCATCGCAAAACATTACCATAACAACAACAACAACAACAAAAATTATAATAACTATTGGAACTAGACGTTGCTGTTGTTTTTGTTGTTACTGTTGTAGCCGCCACCAACCACAAGCAACCACTCAACGACATTCGCCAAATTTTGTCTGGAACAGTTTTTTTAGTTTCTCTCTTTTTCTACCTATTCCAAAATTATGCTCCAAAAACGATAGATAACAAATACAAGATATGTAAGTAGTATGTACATATGTATTATTACTAGGGAAGTAACGATACGCCGTTTTGCCGATCCGATACCGATACCGATACTTAAAAATAAATATCGCCGATACCGATACCGATACCGATACGAATATTGAAATTGAGTTCAAGTTTAGATTAACAAAACTCAAGTGCAATTTTTTTATTATTCAAAATTACAGTGTACGAGATTATTAATATTTAAAATTGATATTAACCCAGTATAAAAAATTGGAAGTATTTTTTAAGGAGCTACATTTTCTTTGCTTCCAAAAAATCTATATTAAAAATATGCAGATAACACAGTGCAACAGTCCAAAAAAACACACGGACTTGACAGTATAGATTCGATTGTACTACCGCGGGGTAGTAAAACCCTATATTTAGCTTGGCGAATTTGGTGACCAATTTCGTTTTATGGACCTCCAAAGTTTTGGAAAATCAGCGGGCCCTCAAAAAAAGGTGGCATCAACTTTTGGCCAACAGAAAATTCAGACTTGGTGATACCGCTTAACTATATATGCAATAATGTAGCTAAGAGTTCGCTAAACAGATTTTATTACCATTTTATGCCAAAAAATTATTTTTTCGTGCAGTTTTATTTGAAAAAAACTGGGACTCGTAATTTTTTATTAACAATATTTGGCACCCTAAACAGCCCAGAAAAACTAATTTCTACCTTAAAAGTTTTCGTTTTTTACGAGTTATGCTATATTTTTATTGCATTTTTTTGCTTTCCTTGTTATTTTTCCGCTTCTTATGTTGCTGATTTTAGTATTTACTATTTTAATTGTATATTGTTGTTTTGCCAAATAATGGTAATGAAAACTTTGAAGTTCCTATAAGTTATAATCAAAAAAGTGAATAAAAAAATTTTTTAAAATTTTTTTTTTTTTCAAAAAAAGTACAGGAACATATTATTTTTCTGGGCAAAAAATGTTAGTGAAACACAACAGAGAAGTTTGCACTTGAATGTACTATTTTCAAAAAAAAAATATTTTTTTAGCATAAAAAAATAGTGAAAAACTACAACTTTTAAGGTAAAAAGTGGTCTATGTGAGCTATTAGAGTGCCTAGATACGTGCACATTGTATTGATATGTTCACAAAAGTTTTTCAGATCTACCGTAACTATAACTTTGCCAAATATTGTTAGTTAAAAATTACAAGTCCCTGTAAGTTATTCTGAAAAAAGTGAAAAAACAATTTTTTCCTTAATTGTGTCAACAAAAAGTTCACGAAAAAAATTTTTTGCCATAATATGTTAAAAAAAATCTGTTAAAGAGACTCTTAGCTACATTATTGACATATATAGTTAAGCGGTATTATACAGTTTGAATTAGCTGTTGGCCAAATACTGATGACACCGTTTTTTGAGGCCCCACTGATTTTCAGAAACTTTGGACGTCCATAAAAAAATTGGTCACCAAATTCGCCAAACTGATTAAAGGGTTTTACTACCACATTGTAGGACAATCGAAACTGTACTGTCCAGTTCTTGTGTTTTTCCAAAAGTCTTTATTTGTCGCATAGTCTAATTAGTAGAATAGCAAGAAAATAATTTTAGTTCCTCTATAATTTTAAAAAATACTCGCCATACTCGCATAAAAATAATTGTGAAAATGGGTAATTTTTTATCCTTTTTTCTTCAGGAAAAATCATTATGGAACACCGAAAAATAAATTTGTCCGAGCATCGCTTCCAATTCGGTAATCGAAATTATCCAAATTTGCAATACTTCCGGATAGCGAATTATACATTTTCATGACTTCTTTGGAGTGTCTTTTTTTGCTGGAATAATATTTAAAAAACAACGAATTGAATTTGATTTCATGGTAAAATTAACAAAAAATAAATAGTTTTTTTACAAAATACTAGTATAAAATATTATTAATTTTTAAAATTGATATTAATAAAATTTAAAAAGTAACGAAATGAGTTTAGTTCATTTTAAACTTAACAAAAAATAAATAATTTGTCAGAAAAAAACTCTGAAACAATTTTTAAAAGTATCGTCGTATCGACAGTAAAATATCGCCGATACCGATGTATCGGAAAATCTGAAGTATCGCCGATATATCGGTATCGGTATCGGTATTCGTTACATCCCTAATTATTACATACTTGTTTATACAATAAAAGCTAAATAAATTTATTCTAAATTTAAGGGAAAAAATTGTGATGAGATATTTATTAAAATTGCCCATTGACTGAATTAAAATTGTGATACGTTTTTGGAACAAAGTTGCTTATGGCATATAAATGTTTTCTATGCTGGGGTGCAAAAAATTGTTTTTAAATGAAAAAATATGTGTAACGAATACTGGTAAAGGCCGTTTCGGACTATAATACAAGTATTAATACTTTTGAGGAAAATGAAATACTGACATGATAAATTGTTATTGTTTTTTTTAAATTTTCAAACCGCAATTAGATCAGGGAGACATTTTCTTCAAAAGTATTAATACTTGTATTATAGTCTGAAACAGCCTTCTTAAGAAATACGTGTAACGACAATTCAAAACGTAGGCAATAGGCTGCGGCGAAGATTAATTTCTTTAAAAAATCAGTGTTGCCGCTTTAATATTTTCGCAGTTTTCAGTGCTGCTGTTGTTTTTCGGAGAGCTTCTCGGATTATGGGATATTTTTGTTCTAGTTTTTGGGAATCCGGAGCTCTTTTGGGATTTTGGGTCCGTTGTCCAAGTTTTGGACCCAGTTTGTGTCTTGGTTAACGGTTGCTGTCCTTGCTATATGAAGGTGTCCTGGCTAAACACCAGGTGTCTCGGCTAAATTTTTGGGAAGTATCGTCTAAGTATCTTCCAAGCGATAGTTTTTTTTTTGTTGACGAGTTATATTCGTTTTTCATCTAGAGGTTGAAATTAGGAATGTAACGAATACCGATATATCGGCGATACTTCAGATTTTCCGATACATCGGTATCGGCGATATTTTACTGTCGATACGACGATACTTTAAACAAAAATTTCAGTTTTTTTGACAAATTATTTATTTTTTGTTAATTTTACCAAGAACTAAATTCATTTCTTTGTTTTTTAAATCTTATTCCCAGCAAAAAAAGACACTCCAAAGAAGTCATGAAAATGTAGAATTCGCGATCCGGAAATATTGCAAATTTGGATAATTTCTAATTAGTTTCACATTTGCTTGTCATTGCAAGAAGTTCTCTTTTTCGATTACCAATCACCGAATTTGAAGCGATATTAGGACAAATTTCGGTGTTCTATAATCATTCCTCAAAAACAGGATGAAAAATTACCCATTTTCAGAATTTGTTACTTTTTATGTGAATTTAAACACAAAACTGTGTTTTCATGTAAATTTAAGTGAATATATATAAACTTTTAGAAGACTTTTTATAATTAAGCTATTAAGTTATTTAGTTGATATTTAGTTGATAAATGTCCTTTAAAAATCGATTTTTTAAAGAGTATGGCGAGTATTTTTTAAAATTTTTTTATATTATTTTAAAATTATAGAGGAATTACAATTGCTTTTCTACTAATTATCTGCATATTTTTAATATAGATTCTTTGGAAGCAATGAAAATGTAGTTCTTTAAAAATTACTTCCAATACTGGGTTAATATCAATTTTAAATATTAGTAATCTCTTACACTGTAATTTTGTATAATAAAAAATGTTTCCTCTTGTCCTTCAATATTCGTATCGGTATCGGCGATATTTATTTTTAAGTATCGGAATCGGTATCGGATCGGCAAAACAGCGTATCGTTACATCCCTAGTTGAAATTACTATCTAGGCGCACGTTTGCGCGCCAGACCAAGTTCCGGCCATACAGTGTGTATTATTACACGAAACTATTCGAGCTGTTTTTACCCCCCTCGTAACTTTGCTCCACTTGATCAGAAAATAATGAAACTGGAAACATAAAGTTTCCCTATAGAGGTGAAATTTGATAATTATACGGGCACTTTTTATCCGAGGAGACTAGGGCGCCCTTATTTTTATGCGACCCTTCCACTACAGCTAGAAAGCTGAAATTTGGGAAAGTACCAAGAAAAATGGTAAAACGGAAATTTTTCATCTAGGGCTTATTGTATGGTGCACTTATTGTATCAAATACAATCTTAGAAAAAAGAGCTGAGATCCGCACAAAAACATAAATGTGAAAATAAGGCCAACTTCATATCCAAAAATTTCGACCGTAAAAAGTACTGAGATCAAAATAAGGACCAAGTTCTTGATAGGTACAATACCATCTCATTTCTAGGCAACCTGTTAGCTTGGCAATATTTTTTGCGTTTCTAATATGGGAAAGAAAAATGGGCAAAACGTTGCCAAGTTTACAGGTTGCCTAGATATGAGATGGTATTGTACCTATCAAGAACTTGGTATTTATTTTGATCTCACGGCCGAAATTTTTGGATAGGAACTTGGCCTTATTTTCACATTTATGTTTTTATGCGGATCTTCGTTTACTTGGTGCATCAAGATTGGTGAAATTTTTGTTTTTCCGTTATAACTTTTATTTCTGGTTTGGGTCATGGCGCTGGGTCCGGTAACTAGGTGGCAGAGCTATGAAAGATTGCAATCGATTTAATTGGAATCACATGATTTCATATTAATGATTGCTAGTTTTTTATTGAAATAAGAATTGTAATTTGTATCCAAAGAATTTAAGTTTTCAATTAAATTATATTTTTATTTTGAGATGAATTTGAAGCATGTAGACAAAGAAAAATTTTAACTGCACGGAGGGTTGAACTGACGTTTCGATAGCTCCCGCTAATCTCTTCAGAATTCTTTTCCGCTTGACCACTCGGCCAAAGTTGGTGGTTTTCAGTCAAGAGTTGAATAGCATCTACTTTTAATCAATTCAATGAGAGTGCAAAATTTCTAAATTTTGAAAAAAAATAGGGCTAATTTCTCGACATTGTTTTTTACTAAAACTTTTTTTTAATATTTCAAAAAATACACAATTCAAAAATTACCGTATTCGAAATTTTAGATCGATTAAATCATGCATTGGACAAAATTCGTTTATTTCTTTACAAAATCCTAAATTAATAACTTATGAAGAAAACGCCCCTCAAGTTTTTAAAATTTCTCTACAAATCATATTAGATATATTTAATCTATGTATGTATATATAATTAATCTGGCTTTTAAAAAAGTTCGGCAAAAACAAAACTCTAGTTAATAGCAACTTTTAAGGCTTATACCATGTTCAGACATGCAACTTAATTGCGCAATTAGGAAATTTACGCAATTAAGGCCTTAATTGCAAACTTAACTAAAATTGAAATAAATAAATGTAAAACATGCAAAAATATCTAAAAATAAATTTTAAAACTTGTTGATTGTATCGAGAAAATTCCCATGTTATGAAAATAAGACAACAGCAGTAGTCAGCTGTGCTGGTGATCCCACCAGTTAGATATCCCTTCAAATGCTAATTGAGGAGTAAGCTAAATTGCAATGTGTGAACACCAAAATTGATTACTGAATTTAAAACTTAATTGCCTCAATTAAGGCGGATATATGAACATAGTTTTATATTGGTTATAACTTTTGGGATTTCAATTCTTACTTCAAAAAAAAAGTTCACAATTAGACTGCACAATTAATGATATCAACTTTTTTGCAACAAAAAAAAGCACACACAAGTTTCTTATTTCCGGTTGTTTAGTTAAACAGATTTTGTTGCTGTTGTTTTTATAAATAATAGAAAAAATTTACTTGTTAAAATTAAAACTAAACAAAGGGAAAAAAGAGAAAAACTTGTTTACTTTTCATACAATTCTAAGCATCCTTATTCGAGTAATAACACTCTTCCACTACACTTTTATATCCCTTAAAGAAATATAAAATGAAAAAGACGACACTTACACATACTTGAAGTCGCAAATATGTTACATACATACATAAATATATATTCATACATAGAAATTGTCATGCTACATGCACTGACTACTACTGCTGCTGTACAACTTTTAGTGTACAAGTATCCTAGGTCATTTTAATTTGCAACTACATACTACACTTTAGTTTTGTCTTTTGTATATTTTATTTTTATTTTTTTGTTTAGTTGTACTTCCTTGCAACAAAATTTTACTTGTGTCATACATGTTTAATGTTCACCCTTAAGAGTAAAAAAGTCACACAAGGTGCAGGAAGACAGCACACAGAAGGACGACAAAATGAAATATCTTCAAAATTATACAACAATAGGCAAAAATAAAAATAGTTAAACCTGCAGACAGATGATGACCAATAAAAAAAGAATTATGTTTTGTGTCACTGTCGACATGTGTACAATTGAAAAACATGTTTCTACTCGTACACACATAAACAAAATAGGAAATGTAGCCTAAAAGCTCGTACACCAGGGTTAACATCGTTTAATAAATCCAAATTTTACATATCAATGAGGTGAATACATTTCTTAAAAGTTTTCTATAAAATATTCTTTATAAATTTTTGGACTAAGCGCTGGCCAATTTTCTTAAACATGATCCTATATTATGTATTCATGAATTATTTCATTTTCGAACAAAAATGTTCTTTTGCAAAATTTTAAAAAATATGCTTCACTTTGGTTACTATCCACAAAAAACTAAATTAATTTAAAACTTAGTTTGCGCAAGCGGAGAACCAAGCAATAATAAAAAGTCGATAGCGCACAGTGGCGACTTTTGCAAAATATAAAATATTACTAACAAAATCTTTTGTTTTATTTATAATATTTTGTCTATTCGAAAAATTGTCATACTTTAAGTGTAATTTTGTTGTTGTATGTTCCATGAAATATTGGTGGAACAGTAAGGATATTGGAAATTAACTCATTTTTTTGGTTTATTTAAAAAAAAATTTGGGGACTACGTATGAACTATCATTGTTGAAAAATATCGATATTTCGATATATCGATATTTTGTATTCGATATATATCGATGCCGATCGATATTTAAAAATATATCGATATCGATATATGTACATCGATAATTTTTTTCACTTGCCCATCCCTACTGTAGATGCGTTTCCTTAACAATTATACATCTGTTTTCATCGATATGCAGCAAAAAGAAATCATTTCAAAAAAGAATTTGATATGCAGCACAAAATAAAGTTTTTCCTTTCGATAAAAGCTTATTATTAACTTTAAATTTTATTTACTAAAGTTTATAAAAATTTATAGTTTTACTCGAAACATATGCCGGCGTAAATGGTAAAAACTACAACAACAAAAATTCTATCGCATATATTTTGAGAAAACTTTTCCGTTTTTCTCCATTCCGACTTTTTGGCATATGGGCTAAACCATTATTGAACTTATGATCTCTCCAACGAAAAACCGATATTGATCAAATTTGCCTCATTTGAAGAAGTTTTCAATGTTTTTAAAAATTACTGAAAGTTGTCATTTTAAAAACATTCAGATATTTCCTCGTATTTCTTCTCTATAAACAAATGACATATTTGTCAGCTTATTATTGTTATGCCGCACTGGCTATTTTAAAAAAATTTTATTTAGGTATGGCGTATATATATTGCAAACACGCCCTTTCAGAATCCAAAACTTGTTTCGCGAAATTGTTTATGGTTTCGGATATTTCCTCGTATTTCTTCTCTATAAACAAATGACATATTTGTCAGCTTATTATTGTTTTGCCGCACTGGCTATTTTAAAAGAAATTTTATTTAGGTATGGGGTATATATATATATATATTACAAATACGCCCTTTCAGAATCCAAAACTTGTTTCGCGAAATTGTTTATGGTTTCTGAGATATTTAACAATCATTTTGCTCGATATCAACAAATTTAATAATTTTTTGTAAAACAAAAATCTACAAATCAAAAAAAAATCAATAAAAATCAAGTAAAGTACCAAGTTTCATCAATATTTACTTTTTATTACATATAAATATGTTTTCTAATAACATATATAAGCTTATTTTTATCGGATAGAAGAAATTTTCATCTCCACAACCAAAAACCCACTACAAGGCAGTAAGTATACATATGCAGCACAAAAGGCTACTTTTGAGAAAACAATTGCGTATGTGGCACAAAACAAGATTTTTCATTTTCAATAAAGGAATAGTAACTTTTAACTATATTCATGAGTTCATAAAAATTTAAATATTTTTTCAAAACATACACCGAATTTTGAGAAACCTTTACGTAAACCTTATTTGTCTTTTTTCTCCGTTTCTAGTTTGTGGCATATGCGCCAAACCAATAATAAGCTGACGATATGTATGTATATGGCCTATGTTTTTTTTTCAATTGCTTATTTCTTGTTCTCTCTTATTGTCATCTACAACCAAAGTGAGTAATTTACTTTATTTCCTTTTGAATATAGAATTTTTGAATTACAATTTTTTTCTCAAAGAAATATTAGTACAAGACAACACAGAAACACAGGCTCTACTAAAAAAAGTTTAGTATTTGAATGAGTTTGAGCGTTTCAAATTCCATGTTTATATTTTTTTTCTTATAGATGTCACATGAAAAAGACGAACTGCTGCTACTTGCATTGGTGGCAGCCTTTTGTAATACTTCTATTGAGATTTGTAGCTTAGACATGACATGAGATATTTCTCTATTTGCTTGAGTTTGTCTGGGACATCAATTAAAAAGAGATATCATAATTAATTTAAAAGGTATAAGGAGAAAACCTCATGTATTATTTAAGTAACTAATGAAAACTTTACTTCAATACATACTAGCTTCAAAGGTTATCAATTGGGTGTCCGCTAACAACATCGGAGGTGGTCATCGAAGAGCTCTTGAAAACATTGTTTAGAAAATTATTAAACATACATTTCTATTTTTACACTGTACATACATACATACGTACATTCTATATCATATTTTTTCTATAAATCAACAAAATCGTACCATAAATAGTTTTGATATTCCCAAGATCCGAATATTCTCTTCTATTTATTTCTCTAAAAAATATGTATAAAGAAGCGCACAATCTCGAAAAATAACATTCTATTGCTCAAAGAATCTTCTAAAAAAAGTCACTAAGAATAGTTAAAGTTGTGCATGAACAAGTCACTTTAATAACTGGAAAAAAATTTGCTAAAGAAAAATTTCTAAATTCGCAAAAATACTGAACATTTTCAAAACTTTTTGATCAAAAAACAAAGACCCTGGTAAAGTTTTTTTCCTCTTCTTGAAAACCCCATGTAACTGACAAAGTTTTCAAAATCTTAAGCAATTGAGAAATAAGGCCTTTTGGTTATTTAGCGTATGACGTTATTGCAGTGTGCCGTTGAAAATCGGTACATTGCGCGGATAGTGGGATCTTAGCTTTAAACCACTGCTATAAAGCACGGCAAAATTATAAACATATAGAAAAACATACTTGCTATGACTTGTTCGATTTTATATAACCCACATAGCATTTAGAAGATTGTTTTACCAAAAAACAGAAAATGGAGTCTTTTAAGACTACCTTAGATGATCAAAAAGTGATTAATTAGTTGCGGCTTAAAAATGAGTCAAAACTGATTTAAAAGCGGGTAATTAAAGACTCTTCAAGAGGAGTCGTACGTAGGGTACCATTTTCGACCGACAAAAGTATCTTTTATGATCAGAAAATGAGCGCATAAATGATTATTTTAATCGAGCTAAGGAATCAATAAAGACTCGAATATGATCGATAATTTCATAAATTGCTAGCTGGGAAAATATTTAGTATGTATGTATGTATGTATATATCGTCACAGAAAATGCAAAAAGCCCTAACATTTTAACAGTTTTACAGGAGAAGCATAAAACTTGTTTAAATGTATTTAAA
Source organism: Panzeria rudis (assembly GCA_956483635.1). Taxonomy (NCBI): domain Eukaryota; kingdom Metazoa; phylum Arthropoda; class Insecta; order Diptera; family Tachinidae; genus Panzeria; species Panzeria rudis. The sequence continues at coordinate 168,732,197 of OY101447.1, forward strand.
TTGACAGTTAGTGCAAAATATCAAAAAATGGATCCGATTTTGTCTCCGAGTGGATATGCGGTATAGGACTACCCTTCCCAACCTAGTGAAAAAATTTTTCAATATGTACCTATAAGTAAATAAAAGCCAAACAATGCAAGGAAATAATTATTTTCAATTTTGAAAAAGCTACGTCAGTTACGTCCCCTTGATTTGTATGGTAATTTTATATAGTTAAATCTGACCTGACTTAACGTTGAAAAACTTATAAATTAAAAAAATGTCACATATCCTCGTTGCTCTGGCAAAATCAGCAATGTGTTTTTTTACTATGTTTTCAGGAGAGCGAGAAAACCAATTTATATGGTAGCCTTGCGATATTTTTTTTTATAATCAAGCGCTTTATTGAAGCAATTTTCGCACTACTACAAAGTATTTTCTAAAAAACAATAGGAATAATCGCAAAATGGGGAGCTATAATAAAATTATTCGAAAAACTGCACATATGTAACTAGTTTTTTCTAAAGCATTTTTAATAAAATAATTTTTTGATTTAGAATATTTCTTAATACATAACAGTTTTGGTTTATAGAATATAATAAATATTTTAAATTTCTTCAGAAATAAAGTTTTTCTTGTTTGAATTTATACACATAACTCATTTGTAGGAACATTATATATATATGGCTTTCACATAGCTAATATTGTTAACTTATAAGCCCATCAAGATATCCTTAAACGCGTTGGTGACCAAAAATTTTTAATAGGGCAATAAAAAAAATTTCGTAAATTGTCACATAGCAGATAACGTCAGAGCAACGGCGATATGTACATACGAACGGCAGTATGTTTACTTATGTTAGTTAGGCCTTTTTTCATTTAATAAATAATCACTCTTGTAGATACGGCCTGGAGATGTATTTGGACTTAATATACCAGACTCAATGAAAACATCGATTTTTAATTTGTTGTTAGATAGGGCGGTCTGCATTTTCTGTGACGATATATCCTTCTTCGTGTGATGTATATATGTACCTACAATGTATATCCTGTTTCAAGATATCTAAATTCACAAAATAAAGATCCCGGGGATAGCATAGGGCATGGCATGTTCGTTATTCAATTCACTCCACTGCAAAGAGAAATTTAAACGTCCTAAAACACTTTGCTGAAGCATATGAACCACAAAAAAAGTGACAAATACAGAGTGCAAAAGTGGCCATAGCTGTAAAGCATCAGTAAAATTCTAGATGCGGTGTAAAGTTTGGTCATATGATGCACAGCATCGATGCATTTTCGAACAGGCCATACCCTCCCCTTTCTAAAGTCAACAAAGGCGCCGTTACTTGGAGTACATTAGAAGTATCCAGAATTTTTTTATTTACATACATAAAACTCAATGTATATTTATCAAATTTGTAATAATAACCATTTTAAAATTACAAAATATGTACCTACCTTTTTTTAATAAAAACATTTTTGACGCGAACAAATTTTTAAAATGGCGTTTTTTTACTAAATATTTTACTGCCAACTTGTTTTGTAATTTCTGTTGCACTAATTAAATTATTTATTTTAATTTATTAGATAAATTTAGCAAAACATCACAAAAAATTCAACTTAAAACTTCACCATTTCAAATAAACTGTATAATTTTTCCATTTTATTTTCAGGACTTATTCTTCAATCATTCACAATAACTTCAGCTACAACATGTTTCATATCAAAGCGAATTAATATCAAGTGGCCTTATCATCAAAACAACACACATACAAAGTAGGTGTAGGACTATTTTTATATGTGCTTTGACAGTTCGGGTTAAAGTTTTTCTCTTTTCTTATATAGAGTTTGACTGATTGGGTGTAATCAGCTGATGATCATCTGTGATGATAAGGCTACCTGGTACTGAATTCGCCTTGTTTCATATCATAGGAATAATGTGAAAACATCCTCATGTTGTGCATGTGGCAATATTAAAAACACAGTTGATAGAGCTGCCGGTATTTCTGTATAAAAAGTTTATAATTAGAAACAAATTTTTTCGGTTATATTTATTTAATTGTATCTTCAATAAAATTGAACTAACAATAATAAAATATTAAACAAAACGGTGCTCTTTAATAATTTGTTGTTGCGTATATTTGTCTCTTTTGTTTAATATTATATATTTGTATATTGTTTATTTTGTTCACAGACCGCCGGCAAATAAATGCTTGTTTCTACATCGATGGTAAGTTGCGAACGAAATTAGAAACATGAAAGCTATTTTATTGCATCATATAAATACTTGTTCTAAAAAAATTTTGCTCAAGACGACAACGAACGATTTAAAGCAATATCGAAAAATTAAAGTTTTATTTTTAACGCCCTGACCAACAAAAGGGATGTTATAAGTATGTAGTGTGTATCTGTGTGTCTGCCTGCTTAGGAGCTATCACATATTTTCTAGCGGTACCCTCTTCAATCTGTTTGTCTGTGGCAGCGTAGCTCCCAAGCGACTAATTCGATTTTAATTCAGTTTCTTTTGTGTGAAAGGTGACTTGATCTAAAATCTTCTAATCTATTTTGAAGACAAATCTTTCCAGGCGTTTCGAAGTTACCAGTCATTTTGGCGGTTTTTAAAATGTTTAATTTAATGTTGCTATACAATAATTATTGCAAAAAAAACCGACTACAAAACAGACGTGGCACTACCGATAATTTTTATCATAATTCTGTACTTTCACGAGAACTAATTGTGTGCGAAGTTTCATACGCATCGGTTAAGTAGAAGTAGTATAAATGAATATTTAATTTTCACGGGCGTGCCACTGCCCACTTTTCTAATCATATTGCTGTATTGTAACGATAACTAAATGTGTATGCAGTTTCACAAGAATCGGTTAAGTAAAAATCGTTAAAAAGGGATATTTACTTTGCATGGGCGTGGCACTGCTCACTTTTTTAATCATGATGTAGTACTCAAAGAGAAGTTTAATGTGTGTGCAAAGTTTCATAAGAATCGGTTGACAAGAAGATGAAAAAGCATGTGTATTTACTTCGTATTGTCTTGACCCCGTCCACTTTTTAATGCCACCAATCTGGAAGTACGTTTTATTAAATAAAGAAAAATCCAAATCGGCTTATAACCGGCAGAGTTTTGAGGGAACGTCCATAAAAAAATACATACATGATGAAATGATAACCTTTCTCCTTTTTTAAATCGGTTAAAAATAAAACCCTTTAGCTTAAAAAATTAGTAAAATATTTTGCTAGTATTTTTTGAAACAGTAATATTTAAGTTAACTGTTTTTTTTTTCTTCAAGTCAATAATTTGAGATTAGCTGAAAAATTATTGTCAAAAAATTTCCGCACACCTGTATACCATCTTTTGCTATCGTCAGATAATTGAACACTCATTTTAGAAATAAGAGACCTAACATAGATATATGTATATATCTAATACGATATTTTTCCAATACAGTTGGGTTCAATTTGTACTTTGTACAATTGTTACCAGAATATTTTTGCCTCAGAGTTTATTTTGCAATTTTAATTTGCACATACATATAGTCAAACCGAACTATTTTTCTTAACACCACGTTGTAAATTTCATTCGCCTTGCATATACTAGAACTTCTTTTGTATATTTAAAATTAAAAAGTAACAGCCATAACACCAAACGCTGGCATCCCTTGAATTGTTATTTGTCGGGAACACTAAAATTTACATTGCGTGACGTCATAAACAGCATTTGCTCAGATGTGTTTAGTAGATACAGGGTTTGTAGATTTATATAACAATTATTCTTGCATTATATTATGAAAGCAAGCATTTGGTATTAATATATTGTAAAATCTTTAATTATGTATGTAAATATAGCAACGAATATGGCTCTATACCTAACGAAACTATGCGTAAACAATACTCAACCTTATTGGATACTTAAAGTTTATTGATTTTTCTTACTGCACGTCTCCACGCGCAATATTTATTTCTGAACATAAGAAATAATGTCGGCAGAATAACAGCAGAAATATGTTCATGTATAGGCTTATGTTCTGAGCTATAGAACACGTATTGTGGTATTGCACATTAATTTTAAAAATTCACTGTGAATGGATCGATGTTTTTTGTCTTTATTTTAATTTATTTAATTTTGTTTAAAACTATTTTATTTTAATTTGCTTTATTTTATTTTAAAAACTTTGTATTTTTACCACAGCTACAAGTTTCTTTTCTTTAATTCACGCAAACAACAAATGCCGATCAAATTTGACAGCTTATGTTCAACATTATTTCTTGAACATAAGTTTGAACAATTATGTCGCAATTTATTTGCAAATAAATGTTTCTGCGGTCCACACGTGAACATATGATGTTGGAAATAGAATTTGACAGATGAGAACATAATTATTTCCAAGTTTATTGCTCGTGGAGACCCCCAGTTAAAAGTAAAGAATATTTTCTTAAGGAAATTATAAACAATCAAGTAAGATATCAATAAAGATTTATATATTTACTGCGCTTGGCTAACACAGCTCAACAAATTTGCAAATTTTTAATGAATCTGACTTTAGACTGTGAAATTATTATTCGCAAAAAACAGAGTGAAGCTGACATTAAATTAATTCTTCACTATATATATCATATCCCGACCCCGAATTAATTAAAACTTTTGAAAGAATCGTATTCTATACAACTGCATCTTTCTTTTGCATATAGGTTTGTTGGAATATGTTTTAGTATAAATAAATGAAATATAATGAAATTCAAAAAGTAGTGCTTTCGTTGTTATTACTATTAATTCTATATATTTTTGCAATTTCAACGACACACGTAAACTAGACTTTCCAATTAGTAAACATAGTGTTGTAAAATTATTGAAAATCTAATAAAAGGTCCAGAAATTTTTAGAAAAGAACTTCTCATTCCATCCAATTTGCTACATGTTTAAAATTGTAATACAACTCAATCTGTTCACATAAAATTATGTTTTTAAACATGTTGTTAGGTATGTCTGTATCCATTTAAGCACTTATTCCTTATTGCCATATACACATTATACCTGACATTTTCCGAGACCTGGTAGCTATCGCTTGTTTTGTTTATAGTTTCATTCCAAGCTTGCACTTAGTTTCATTTCCAGTTTATCTCAAGTCATTCTTTTCGAGGGCGTAGTTCGACAAGTGTCAATTAGAAATTAGTCAATAGAAGAATTATAATAGAATTAAATATAATTTTTGTTTATATTTTATGTTGGTATTGTGCTTAATTTCTACAAGTTACTTGTGTTTAAAAGTGGAGGTAATACATTTACAAAACTGAAGTAATTGTGCAAGTGAAAAATGTTTGCAACGAGTGCTCTGGCCAGGAGCTTGTTGCTTTTCGTGTTGGTCTTGTTCGTGGGTGTGTTTGCACAGTTTGAGTGGCAAGCCCGTGATGCCTTTGATGAAATTAAAATAAAATATGACAAAGTTAATCCTGATAATTGTCCCATACAACATGTTAGCGATTTGTATTTGCCGGAGGATACCGTGTCCCACAAACCAGACATTAAAGAGATCAATATAAATCCGATATTTCCGAATCGAACTGCCCTATTGCATTTACACAATATGGCGTTAAGTAGAAGCTTCTTTTGGAGTTATATATTACAGTCCCGCTTTATAAGACCAGCCATCAATGATACCTACGATCCGGGCATGATGTATTACTTCCTGTCCACTGTGGCGGATGTATCGGCAAATCCCTCGATTAATGCTTCAGCTATTTATTTTGCACCCAACAGCTCGTATACTTCCTCTTATAGAGGTTTCTTCAATAAAACCTTTCCACGTTTTGGACCACGTACCTTCCGGCTGGATGACTTTAACGATCCTATACATCTACAAAAGATTTCTACTTGGAATACCTTTGATGTCAGAGACCTGGGTGCCCATCCTCCAGAGTCAGTTTCGCAAGATTATACTTCTGATTTGTATAAAATAAATGAATGGTATAAGAAGTGGTTGCCGGATGATGTTGAGGGACGTCACGACACAAAGACTACATATCAAGTTGAAATTCGTTATGCTAATAATACAAATGAAACATTTACATTCCATGGACCACCAGGTGCCGACGAAGATCCTGGTCCAATCAAATGGACCAGGCCATATTTCGATTGTGGTCGTTCTAATAAGTGGCTTGTATCTGCGGTGGTACCAATTGCTGATATTTATCCCAGACATACTCAGTTTAGACATATTGAATACCCCAAGTGAGTAAAATAAATTTCTTAACTTGCTGTTTATCTTGAAGTAAATGGGCCAAGCGTGCAAATTTAATAGCTTATAATATTACTAACTTTGAAAGATATTAAACAATATTATTTTCTTTTTCATTTTAGATACACAGCTATCGCAGTCCTTGAAATGGATTTTGAAAGAATTGATATAAATCAATGTCCCAAAGGTGAGGGAAATAAAGGACCAAATCATTATGCCGATACAGCGCGATGTAAAAAGGAGACAACCGAATGTGAACCATTGCACGGATGGGGCTTCCGGCGTGGAGGTTATCAATGTAGGTGTAAGCCTGGTTACCGGTTGCCTAACGTTGTAAGGCGACCATATTTGGGTGAAATAATAGAAAGAGCTTCCGCAGAACAATATTACAATGATTATGATTGTCATAAAATTGGCTGTAAGTCGTTTTATAATTAACATTTCCTTAAATTTTTTATAACCATTTTTTTTTTGCTTAACATAGGGATCCAAAAAATACCCATACAGTGGGAGAAAGCTCCTTATCATGTACGCGAGAAATATTTAGATCAACGTCAAGAATATCGTAATTATTCGACCGGTGCAACAGCCTTACACGCGGAAAATCTAAACATTGATCAAGCCTTAAAGTTTATACATGGTGTTAATTATAGAACGTGTAAAAAGTAGGTTTAATTTTTGATATATAAAAGCCCTTTCTAAAGTATTCTAATTTGATTGGTTTTTAGTTTCCACCCTCAAGATTTGATATTACGTGGTGATGTTAGTTTTGGCGCCAACGATCAATTCGCAAATGAAGCAAAAATGGCTGTACGTCTGGCTAATTTTATAAGTGCTTTCTTGCAGGTACGAAGAAAAATTTTATATATAAATTCTTAAATAAAATTTATTTGCTGATGGTTAAGCAATGTCTATACGCATTTCATTGATGCTTTACCAAATCGTCAGTAGACTTCAACCATATAAATTTCATTTAAAATAAAATTATGACAATATGTCAAATAATAAATTTCTTAAAGTTTTAAATTCTTAAAATACGTTACTGTAGCTTAATTTTTATGAAGACTCAAGCAAAAAAGTTCTCCACTTTCCATCATTTTCATATTTTAACACTTAATTATAACTTAGAAGTGTTAATAATTTCATTGATTTTCTTGTTTTTGCAAAAAACTTCCTTGAAAAAACTCTTGAAGTGTAAACTAAAATTTTTCACGCTTTATAAAACTTTTTTCAGCAATTGTATAAAAAACAAATACTCAAATATCTGCCTTTGTTTTCTCTATGCCTAATCTCATGTTTAACAACTTGTTTTTGTGGTAGCTAAATATGCAGTGTCAAATGAATGAATCCTTTGCTTCTATATATTTTCTATAAAATCTAAATAATTTGGTAAAATACTCGAAAAACTAGATATTTTTTCAAAGATATTTGCACAAGTTGCTAAAAAATCTTTAAAGCAAATAATACTAGAAATCAAAAGATAAAATAATTATAAGCAGAATGACAAAAACGGAAACTAAACGACATTTAAAGCTAAATTTACAAATTGAGATCCTTTGGCAACAACATACGATCAAAAACTCAATTATTATCAAGAAAAACTAGTTGCTATTAAAAATATCACTTTTGAAATATGTACTCAACTCTTCAATAGACTAGTTTTATATATCTACACCTTTATCTATTTTGTCGTTGCTTTCTACTGCATCGTTCAAATACTATTTATACCTTTTGTTATTATCTCCTCTTCTTTCCACACTTCTTTTTCTATTAAAACTTTAATAAAGGTTTCTGATCCCAATGAAGTATATTCGGGTAAACGTGTGGCCGATAAACCACTTACGGAAGATCAAATGATTGGTGAAACATTGGCTATTGTTTTGGGCGACACAAAAGTCTGGTCGGCTGCCACACTTTGGGAACGCAATAAATTTACTAACCGTACATATTTCGCACCCTATGCTTATAAAACAGAATTGAATACACGCAAATTTAAAGTTGAAGATTTGGCACGTTTGAATAAAACACATGAGCTGTATACGGAAAGGAAATATTTCAAGTTTTTAAAACAACGCTGGTCGACCAACTTTGATGATTTGGAAAAGTTTTATATGAAAATCAAAATCCGACACAATGAAACAGGTGAATACATGCAGAAATATGAACATTACCCAAATTTTTATCGTGCGGCAAGCATGAAACATGGTTATTGGACACAACCGCAATTTGATTGTGACGGCTATGTTAAGAAATGGCTTGTGACCTATGCAGCACCCTTTTTTGGCTGGGATAGCCTTAAAGTGAAACTGGAATTTAAGTAAGTAAAGTATTTATTGTTAAAAATTTATTCACATTTTTAAAAGAGTCTTCTTTTGATTGTTCATTGTTAAAGTTTGAAATAGTGGAAAATTATTGTATTATGTTAATTCTTGTTTTGGTTTCTGTTTTTTTTTTAATATCTAAAGTCAACCCTAATTTTATTCAATGTACAAATCTAGTTTCTATAACTTGAAGTTTTTTTTAAGGTTCTATTTATGCGGGCTTCTTCTGTTGTATTCTTATTTGGTTCAGTGTGTATTCCTTAAGAGTTTTTGGGTTTGCTTTTTTTAATTTAAAAAGGGTTCATTCGTTTGTAGCATCTTTGTTATCTATTTTTTTTTAATTTCAATTTGTTTTCAAATGTTTTGTCTTGTTTATGTCTTAATAGTTTCAAGGTGCTTTGTATTCATTTAAAGTTATGTTTAAAATAATTTATGCTTAGTTGATTCTATTTGTTTCTTTTTACTAAGGGTTCTCTTGAGTGATGACAGCTTTAATAACTTATGACTTCTATTAAGCACAAATTTTTTTTTTAAATAAAACTGCTATATGATATATATAGAAACTAAAAAATTACTTAGATCTACAGGCAACTAAGTATTTGTAATGTATTCGGGATTCGTAATGAAATTTATGCTTTTCCTAAGACAATACCACCTTAAGGAGAGAAAAAAAATGTTTGATTGTTATTCTCTTTGCAAAATTAAAATTTACTAAAATCTTGTTTATTTTTTTTTGACTTTGTTGCTAATGTCGATGGCTTAATATAGAAAATTCGTATCTCAAATTTTCATAATTTTGCAGGAGAAGGACTAAATAACAACTAAAACACATGTATATACAACAAATAATTTTTAAGTGACCATAAACCCATTTTCAACCGTACCTTACTTATTTCTTTAAGGAGGGTATACTTAGACGTTGACCATTAGAAATCATTAAAAATGCGATTAAAAATCCAACGAACAATGTGTACTATGTGCTCATGTATTAGTAGCAAACTTTAAAACCTTTTAGCTCCCAAAATAAAAAAAACTTATTTTTAGAAAATGTATAGCTTGTGCACAACTTTGTCGCGGGAATTCCCCTTAATTCCCGAGAAAAAGTTAAAAATTAAAACAAAATGGTTTACATACACAAACAAACAAAAAAGAAATAAATTCATAGAAATTCATTAAAATTAATTTTAAAAAATACAGGAAATAGTGTATTGGTTGAGAGCATGTTAAATCGACAAAAAATATGCCATTTTCGGAAACACCAACTCCAATTTAGATGATATTCACTACAAATGTTATCCATTAAAAGTATTGAAAAATGTAAATTTTCAGACCTTTTACCCTTTACGTTTCTGATACCGTCATGAAAATTTAAAAAATTTTAAAAATTTGACTAAAGTGGCCATAAAAACCCAACTATAACTTCTAAAGCAGAAAATGTGAAAAGTTTTATTTGTGGAGGTCTTGAGCTCAAAAGGCTATATCTCAAAAAAGAGTTGTTTAAAAAATTTAAAAAATATATGTTAGTTATAAAACTCTTTTGTATACATTCGGGAAGTTTTAATGTGGTGCCGCTTCTACTTTTGGAGTTATAAAACAAAAGATGGCTTAAAGTTTGATTTAAGTTTAATTAGACAGATTTAAAATCTTTTATTTTTGGAATGCTTAAATTTTTTAATGTATTTTTTTAAAGCAATTAGGACGTGCTGAACACGGGAAAATATTTTCTTTTTCAGTTCGGCCATTTATTATTTAAAGCGCCATCTAGAGTCAAAGGCTGAGTTGAATAACATTATTTTCATCTTGTTTGAAAGGCTGCTAAATTACGCTTCGAATAGTGGATTATTTGCTCTGATCGGATAAAAACTCACTGGATTATAGTTGATCATATTTATAGCTTTATGAACTTTTTAATGATTTTCTCCAGTTGCAGTCATATCGGACAAATTAATTTTAGTACTTAAGAATAATCAAATTATATTTATATATAATATAATTTTAGGATAATTTATATTTATTGTTGATGTACTTTAGTACTTTGGTTAACATATAGAAGAATACTTTTTACCGCGATACAAATATAAAAGAACCAAAGGAACTCAATTTTATTGATATCAATGATACTGAAAGCACCGGTTTTTGTTTTTTTTTAAATGTTGGTAACACTGTCTATTTTAAAATATAAAACAAGATTTGCTACTGACACCCTAATAGTAATAAATTGATCCTAAAGCTGTCGAAGCCGCGAGCACTTTTAGTAATAAATATACATATATTTTTTAAACTATTGGCATGTCTGCGGAAAACATCCAGGGTTTTTTCACGTGATCGTTTGACAGATAAAAAGCAAATAGCAAAAGTTAAAAGCTGAAAAATCAGATAGAAAAAAAAAACAACGAATTCGGAGTTTCCCAAGCAACTCCTACCTAAAAGAATACTCTGTCGTAACTAGTGTTGTCATTCGAATAACAATTATTCGAATATTCGAACAAGAATTATTCGAATATTCGAACTACTTTTTTCATTTTTGTTCGAAGGAACAAAATTTTTCAATTTAGAATAAAAAATAATTCGAAAAGTTCTTGCCGAATATACGAACAACTTTTTTTATAAAAATTAGTTTGCATTTACTAATGTAAAATAAGGTTTTAAATTAATTACTTTTTTCAGTTGTTAACAATAGGATGTGTTAATAAGTAAGCAAAATAAACCAAATTATAAATACTTGTGTAAGGGGTTGTTCAGATATTATGTAACCCCGTTAATTTGTATTATAATAATTTGTCAATCATGCTAATCCTGTACTATAATTATAATACTTTAAGTCTTGTTGTATAGGAATACAAAAAAATAAATAAATAAATTTAGGCCCCTACTATGATTCACAACTGAACTAGGTTGAGTTGTCAATGTTACGACCAAACTCAACCATTTTTTTTTGTATTATGATTCACAACTAATTTTAGTTGTCTTCGAAAAAATGTTCGAAAAAGAGGTTCTTATCTATACTCTCTCATTTTTGAAACCATATGGCTACATCATGAATATTTTACATATTTTTAGTTTTGGCTTTATTATTTTTTCCTGAGATTTTATATTTTATGGTTATGGCAACAATATTGGTTGACAAATGGGATAGATTGGCGGCTAAAATCACCATTTTAAAATTAAGCAAAAGTAGCACAATAGTCGAAATAAAAACCAAAACACAACTGCTAAGAAACAGTTGTCTCACTTTGATGAAAGTTGCAATCCATAATAAGAACTTGACAACTACGACTCAACTATCAATTAAGTTGCATGATCTTAGTTTGGAAATATTTTGAGGAAGACAATTAGAAAAACCAAATTGTTTTCATAAAATGTTCTAATGTGTTGTGCAATCGACTTGAGTAAAAAATTTTATGGAAACCACTCAAAAAACTGAATGCTTTTCATACAAATTGTTCACTCGATTGGATTGTTTGCGTTCTATAAACAGCACATAAGGCTTACAAATGTCACGGATCAACAACGTCTCCACTTGTGCACTATTTTATGCAAATTGAGAGTTTCAATAAAGAATCAATCATATATGACAAGAGTAATATGGGCCCAATGACAAAATATGTAAAGAAAAGTTATCGTAATTCAATTGAAGAAATAATATGTAAGAAGGAGTTTGGCTGAAGAAGGAATGTCTGTTAACGCCTTTAAAACGTCGAGACTACCATAGAGGGAGGAGAACCTGTCACAGGACAGGTTACGTGACTGACTTCCAAGGACTAGCAACCGGTTTGATATCCGGAACTTTATATGAAAGACTGGTAACTTTTACATGACTTTGTCGTTGGAGGGAGTCAATTGACTTAATTAAGATACTCAGTGATATATTCTAGACCCAAACTTAAGGTACTTGTCCTGTGTTAGTTTCTTTAATACTGGTTAAATTACAGCACTTTGAACAAATATTTTTGATTTGAAAAAAAAAATCTGCTTTCAAAAAATCTTTTTTCACCGGTCACGAGAGGGGAGAGCTTTTCTCAATAATTTGATTTTTATGGCACCGAATCCAATAGGTTTCCTCCAAATATTTCTTATGAAATATTTATGTAGTATTTTTATAATTAAAATCTTATTTGTACCTTCAAAAACTTCTTTGTTATAGAAACCTTTGCGCACTTGAAAAAAGTAGCACTTAGTTCTTGAAGATAATTAACATTTTCTTTTAAAGCTTCAAATGAAATATTTTAAATTTGCAATAGCTACATATCATATATTTAATTCATATTTATAGAGGAGTTGTAGCTGTTTCCATGGACATGTTACAATTGGATATAAATCAATGTCCCGACTGGTATTATGAACCAAATGCATTTAAAAATACCCACAAATGCGATGAGAAAACATCATATGTAAGTAATTTATAAAAACTAATTTATGTAGAAACTAATTTATCAATTATTCTAAGTGTGTTCCTATTATGGGTCGCGGTTATGAAACTGGTGGTTATAAATGTGAATGTCTACAAGGCTATGAATATCCTTTCGAAGATTTAATAACCTACTATGATGGTCAATTGGTAGAAGCCGAATTCCAGAATATCGTTGCCGATAAAGAAACTCGTTACGATATGTTTAAATGCCGTTTAGCCGGAGCTTCAGCAATACAAGCAGCCACCTCATTAATCATTGCACTTTTGGGCTTAACACTAGTTTTGCTGTACAAATTCAGATGAAAAACAGTACACAAAGGTAAAAATTATTTGTTTTTTGTATTACAAAAAAATTTAATAAAAAAATGTAGTTTTGTAGTTTATTTAGTGAATAAGAATGAAAAAAAAACGAATCCGTCCAAAAAAACTATCAACTATCTCAAATAACAAATGAAAGAAATATATATCTGTATATATTTATATTAAACAAGATCATTTATGGTAAAAAACTAAAAAAAACTTGTCACCCATGTGTCTGCCTTAGAGCTGATGCTATTTCCTTGAACTAACATTTTAAAGCGACATGTTCGTTCTTTTTGTATATTTTGTTTTAATAGCAAAAACATGGTCATCATTTATCCAAAGCGATTAAGTTGTAGACACAATCTATTACAATGAATCTTATTATTTGTCATGCTTTTTTGTGTGTCGAAATAAAAAAGAACAACAAAAATGCCTTGAAAATTATATATATTTTTTTCGTCAAGGCATCATATAACTCATGTTCAAAATTATACACACTCTGCAAAAACTCTCATAGAAAACAAAATAGTTAAAAAGGACTTCATATATAAAAAAATCTAAATACGCCTCTCTTTAGCTCGTATTACTTTTCTTATCAAAAAAAGTCTTGTTGCCTAAACAACAAAAAGCGCAAAACGGAAATTCAGAAAAAAATAACGCAAAAATGAGAGAAAAATAATAAATTTTTATTTGAAAAACTACAAAATTTGTTTTTAATATCCATGAAGTTTGGATCGCTAACGAACAGCTGTGTCTGTAGCTTCTTGTTCACTTCTTCACTTTGCAGCAAAAAGAAGCAAGCAATAACAATCAATAAAGAAACACTACCGAAAAGCTACAATCAAAAAGGAAACCAACAACGACAACGACGACGAAACCTGTTAGTATTAAAAGTATTTTAAGATTTTGAAGAAATCAACACAAGTTGCGAAACTTTTGCTGGATGGAGGTACACGCACATCAGCCTTGAGTGAGAGGAGGGTTGTTACTTGGGTACTTTTTGCACCCCTTCTTTAATGGTCACCACCACACAACAAGCAATGACCGTTAAGAATTTTTTCTGCTTGCATTAATTTTGATTTTTCCATTTTTCATTAATAAAAGAACTTCCTCTATTAGAAAAATGACGGGGTTTCTTTTTCCTTTATGATTATTTTTTTTATGTAGGCCTTTTTGTTGCTATTCCATGACATCGATGATCATCCTCATCTTTTATTATCATAGCCTGAGAACTTTTTCTTAAGATTTTCGTATGTTTTTTTTTGCTTAAAAGATCCTTTTGCAAAAAACCAGTTTACCACTTGGATTTGGTCTTAGCAAATTATTCAAAAAAAAAAAAATAATAAAAATGTATATACATTTTTTTATATCAAAAAAAGTATTTTTTCTACTTTAAAAAGTTTTGATATCAGGAAAAAAATTATGAAATAAAAAAAAAACTTACGGCTGCCGTCTAATATTTGTTTCAAAATATTTTCACACATTTTTCATCGTCAGACTAAAGACAACGGAGGAGAGTTTATCATATATAGAGTGACCAATAACTAAAAACAATGAACCCTCTATTGTTAAAAATTCCATCAAAAGAAGACACTATAGAAATTCTTTTAATTTTAATATCAGAAATATAAAACTCCTGCTGTTTTTAATATATTGAATATTAAACGTAAAAAAGTAGACAATTGTCGAATAATCTTGTTTGTATAAATACATACAGATGTATTTGTATTTTCGTTATACTGAAACCGTCCAATTTGATATTGAGATTTGTTTAAATATTAATTTTTAAAGTTTTAAAAAAGTTGAATGGCGTATTATCTTCGTCAAATATATAGTGCCTTGTTTTAATAAATTTACATTTTTACATTTTTGATATAAAGAAATATATTTTAAAACAAATTTAGTTTAGTCTTTTGACTTTATATGTAAGAACAAATATTTTATTGTTCAAGTCTTATATAACTATAAATGAAACTAATAATATCTTGTCTGCTCCAAAAAAATATGTGTTATTACCTTACATTTTTTATCTTTGAATAAATACAGAAATATAATTTTGGCGCATATTCATAGTCGCTTTTAGTTCACATTTAAGTCTGTTTTATTTTTAGTTGTTGCTAAATTTATTCATACTCTTGGTTTCAACTAAAAAGTTTGTTTCAGCTAAAACTTAATTCAAAACTTTTTTTGTTTTCCGGGAATTGAAGAAAGTATAATTACCAAAAAAAAAGGCGTGTCGCTGCCTATAATTATTATCATAATGCTGTACTTTCACGAAAACTAGTTGTGAGCAAAGTTTTATAAGATTCGGTTAAGTAGAAGTAGTATATAAATTAATATTTAGTTTTCATGGGCGTGCCACTGCCCACTTTTTTAACTATAATGTTGTATTGTAACAATAACTAAATGCGTATGCAAAGTTTCACAAGAATCGGCTTAGTACAAAACGTTAAAAAGGGATATTTACTTCGCATGGGCGTGGCACTGCCCACTTTTTTTATCATGATGTAGCATTCAAAAAGCAGCTTAATGTGTGTGCAAAGTTTCATAGGAATCGATTGACTAGAAGTAGATGAAAAGGAATGTGTATTTACTTCGCATGGGCGTAACCCCCCACTTTTCAGCGGGGCCAATCTGAAAGTACATTCTATTAAAGAAAGAAGAAAAAACTCGAATTTGGATTATAAATGGCGGAGTTTTGAGGGAACATCCATAAAAAAACATCCATAAAAATAGTATATATATATGACGAATTGATAACCTTTCTCCTTTTTTTGAATCCGCTTAAAGAGAATTATTTTTTTTTATTAAAATTTTATGGAAACTTCGTAGTAAAAACTTTTTTTCAACCGAGCAAAAACAAAGCATACAAATCATCAATAAAATGACTGTTGAACTGAAATCAAAGTATGTATGTAGTCTTACATCTGGTGATTCATCAATGAATTTAAGACGGGGTTGTCATAGGATAGAAGTGATCCAAAAGAGCGATGGATAGGTTGTCTAGAACAATGTAGCTTTACTTCTTGGTATACAATGAAAATTCTCTGCCCCTAGAAAAACTTCCGCTTTTTTTTTACGGGGGAGCTATGAAAATTGGTGCATTTATATTCTTTGTTGGAAAGGACTTTTTAAGACAGTATTAAATGTTTCATATCACAATCGGTTTCTCATTTAAGTAACAAAATTTTCAGTTGTTGAGAAAGACCTTTCGCCCTCGATAGAAGTTGCCCGGATAGTTAAGAAAGCGTTGTATAAATTATCAATATTTTTTTATTAAAACTTACGTAATATGTGAGTAGCCCTTGACGAAACATTTTCGAGAAAATATCGATAATAGCTTGCGAACGCGAATGTTTATTATCGCGGCAATATCGAGAGAAGTTTACCTTAGCGATCATTCGAATTTTTTTTAGATTCGCGAGCAGTTAGCGAAAAATTTGATTTCGAAAATTCTTCGTTTTAGCAAGCATTTGTTTATATCGGGTCAAGTGGGTATCGTAACTACTTAAGAATGTCAAGAAATAGATTGTGAATAAAGTGAATTTCTGGTTGGTACATAGTTGTAAGATGTATCTTAACACTGGTATTTTAATCTTTGTGACAAAATCCAAATTATAACAAATGACTATTTTTATATTGTACAGAATATAGAAACTGTAATTTGTTATAATTTTGTCAATGCTTAGAATATGGTTGTAAATGTGTTACTATGAATCTGTCCAATTATACATATTTCAAAATAGTTTCGTACAAACAATTTTAAAATAACACATATTTTCTAGTTGTCACGGCCGGATTTATTAAGTAAAAGTATTTTTTTCGTTCATTTTATGTAGTTGCAATTTTATATAAGTAATAATTTTTTTACATACAAAAATATGAACTTTTTATAAACCATTATTTACAAATTTATATAGAAAAAAACTAAATTATAAAGACGATTAATATATCACAATAAAAAGTTTTACCTAAGAAAAGTTGTTAAATAATTCTGCCAAAAAACCGACTTCAATCCAAAGATCTTACGGAATAGATTACAGATTTTCGAAAAAAATGTATAGGACCAAACTGCAAGTAAACCATTTCAAAGAAAAACCCATTTTTGAAAATCGGTTCACATATGACAGAGTTATGCTTGGGAGGAGGGGGGGGGGCAAATTTCCCCACCGATTTTCGGAAAAACAAATTGTGGGACCAAACTGCAAGCAAACCTTTCAAACAAAAAAAAAATAATAATAATAATAATGTTGAAAAAAAATATAAAAAAGAATTTTGAAAAGTGGTTGACAAATGACAGAATTATGGGTGTACAAACATAAAAAAGTAAAAAAAAGAAATACACGCAAATTGCTAACCTTCTCCTTTTTTGAAGTCAGTTAAAAAGATGGGTAATTCTATTTAGTCGTGTGTGACCATTTTACGTAATTTTTTTTTATAAATCATGAATATACAATTTTTTACTTAAAAAAGGTTGAGACTCGATTTCTGCTCCGGATGGCCGCCAGACGGTTGAGACGCGTGTGCCCTTAGAAATCTTATTTATTACAGAATTATGACTGTTTATTACAACGTACACAATAATTTCGGTGTAGTTAATTTATTAAAGCCTTTTTGATTATATTTAGTATTTACTGTTAAAAAAAATATTTTTCCTAACAAAAAACTATTTTTTAAATGCGACGGGTGTAACCGACGGTTGTGACCTAGTGCGAAAACTCGAAAAATTCGAAAAAATAAAACTTTTTATTGATTTCATTATTATAATTTATATAAAGATAAACTCATAAGAAAATAATAAGACATAAGAACCCTATGTTGTAAAACGCAACGCAAAGCGTTGACAAACTTTAAATACGTTTTGTTTTTGTAATTTGAATTTTTTTCATACAAAATTTATCAACTCTAATAAAATAATAATCGAATATCTTTTTAACTTACAATTATATTTTATTTTTTCATTATATTTTGTAATTGAAATTAAATGTAATTGTAAGAGTGTTTTTTTAAGAACGAGATTAGAGATCAAGTTATATTTAATCAGTCGTGTCACAGATTCCGTTCGGATTGGTTTTGATTCCGCAGTTGTCATTCCGAAAAAGTACATTTTTGGTGCCTAGATTCCGTTTATTTTGTATTTCATTTTTACAATGATACTAAAGTTTTTATACCTTGAGACTTTTGTTTACTCTTGTTTTTAGATGCAAAGCTCACATTGAGCATTTTATTAACATCAGGCGCGTATCCAGCTTAAGCTTTTGGGAGAGGAACTTTTAAATGGAACGTGCCATTTTGTAAATTTGTTTAGGAACTACATAGAAATGAGGTATATATTATTCGTTTTGGAGGGGGAAATATCTTTTTTTCCCTTCCCCTGGATCCGCGCCTGATTAACATGGAAAGCTCGTGACAAGATATTTATATGACACTCTTAAAAGTATACACGTTTTTTAGTATTTACTGCAAATGAAGTCAGTAGAGAAGTGTTTTTCCATTTCACTTTGAAATTTAAGTGTTTTGATTACGAAGAAAATTTTCGTTTTTCGTTTTCTGAAGAAGCAACTTACGGAATTGAAACCACTTCCGATAGGAATTGTATTCTGTGACATGGCTGAATATCTGTATTTACTGTTTGAGTTGACATTTTCAAAATATTTTTTACTAGTTTAGCGGCCAATGTTGGTGGTTTGATCCTAATCTATCTAATCTAAAATTAAAAAAATTTAGTCACGCCAATGACTAAATACAAATACTAAATTTAACTTAATCTCTAATCTCGTTCTTAAAAATCAACACTAAATGTCCAAGTCTGGTACTTAGATTCCAGATTTCGAACAAAAGAGATTAGATGCAAAACAACTCTGTACTGAGAAACAGCTCACACATTAGGTACATTGAGCACATCTAACAAGCTGGCCTTATTAGTACAACAATAATTAGCAGTTTACCAAATTGTCATGCTCAATGCATAGATAAAAAATTTAATATATTATTTTTTCATATAGAGTTTCAGTTTGGTAAAGTGAGCTGATGATCACCTGGACTAACGACTCCACCAGGTACTTCCTTCGACTTTAGTACATTCATATAATATGTTGTCAAAACTACCTGTATATGTCAAGCTCGGACGAAAGGTGGTTGTTAAATAAAATGTAAGCGTATTGATACCAAGCAAAGCCAATTAATAATCAAGTTGTTGTGTATACAAAAACAATAAATCGTGTATTTTGTTGTTCGGAGAGCTGACGCTGAGGTCAAACAGATGTTATTCAACAAATACGAATGGAATACGAATAGAAGTTAACAAGGTACATTAAACTGGATCAAGATCAGCTAGCTGTTCTAGTAAATTTGAAAATGTGTGCATCACACAGACAATAGATTTTGACACATTTCTGGTATTTTTCTATCAGCAACGGGTATGTGTTAGTAACTTTGAGGGAGCTTATGAATGTTTGCGACACACAAACAATAGATTTGACATATTTCTGGTATGTTTCTACCAAAAAAAATACGTGTGTTTTTTTGGTGTTGTATTTGTTGTCGTCGTGGTGGTACCTGTATTATTGTATCATGTAAGTTAATATAAACATGTGCGATTTTTTTGACATTGTAACAGTTTTTAACATTTGAAATCTATCGGCCATGTTCTGAAAACCATTTCGTTTTGAAACCGCAAAATTTCAGGAAAAAATTCAACTAAAACGGTCATTTATTGCAACTTTTTAATTTATTTTTATGTTTTAAATGTTTCAGATATTTTATTCGAACTTAACTTCGAATGCACTAAATTGTCCAATTAAAAGAACACGGTTTTTCATTTTTATGATTTTGCGATTTCAAAATGAATTGGTTTTCAGAACATGGCCGTATATATTTTTATATCGTCAGATACCAAAAGTCTATACATGGTATGCACATAAAATAAACAACTGGGGATTTACTGCCATTTTTTGTAAGATAAAAAGAAAATTTCAGGTGACAATTTATGTTGAACAACATTAAAATACGGAAATAAGTTTTTGTTGTCATTATTACTTTACACGAAATTTTTATTTTACAAAAACTGGCAGTTAATATTTAGTAAATACAACGTGAACCGAGTGTTCAGTAACGGAATGCATTTTATTCAAGAAGTATTTAATGTAGTAATTTTTAAATGAATAAACATCTTATTTTTAACTGATTCTAACATTCAATTAAAAAAAACTAAGTACACATTAATACGAATTTTTGGTTTCTTTCAATATTGTCCGTTGTTAATGTTATATGTAAGTACCAATAAAGCACATGCTTAAAAAAACCACAACACCCACTCAAAATATTCTGTACTTAAAATTAACTGAAATTGTAATTTAAAATAAATGAATGTTCATTTAAAACCGGTATTATACGTTTTTGTTTTTTTTTTTAATTTTTAATGTAAACAAGCATAAAAATGAGAAACATACTTGCATACCCAGAAAACAAATAAGATTAAGTTTATGTTAACTTCGTGCTGCTGCTTTGCATATTATGTTTTAGCCGAGTGCTTGGTGCGTTGGATTTCAAACCTGAAGGAGCTTTGTTCAATTGCCAGTGGAAATTAAAATAACAAACGGAGAAAAATATGAAAATAATAAAATAATAAATAAAGATACGAAATAATAATGCCTTAATTCATAAAAAAATTCTGACTTATTAATAAAACAAATTTTCATACAAAAAATTTTGATTAATAAGAGACATTCGGCCATGTCACATGGTGTCTAAAAAAGATAACTACAATACTCAAATTTATCAGGTGTGTCCAGACTGTTGGCGGCGCTACTATGCTGCGGTATGCTCCAGCTAGGGCATGACATATTAAGGTGGATTGAATTCCGTTTCCGAACGGAATTTAACTCTGTGACATGGCCGAATGTCCCTTATTAATCAAATTTTTTTTTGTAAATTAGGTTGTAAGCCTTTAACATGACGTTAGTTCATTCAAAAATAAAGCAAAAATCATTTCGCACTTGTTTAACAATACCGTATTAACTCAAAATGTTCATTTTATCACTTTTTACCGAATATCAACATTATTTATTCATATCTAGCAACCGTAAAAATAGAATAGTGGCTTCGCTGAGTAAAGATTCTCTGCACAGCCGGCCTTCGTCTACGCTTTTTTCCGCTGTGTATTTAGAAAAGTTTCTTCCTATATGTATGTCGAATAGCGGATTCGATGACTAAAACTTTTCTGCGCAGCTGCCCTTCGGCCGGGCTTAAAGATTTTCTCCTCTATTTATGTCGAATAGCGACCTCGCTGAGTAAAGATTTTCTTATTAGCCGGCCTTTGGGTGAACTGAAAAAAGTTTTTCCGCTATGTATGTATGTCGAATAGTGACCACATCCGTTGGAAAATATTACGTATAATTACAATTTTGTACTAGAACATAAGAGGTCCATAACTCGGCAAATAAGGCTAGCCACAAATTCTTTTATTTAATTTTTTATTTCTTATCGGATACAGTATTTTCTTTTATTTATATTCTTTTTGAGAAATGTGATGGGTATATCAAAATTTTTATATGAAAATTTTAGAGGCCCATAACTCGGAAAATATGGCTTTTTTATTTTTATATTTTCTTCTTTTTTAATTTTCTATAATATAGCAAGGTAGATTTATATACCAGGTAATCTTGATTGCACAGCTGTTTACTCTTTTTTTATTTGTGGCTATCAGTTTTGTATCAAAATACACAAGTTATGTTGTGTATGAGTTTTAATAATTTGACATTTTCAAGGAACTGCGACTACCTGGTAAATAAATCTACCTTGATAATATAGGCTAATTTTTTTTCATTTGGACTAACTTGGCTAAACCGAATTTGAGCCATACCGTTAGTTTAAGAACATGTAAAAATATTTTGATTTTTTGAATATTTTTTTCAAAATTGCAATAAAATTTGAGCTCAAGAATTTGCAAAAATATATCCATATTGGATAAACTTGATCACATGTATTTATGTACATGGTACTTATGTATGTTTATATTTATTTTCAATACCTATGTGAAATCTTAAACGATTTGAATGAACGTTCTGATCAGTTAAAAATTTTCTATATAAAAAATAATAATAATAAAAGTTGTCCACTTACCACAATATTTATTCATTTTGTATTCGATTGTTGCAAAGTTGTCTTTGTCGAATGTTTAAATGTAAACTAAAAGTTCTTTAAGAGAATATTATAAATATATACATCATAAACAACTTTAATAATCTATTAAATATTGTATCTTACTTTCTTCCAAATCTTCAAATTAAAATTAACCCAGAAAGAATAATATTCAAAACAAAACCACCAAAAAATCGGGTAACTTTTATTTTTTGAGAGCTCTTTTTTTCGACCTCTTGCCTTTTTTTCAAATATGTTGTATTTTAATCAATTTATTTTTGCTATAATCAACTTTCTTAAGGTCAGATTGTTTAAAATTTTGGCAAAAATTTGGCAATTCTTTTTTATTTTTATATTTTTGATCGCGTTTTGGAATTTTTAAAATATTTTTTGATAATCTTTTTTGAATTTTTATTTCTGAAGTATTTGAAGTAATTTTTAATTGGTTGCTTATTGATGTTTATTTTATTTTTTTTTATTTTTTAAGTGGAAAAATTAAGTAAAGTAATTATAATTAAGCATTTTATGTGATATTTTAAGAAGTTTGGACTAAATATTCTTTGATATAGGCCTTATTTTTCGACATTGCTCCATTTATTGAAACAAGAATAAAATATACAATGTTTATAGTTGTGTCTAATAGGACATTTACATTGGCATGAAATCTAGTTCAAACGAGATTTTGCGCAAAATCTAGTTTATATTATTAGATTTCCCATACAAAATAAAATCCAGTTCCTTACTGGATTTTGTCAAAATCTTGTTATGTATGGCAACTACAACTCTCATTTTTCCATATTGTACTAAAAAATAAACCGCATAAGGTTTGTGTATTTGCTAATAGGTTTATCCTCTAGCTATTTTGGTTTTGAAACTTAATGTTTCTATGTAGTTTGACAGTAAAATTTAAAAATTCGAAAAAAGCTTGGTGTAAACAGTATAGATTTGAAAATAGATTTCAATTGAAATCTACTAGATTTCGCTCTGGTGTAAATGCAGTATAATTGATTCTACTTGATTGCTTGCGTGCAGTATACCAACCATGTTTTTAAAAATAGTTTTTTCCTCTCCTGAACATTGCGATTTTTTGAGTTGTGACTGTTTATGTATGCGAGTATGTTTGTAAACCTCTTATAACTTTAGAATGGCTTAACCGACCAGAACCAAATTTAACGCATTCTAAAGACATTGATCTCGTGATATAATGAACCAATTCGGTTCGGTAGATTTTGAGAGTTTTCGAAAAAAAGGGTTTTCAAATAAATTTTAGACTACTTAACAGATCAAATCCGAAATCTAATCAGCCCATAGCAATAAAAACAACGTCGACTGCTGAAAAATTGAGTAAAATCGTATAATTCATTCGAGAGATATTGTTGACGAAAATGTTCGAAAAAAAACGCTTTATTTTAATAACTCCAAATTTCTTGTCAAATCGATTTTCAGGATTCATTTATTTTATTAGAGATATCGTTGTCGAAAAGTTTAGAAAAAAGTGTTTTCTTTTAATTGCTCTAACGGCCCTTTTCACAATGTACGATTAAGAGTTACACATGGACCTTAAAGGAAACTTCGCCATACAAAACTTGCCGTCAAAGTCCACGTTAACTCTTAATCATACATTGTGAAAAGGGGCGTAAAACTTATTGTCATTATTGATTTTCCAGTGGTGTGAAATTGAGATTAGCAGGAAGTTCCAGAGATGGCCTGCTGCAAGGTCAATCGTATCCCATTTAAATAAAAACCATTTGGATGTAATTATGTATTTTGAAATGGAAAATATTTATTTTCTCTTGAAAGTATAGACAGTTAATTTCTTTCATTTATGTATTTCGTTTTATATACTTTTATCTTTAATTGGACTATAGATTTATTCAATAATATTGATTATTATCATAAAATATCTTAAACAATATATTTTTTCATTATCCTTTATATGAGACTATTTCCAAATTATCACAACTTAATAGGAAATTTAATATGATTATTGTAATATTTACTTTTCATGAAATTTGCTTAGTCTACGTTCACACACAGCAAGTTTTCTTGCACAAAGTTTTAATTCAACCGGGAGAATGACAGAAAAAGCAATACAGTGTTTCTCTGTCTTTCTCCCAGCTGAATTAAAACTTACACAAGAAAATGCCTTGTGTGAAGCTGGGGGGACAAATTACGGCATTCGATATCGATCGAAATTTACATTTAAACTGTATTGATATCTCAATCGCTATCGAATGCCGTAATTTGACCCTGGTGTTAATAAAAATATGTATTTTTATTAAAAAAAAAAATTATAAAAAAATCAGCAACAAAGAAATACGTGTTAAGAAATTTAATGGTTCAATGCGTATATGTACTATGTCAAAAAATGAAACAAATCATTTTATATTCCTTTAATACTAAACTTAATAAATATAACATTAAACATACATATACATAATTAACAACATTTAACTAATTTTAAAACATATAAATTTCTTTTATTTAAAATATAAGTATACATATTATATTTATTGGGGATTTTTAATGTAAAAATGTTGCTTTTACAAAATATGCATACAAATAATATATATTTTTCATTACATATATTCTTTTAAAATTTTCAGTTCAATTCAGTATTAATTATTTGGGTTTAGCAAATCAATTTATATAATTTGAATTAAGTTTGTTTTTTTTTACTTTAAATGCAACTTTTTCAGAAAAATATTTTTTTTTGCAAGAATTTTAATTAAGTTATTATTCATTTTATTATATATTATTATTATTACATACTACATATTATTATATATTGCATTAACTTATCCACTAAAGTGCTTTATAATTTCGAATATATTTTTAAAAATTACTTTTTACTTCATTAAAATCTTTACAGTATTATTGTAATTTTCTTAAAATTTTAAAATGGTCTTAAATGCTGTTTTTAAAATCAGCCTTATCCTTAAAAAAAGTTTAGAAATTAAATAAAAATGTTTTTTTTTTATAGAGAAGAACAAAAAACTAGTGATGCTTCCGATAGTGATATATCGGCGACATATTTTTGAATTCGAATTTAATTTTAATTCCTTGACTATTAAAAAATTTAATTGGCATGATCAAATTAATGCTTCAGAATTTCGAATTTTATTTAAAACAGGCACGAATACCAGGGGAGAAACGGGATATTTTCCCCCAAAACAAGTAAAATATACCCAATATTTATTGAGTTTCTAAAAGAAGTTTTGGAAAATAGTATGTTTCAGTTGGAAGTTCGCCCCCAAAAGCTCAAGCTGGATCCGCGCCTGATTTAAAATAAATATGTATGTAATGTGTTTATTAGGGATGGGCAAGTGAAAAAAATATATCGATATATTTTTATATATCGATCGGCATCGATATATATCGAACAACAAATATCGATATTTCGATATATATCGATATTTTTTCGAGCATGATTATTCATACATAGTACCATAATTTGTTGAAAATTAAACACAAAAAATACTTTTCTTATAAATAATTAACCCGAAAAGAATCAATTTCTAACTTCCTTACTGTTTCAACAATATTTCATGAAACGTATATTACGAAAATCATGCCCAAAGAAAGAAAATTTTTCGAATACAAAAAAGGTAATAAGTAAAACAAAAGATTTTATTAAAAATATTCTATTTAATAAAGATTGTGTCTAATTTTTTTAAATAACTCGACGAAAAACAAAAGCAAAACTAAATATATATATCGAAATTGATACTGTCGATATATTTAGAAAAAATATCGATATATTGCAAATACAAATATCGACGATATATATCGATATATTTTTGAGACTTTATCGATATAACGATATTTTTTGCCCATCCCTAATGTTTATATTGTTCGCTAGGGCGTGGCAACAAAACTCGATTGAATCAACTCGTTATCGAAATCGACGATAACGATTAAATTTTTTTTTGTTGTATAGTGATAATTTTGTTAGGAAAAGACTGATTTCAAATATAAAATAATATACAATATGGGAATGAACGCTTGTATTTATTTATATAATTAATTAATTAATTATTAAAATTAATTTGTTTAATTGCTTTAAACAATTGGCATGCACTATTTATGTATTAATGTACTTATAAAATTAATTGATGAAATTATAATTTTTATAGAATTTCAGATGAGAATTAAGAATATTATAAATATTAACTCCCATATTCATATATAAATAAAATGTATTGGAAATATATTTTAAACAAATTTTGTATGAAAAATTTTACATAAAATACATTTCGAACTCATTTTAAATTTTATGAATATGGGGGTAAGATTTTGAATAACATGAAAATATATCCAAACTCTCTTGGAAAACTTTTCATAATAAGTGTACGTGGGAGGTAAACTACAGCAAGTCATATTTTACAGGAGACCGCTTGAAAATCACAAATGATTCTATCTCTGTAGTATTAACAATTTGATGGAATATATATTTTAATAACTTACGCTGCATTCCGACAGTATCGAACACGATGCCTCCAGGCTCACAGACTAGCACATTCACTAGGCTAACATGAAAAATTTTTTCTATTTAATTATTACATATACATATGTGTGTAAAGTACACATTCGAGAAATTATCGAAGATAGTTCGATATTGCGAACATTCGCATTTTATGATTTTTGGCAATTTCGGTTTATTATCGCGACATTATTGACAGAAGTTCGCTTTAGCGATTATTCGATTTTTTTTAGATTCACGAGCATTTATCGAACAATATGGCTGACTTCCAAAACATATCAAGAGAAAGTTTGGCTGACTTCCAAAACGTCAGTTGCTTTGTATTCGAACAATGTATAGTGTTTCATATCGTCGCAGTACAAAACATTAACAATGCATACCTTTTCAAAGCAAATTGAGCATTATTTACATAATGGTTTCATAGATTTCTCTCAATATTTGTTTGAGTGTCTGAGAAATATTTCTTTGCAATTATAGTCTTAGAATTAACATATATTTTTTGTAAACTATATAATTTCTTAGAGCATATTGATATTTTCTACTAATTAAATATATTTATTTAAAACATATCGCACTTGCTGAACAATAGTGTATTTACACACAGAAAAAAATACCAATGTAAAATCAGCATGTCGCAATGTTGATTGGAAACTATTATACATTTGAAATAATTTCTTGTTAAGTGTGTTGGTGGTTGGTATTTGCTTTGTTCATAGCCACAATGCACTGTTGTGCTCAGTTGTGTGACTTGTTGTTTATTGATGTTCGTGTTATGTAAATGTAAATAGCCGACAAAAAAATTCCTGCTGTTGTTTTAAAATTATTTCAAATTGTTTCATCTTAATTGTAAACGAAAAATTATCAACATAATCTTAAATTTCTTTGATTAAATATTTTTCACTGTTAAAACAACATTACTATCAACGTTGCATTTCATTTCATAAAGTTATAGTCATAACCAAGCAAGTGGCAAACGTTGGCTAGGACAGCCAACTACACACAAATTTTTCTGTGATGCCTATGCTAATACACATCACGTAAGCAAAATAATAAGACAGATTTTTTCGAGCTAATACACAAGCACTCTACTGTTAAATAAGTGCGATATTCTTACCATTTTGTTATCGTTCCTGCTGTCACTGTGTTTCTTTTGTAGACGTGTTAAGTTCAATGGCCCATAATCATAGTCAAAACAAAGTATACTTTAGTTTAGTTTAGTTTAAAACCAGTATTTTGTATGGCAATACTGGTTTTAAGTTCTTAAAGAATACTTTGTTTAGGACTATGAATATGCACCAATTGTTTTAATACAGTTCCCAGGCAAAACTCACGATTAATCAGTGGCGGCATAATAAACCACAGTTGACTTGCGTCGAAAGCCAAAATTGAAAAATGATGTTTCGGATTTTTTACGTTCATGTTCATGATCGTTGCCAAAATATGAAAATAGACGACCACCACCACTTCCAACTGGAGGCGCTCGTATACTACTAGTATGGCTGCTAGAATGATGACCACCACTTCCTGTAGCACCACCGCATCCACCAGAAGACGAAAGAGATATACTTGAATGTTGGTTATGCTGTTGATGATGTGAAGAGGAAGAATGATGATGTGCTTGATGTTGTTGATGGGATTGATAATGGTGGTGTTGCTGTTGTTGTTGTTGCTGCTGAAGATGGTGTTGTTTAATGTGATTATTGTGTAGAAATCCAGTAGGCGATAGATCAGTCATCTCACACGGCCAGAGGGTGACCGAAGATGGGACCTTATGTATCCCGTCCGATAATCTATAATGGTGGGATGCTGACCGGCTAACGAACCGTGGCGAGGACCTCGACCCCATCTTTTTTAATTAATTTTGGGTTTTTTTTTATGATTTTGAAAATATAAATTGAAAAAGAAAATATATATTAATGGAAAGTAAAAGCGATTATTTAAAAATTATTGCTATAAGTCTATTTCATTGCAAATATTAAAATCCTAAAAATTTTAAAGTTCTTTTTTTTTAATGAAATGCTGAAAGAAGCCGTACACGTACATCCTCAATTAGTAGCACTTCAAGCCAAAGGTTTGTGCCATTTTTTTAAATTTTAAATAATTTTTTATACTATGGCCCATATTCATAGTCATAAACAAAGTATACTTGAGGAATTTTAAACCAATATTGCCATACAAGACACTGGCGCATACTCATAGTCAAACTAAAGTATACTTCTAAAATTTAAAACCAGTATTTTATATGGTAATACTGGTTTTAAACTCCTAAAGTATATACTTTGTTTATGACTATGAGTACGCGCCACTAGTTTTAGACTCTTAAAGTATACTTTGTTTTGACTATGAATATGCGCCTATATATGTATATGAAAGCTATTAAATTAGGCTGGAGTGCGTTAGTTTAAGTTATGTTTTAGTTATACATAGGTCAGACTTATTTCAACATTTTATATATTTTTTAATTTCAAACCAATTGAATTAAATTTTTTGTTTGTTTATAGAATTTTTACTGATTTTACTGATAAAATGTGAAAAATGTTTGTTACTAAAAAAATCAATTATGTTATAAAAGAAGGAATAAAAATCATACAAGAAAAGCTAAGAGTTTTATTTACTAAAAGCAGTGAAAACTATTAACGCGGGTGTTGAAAAATAGTTATGATAAAAAAGCATTAGATAGGAATTGAGTACAAACAGTCTTTAAAGGGGTTAAGGTACTAGAGTTCGGAACTTACAGAAAGATGAAGTAGTATCAAAAGATTTGTTCTATAAAAAAAATATACTTAAGCAGACACAGAAGTACCAGAAATGGAATGCAATAATTATTACGAGTAAACTACACGATTACACACGATTCAAAAAAATTTTAATATAATAGAAAATTAGGTAATTGAAGATAGTAACACTACTCAATTAGAAGCTAACAAACATCTACTTTATTTTCAAAACTTTGCAAATAAGTTTCCAGATTGTTAGAAGATTAACTTTTTTAAAAATTAGAAAATTAAATTTGCTAATTTCCGCAGTTCTATGCTGTTTTTCAAAAGAACCTGAAAATTTTCTTTATAGAAATTTTTTTCCCTTGACAGAAAAATGTTTATAGACAATTTTTACGGGACAGGAAAATTTCTCTATAGAATTAATCCACCTCAAATCAACTAAGAAAAAGATTGAAATGGACCTCACGCTCCCCGATTGTAATAATACTTGGTATTGATTTTTGCTAATAAAAGACGGTTATAAAATGTTAGATTCCTGGGTTATTTAGTTATGAAGATATCCCGTTATCAAGATTTAAAAAAATAAATCTAAAAAAGTTGAGTTTACTTACATATTTACAAATATCTCAAAAAATTTTCGAGTTACAGAGCTCTGCAATATATTTTTTGAAAGGCAATAAGACCCTCTTTAAAAAAGGAAACTTTTAAAATTTTAAAATGTTTTGGTTCACTTTCAAATCTACATAGACCTGTTAGTCCCAAGGTGGTAAAATTAAGGGAGTTTTATAACCTCTCAAACGGGGTGTTGCTAAGATTTGTAACTTACACATAAAAAAATAGACAAGAATTATATTCAATAAAACCATGTTATTAAAAAAAAAATATGAATTTCAATAACATTTATCTTTAACATAATAAAATATTTCGTTGTAAGTATTTCTTTTCCATGCCGGTTATTTCTTTTCTTTTTATACATAAGTACTTAAAACAAGTTGTATCCCATAAAAAAATAAATGGGATATGGCTCAGCTAGAGAGTGTATGCTTTACGTCCGGAAAGCCCGGGTTCGTATTCCAGCCATGTCAACATTTTTTTAATTTATATATATATATATTTTTATTTTGAAATAATTTTGTTATCAATATAGGGGAATTCTTTATCACAGGAAATTTGAAAAAAAAATTATTGAATACCGGGATTTTTGTTATCAAAAACGAAACTTATTTTTTTCTGTGTAATCAGTTGTTGATATATTGACAATTTTTTTGAGTAAACACAACTTTTAAAAATGTATTTTTTTAATTTTGATGACGTCGAATTTCCACAAGCGAAGGAGTTATAAATCCATAATTTGATATCCATTAATTTAATATCCATACAAAGTTTCATTAAAATCGAAGATGGCGAGGTCTAGCCGTTTCTTGATTTGTATTGGTTAAACTCTATGGTAAATTTTTCCTTGGCAGAAAAATTTATTATAGACACGATCTGGATTTTTACCATCTCCGAATTTAATGAAAAACTTTAAATATATTCTACTCTTATGTGCGCATCACATGGCGCAAAAATGAGTACGATATTTCATGGTTCATACTTTATATCCGACTAAGCTTGGGCGCCTCGGCAAAGCGAAAAGTTCGTCATATTCAAGAATCAATAAATTTATAGCGCGTCATCAGATATGTCGTATGAAAGAAAGGTTTTGGTCTAATCTGCACAAATATTGTTTAAACAGAGCTTAGGTTCCCTCTACAAGCTACTCTAAAATGACATACATCCCTTATCTTTATTTTTTACGGAATGCAACCAACTGACACACAGAAAAACGGAATGTAAAATCAACATGACCCAATTTTGATTGGAATTATGATCTAATAATTAGGTCTATGCATCTCTACAACAAAAATGCCATAATCGTGAAGATGTCAAACAAACTCCATACATACAAATTTTTTTTACGATGGTAAACAATAAACAGCTGTCGAGTTGCATTGACCTGATTATTGGATCATGATTATGAAACACGACAGTAAACAATTGTCACTAGACTACTCATTGTCGACAACAATTGACTGCTAGCTATGACAGTCTCTTACTATTTTCTGAAGCTTATGAAATTAGTCCAGCATATTAATATTAATTAATTGTTGTCGACAAAGAGTAGACAAGTGACATTTTTTTTATGTCGTGTTGATGTGACGTCGACGTCGCCTTTCACAATAGGGGGGATTAAATTTACAAGAAATAATTTGTCGGTTAAGTGTGTCAGTGTTTATTTGCTTTGTTCATTGTTACAATTCACTGTTATGCTTATTTGTGCGCCTTGTTGTTGTTTATTCTTCATGTGTCGGCTATGTAGATGACAAAAAAACGAATTACCAGCGAAAATTTACTGCTGCTGGTTTAAAATTACCATTGTTTCATATTAATTTTAAACGGAAATTTTTTAATTAACTATAAATCTGTTTGATTTAAAAATTTTAAAACAACTTTGTTATAAACGTTACATTTCATTTTAAATCAACATGACTGTAACTTTGATTTCAAATAAGTTTTATGTTAAATAATCTTTTAAATCATATTGAGTTAAAACGAAATTCATTTTACATACGATGGTATTCATTCAAATTAGTAAAAAACACCATCAAAACACATAGAAGCAAAAAAAAATTTTAGTGATGTAGAAACAATCAACACAAATGAAAATAGGCTCGTATTCGTGTACCTTTTTCATACATAATAAATATAAAGAGTCGTGTGAATTCTTTTGTAATCATTTCTCTTTTATGATTTTACTTTATAGAAAACTTGTATTAAATAAGTTGAGAAATATATTATAAAGTTAAAAAAACTTAACTTACACGAAAACGATAAAAAGCTATTCATTTATTTCAATATCCGGATGAAATCATATTCTTTTTATTGCAACACTAACTACAAAACATGGTGGTGTTGCCAGTATCGAAACCTAAAATTCCTTAAAATACACAATGTCTATTGTAGTGTTTATGAATACAATTTTATATTAAACAGTTTTTAGCGTGAAACTGTTCAATACAATTGTGAGTCTGAAACCTAAAATAATTTTTTTTATGAATGTAACTGTTAGTGTATAGCTAAAGTAAAGTTTGAAGCTGTAGTGGCTGCAGCGGTTAGCGCGTGAACTATTTATTATGCAAGTGGCACGAGTTTAAATATTGGGACAGCCAACTACAACTCAAAGTTTTCTGCTGCCTATGCTAATACAAACATCACATAAGTAAAATAATTAATACAGTTGTTTCAGCTTGATTGAACTTTAATTCAACATGATTTTTCGTTTTTGTTTCAATATCAAGTCCACGTTATTTCAACTTGAAATAACTTTGATTCAACATGATTCTTCGTGTTATTTCAGTATCAATTTTATTTTGATTTAACTGTACTGAAATATTAAATCAACATGAAATATAGTTAATTCAAAAGAATAAATGTTCTTTCAAGATTATTGTAAATCATGTTGGATTAAAATTAAACGCCTATGAAGCAAAATCACTACAGAAAAATGTTAAATTAACCTGCTTTTCGACGATTTTACATAGAAAATTTTCTGTGTGCAGGTCTTTGTCAGAGAATGGAGCGAGCGAATCGCAACCATAAGTACACCGCATATGTACTCTATACGTGTGATTTGTTCATGCTCGACGTCTTGTTACAAGTTCAAGGGGCTGTGCGCCTTGAATCAACATGAAAAATAGTTATTTCAAAAGGATAAATGTTCTTTCAAGATTATTGTAAATCATGTTGAATTAAAGTGAAACACCTATTTAGCAAAATCACTACCGAAAAATGTTAAATTAAACTGCTTTTTGACGATTTTACATTGAAATTTTTCTGTGTGCAGGTCTTTGTTTTATGGCGCCATGTGATGCGCCGCAGGTAGGAGTAGAATGTATATGTCGAATTTCATTAAAATCGGAGAAGGCTAAAATATAAACTCTTGTTTTTGTGCCGAAAGTTTTTGCAAGTACTCCATAACAAGAAATTTGTCTAGAAGAATTTTACGACCAAAATACATATTTTTGAAGAGATTTTCTCTGCACAGTAAATGTTTTTTATTTCTTACTTGAACATTGAGTAGTGTTAATAAAGTTTAAGCTGTGAATATGTTAAACAGAATTGACGCCACGTTTCGTTTCAACTTAGAATAGAGTTTGCATTGCGAAAAGCTTACAAGTGAATATATGACAGTATTTACAAGCCGTTTCATTTCAAGTTAAAGTCTATTTTAGTTTCTTAATCAAATTAAATTAAAGCTCACCCTTTTAAATAAAGTGATTTGCAAAAATGAGTTTTGAAAAACTGTTTGGATTTTAAGAAATAATTTAAAATTTCGTTTTTCACTAATTTCTTTTTTTTTTTATTGTATTCTAGGCAAAAGCATGAGTATTAACGGCATAATATTTTTGATTTGCATAAATTTGTTGACATCTGGAAAAATCATGTAATATACAATAATTTACAATATTTTAGATTTTTTTTCAATAATAAATAAACAAATGTAATAAATAAAATTAGTATACAATTTCCTGACAGTAAAATCCTATTCTTTCAGTTGAAAACTATTTAATTAAATCATTCATTCATTATTTGTTAAGTACTTACCATTGCTCCAATATCCAATATTTTTAGTTAACATTTTTTTTTATTAAAATATTTTACTTTTTATATATTTATAGGATTGAATATGTAATAATAATTGAGCAAAATATTTCATTTATGCATTGTTTCGTTATGTTTTCTTCGTGGTTCTTTTAATTACTTATTTGTTAATACCTGGCCTATCTAGTTGGTGGTGAAGCAACGACCACATCACGTCTACAAAATGCAGGGCGACTATTTTTTTTTTAATTTGAGTTTCAAAATGTTCATGTTAAATATTTAATTTTTGTTGGTGTTTTTTTTTTGAATATAGGAAATCCGATTGTTTTTATTAATGTTTATTTTTTACATGGAAAGTGAAATAGAAAAGAATTTTTTGAAGGCAAAGTTATAGTTAAGTGTTTAAGTTGGTTATACATATTTTTCTAAATATATTTTGGAACAAAGTGTAGAAATTAATAGAAACAAATTGAAAATAATTTACGGTTTAAAAGAAAACTTAAAAAAAGTAATTAGAATTTGAAATAATATTTAGAGTGTCATTATTAGTTAAAGTTTGTTTTTTTTTCGGAAGAGGAGAAAGAGAAAAAATGTGCGCGATAAGAAAATAAAAAATTTTGAAACAGAATTTAGATAAAGACCAAAAATGTATCCACATACTGCAGCAAACTTTTCGATAACAAAAAATGATTTACATAATAACCTCCTTATTCATCATAATCAGCCCAATCACAAACAAAAATTCCGTGCTTCACTTTTCCCTTTTCTCCTATTGTGAATAAAAAAAATTAGCTATAAAATGAATAAAAAAAAAGTAGCTATTCTCAATGCAGTTGAACTTCGTTTTTTTCCCCGAAAATTTTCACTTGCAAAACAGAAGGGAGTCTGCACAAAAATTGAAGTAATATTGAAATAAAACAAAATTTCTGTCAATGAAAAAAATGTTTTATTGTTCTTGTAGGTCGAATACCACAAATAAAGCACATACACAACATTTTTTAACTTTAATGGATCCATTGCTTGTGGTTTTGCATAAAGAGAAACTTGCACGATTTTTTTTCTTCTACAGCACCAATTTCCTTCACAAATGCTCGTACAGCTATGTTAATAATTTTTGAGTCATTTATTTATTTAATTTTACTTCAAATTTAATTAAATCATCAATTATATTTATTTTTGCACACAAAAACAATGAATAAATAAATGTCAACAAGCAAAACAGCCGCCATTGATATTCAATGATGCCACTGTTTTATATTTTTGTTCCCGAAAAGTTTACGATTGGAGGAATTTATTCTCGAGAAACGTGTTTTCCGGGGAAAAGAAATTCCTAGTGAATATTCATGATTGGGCTGAATATGTACACTGGAAATCTGTTTCATAAACGTTTTACAAACATTTGATAATTTATTATAATTATGAATAAGGCCCTAAATCTTTTTATGGAAGAGTTTGTGGTAGCAAGAATTTCGCGTTTGGATTAGTTGTTTAATTAATGATTTTTTTTAGAGAGAAGAGCAGAGAAACAAGCCAGTCGATTTCGAGCCGACGGCGCGCCGCCGCCGGTTGCTTTTTTGCACATCGCACCGCCGCCGATTACATCGGCTCGTATCGGCTCAAAACCAGCCGCCGAGTTCGTTTAAATTTGTTTACGACTGGGTTGCAAATTTGCGTACTTTTTCCGAAAAACATTTTTTACTACCTTTTTTCCAAAATATCCGTATATAGGTGAGCCGCCGAAAATTCTGTCGGCGCGCCGCCGCCGACCCAAAATGTGCCCAGCCGCCGCCGCCGATAATTTTGCCTCGGCTTGTTTCTCTGGAGAAGAGCTGAAAACTTGTAATTTTTCACTATCAGTATGTTTTTTTAATAAGACCAGCACTCAGGGAATGTCCCCTACTCGTGCAATACATTGTGCTAGTAAAATTGGTTATGAGGAGGAGGATAGAGGGAGTAATGTTTATATTAAATAAACTTTGCCAACCTTGAAAGACCTCTGCAGGAAGTTTATTCAAAATACGAACTGTTCGGGCTAAACAACGAATTTTCTCTCTAATGCATAGTGTTCACCGGTGTATATACCAATTGTATTAATGAAGAACGTGTTGTTCGCAAAAAAGAGTGGGGTTCTGGAACAAGAAACGTCATTTCTTTAGAAAGTAGTAACGATAAAACAGCGCAACACACCCCACATTGCTTCGATGCTTCAGCGAGTCAAACATGAGAAGATTGTTTTTACGCATATCAATATCGTTTCCCGTTACTTTTACGACAATAAACACAAATAACTATAGTTTCAGAAAAAAAAACATAAAAAAAATATTTTTCGCAGGCCTGTGTTGTCTGCTATTTCTTTCAAAATTGGTTGTGGTTTGGCAGATGATCCAAAAATTTAATCGTTCTTATAAGTCAGCCCCTTTTCGCAGCTTTTTCGAAAAATTTTACTGGATATTGCTTTGAAAGTATCTTTTTTCAATTTAGCCCTTTTAGCCCCTTCTTCGAAGAATTTCACGCGTTTTGAGTCTAAAAAGTTGGCATCACTGTACTTACCTATGTATTATGATTTTTTTAAAAACAAATATTTTTATAAACT
This sequence comes from Panzeria rudis, assembly GCA_956483635.1. Taxonomy (NCBI): domain Eukaryota; kingdom Metazoa; phylum Arthropoda; class Insecta; order Diptera; family Tachinidae; genus Panzeria; species Panzeria rudis. Next base: position 168,769,037 of record OY101447.1, read on the forward strand.
TTTTTTGGCACAAGTTCCACGATATCTCTAAAACTATTGAACAGATTAAAAAAACCAATGTTGGTAAGGCTGAAAGATGTTATTGTTGTCGAGTTTCGGATTTTTTGTTAGCTGAATAGAACAACCCGTTATCCAGTTACGTTAACTTATGCATGTATGACAGTCATTCAACTGCTTCCTTCTTTGACATAACGGTATACCTCGAAAATCAATTTAAAGAAACCGATTGCAGATTCGAATTCAGCACCCCAAATAACGAAATGACTTTCCGTTCCTCCAGTCCAAAACCTTGTATAGTCTGCTTTTCATATATTTCATACATTCCTCTCTCGCTCTTTCTCACTAGAAAATAAAAGTTGCTTCAAGAAAAACTGATGTGTGTAAAAGCAGACATACTTCATAAATCATAAAATTTCATGATTTAAGATATTGTAAAAAAATTTTCAAAATGTGGCAATGGAGGAGTTTATTAATAGATAAAAAAATAATATTAACCACTTTCACAATTCAGCTACCGAAATTGTTAAAACGGGAAAAAATATGTTCCAAAAAATTTGCTTCTTTTGAAAAAATGGCCACCCTGGCATTATTTACCGTGTGATATCTAAATAGCTTTCGGTATATTTAGGACACAACTGGGACTTTAGAAAAATTTATAGTTTTGTTGCTCTTTGTATTGCACTCTTGGGAATTTTGAAGGAAATTATAAAGACTACGATCCTGCCCGGTTGTCGAAATTCGACCTTGATCCGTAACCGGGTTTGTTTGCAACCGGTCTTGTAACCGGTTTTCATAGTAAAAAAAATATATTGTGCATATCTAGAGAAAAATACTTTTTAAACCATATAGGTTTCATCAATATTGGTGGACAATAAGATACTTAAAAGTGTACGACAAGAATTTGTGCGGCCTATTTATATATAAGAAGATAATAATCTGTCAAGTTTGGATAGGGCTGGAGGGAGAACCATCATCACCACGCATTATTGACAGTTTTGCTTCAAAAACTGCCAAAACTTTTGTATGCTGCGGAAGAAATACATATATTTTATATATGTATATATCTGTGTCGTTTTATCATAAGATCTTAAGTCGAGTTAAGTCAAAATTGAGTTAAGATCATATTCTTGTTCGTCTTCTTACAATTCACATTTTGGTCCAATCCTTTTTCAAATACTCCAATTTTCGAAAAAGTTATCACGGTTTATTTTTTGAAATTCTAGAACAAAAACACTACAGATTTTACACTAAATCGTTAATATCTCCAAACATGATTTTTAGACTTAAGATGTTATGATAAACCGACACAGATACATACTTTCCTTAGTACAATTTATACGAAAGAAAGAACTCTTTCGACATCGTGAAATAGACGGTAAGTATCTTGAACGGTACACGAGTTACCGAATTATTTCCAAAATATAAAGTTTTTAAACCACGGTGCACCGTCTTAGGAATCCGATGCAATTGAATGCTTCTCCCCCTAAAATGAAACTCAGACCAGAGCTGTGAAAGATTGCAATCAATTTAATTGCAATAACATGATTTCGTTTTAATAATTGATAGTTTTTGATTGCAATCAAAATCGTAAATTTGATTTCACGATTGCAATTTGAAATCATGAAATCATTTCAATAAAAATGATTGCAATAAATTTTTTGAAATTAATTTCTATATTAATTGATTGCAATCAAAATTAAATCAGAATCAAAATCATCGTTCTCTTCAAATGACACTCATTCTTCTAGAAATAAAGCTTACCCTGATAATTAAAAAAAACTGCATGAAATGTCTAACAAACCTACGTTTTGGTACGTTTTTATACTATTTTGTTGGACTTACACTATAGTAGTGATATCATGGAAATTGATTGAAATCACATAATCACAAAATTTCATTGCAATCAAATTTATTGCAATTAAATTGATTGCAATCAATGATTTAAAAAAAAATGATTTCATAATGATTGCAATCACAAAAGATTGCAATCTTGACATGCAGGTATGTGATGGAAATCGATTCCGAAAATGAAGCAATTTTGAAAGGTGTTTTTTAATAATATTTCTTTGTTAAAAACAATATTATCACATATATTATAAAAATATTTCTTTTTTACAAAAGAGTTGTATCACAAAAATTTTTAAAATTTTATGAAAAGTGCTTTAAAAGGGACTTTCAAAAGTGCTTCGTTTTCAAAATCGATTTCCATCACATACCTGATGATTTCAATTTGAAATCTGAAATCATTTTGAAATCAAAGAATGAAATCAAATTGTTTGAAATAATATTGATTGCAATCAAAATTGATTGCAATTTTTTACAGCTCTGACTCAGACGTATTTTTTCCTTGGGTCCCCTCTGCCAGAATCAGTCGTTAGAACCTTGTTGTTTTGGAAAAACTTTGACTTTGGTGCATAATTTGAAATGGATTTGTTGATCTTAATTGTGATCTTATCTAAATTCTGTGCGTCTAAATTATAAAGAGTGTAATTGGAAAAGATTTTGCAGTAGACTTTTAGGAAAACTCATCACACTTACCTCTTTTAAGACGAATTTAAATATAACATTTCATTTGGTAAATATTTGAAATAAAATATTGAAACTACTTTAAGCAAGTGGGTGTAGGTGTAGGTAGGTACAAGTGAGTGAAATAAAGTGAAGTGAGGCTTTTAACTTAGTAAATATATATTTTTGCAATGAAGTATTTGGAAATATAGAGTAAGTAAAAATATTGTTATGTGTTTTTTAAATCTATAAAAAAAGTAATTATTTATAATACCAGTAGTATAGTCTTTAAATCTGCCATATCCGAGAATTTGATTATAAATTTTGTATATTTTTTTAGTTTGAATAAGTTTTGTATAAAAGTTAAAGTAGAGAGAGAGAACACAATACACACAAACACATATAAAAAGTTAAAAAAAAAATTATTTCAACATGTAATTTTTTGTAAAAACGTTTTTATATTTTTTTTTTGATTTAAAAAGAGGGCAGCATTACATATCCAAAAATAATTTAAATAAATACTTTCGTTATTAAACATTTACCAAAGATTGAAAATAAAAGAAAAAACAAACGTGTTTTTCTTTTAGACACAATCAAAAATTCAAATAATCTTCAAAATTAAAAAAAAATTTATAAATCGATATAAAATTGGGTGTGAATTTCAAATGCAATAACAACAACAATGACACTCTTTTTTCTCTTTCTTTTTTGTTTTATAAACTCCGCAATTAAAATTAAATGAACAAAAAGCGATCGATCCTTTGTCGACATTTCTTTTTAAATTATATTTTTTTTGCAAATAAATTAAAACGTAATTTTTTCCAACTGAATATAAAAAAAAATATTTACCAGCTCTTTCTGTGTTTCTGTATTCCCAACGAATAAATCGTGTAGAAAACTGAGCACTAACGATTTACTCTTTCGGAATACAGAAACCAAGCGCATTAATTTAAGGACAAACCTTAAAACTCATGTAAAATCATTTAAAAAGTTAAACTAAAATTAATATTCCTAAACTGTTTGTTGGACTATATTATTTGTAATAATATTTTTGACTATTTTTCTGAGACTCACCTCGCGTTGTGACCCAATAAGATGATATTTCTGTAAATATAATGGAAATATCGAAATACGATTTTTACAAGAGTTGAATTTAGAGGCAAATTACAATAGAAATAATATTGTTAAAAAATGTTTGTTTCTTCTTTTTAAAATATTTTCCATTTTATAAGATGTTTTTTTAGCGCATTTTTTTGTTTAATGCATTTTTGGTTTCCAAATTGTATTTAAATAAATATGTAGTTAATAAAAAATCACATGCAAAATTATATAAATTTTTGTTAACGCTTTAATTTAATATGGTGTTCAGAAAAAGGGGTTGGTTGCTTCGAATTGCCAATAGCACATCACAGTGTTATATAACGAAAGTAGCAAGCGATCGGACAATTTAATTTTGTTTAAAGTTTTTTTTATATGTCAGTTAACAAACAATTAATTTAATGCACGAAAAATATACATATATTTTAAACAAGATTGGTTGAGTGGTCTAAGCGGAAAAGAACTCTGAAAAGATTAGCGGGAGCTATCGAAACGTCAGTTCAACCCTCCGTGCAGTCAACATTTTCTTTGTCTACAGGCTTCACATTTATCCCTAAATAAATATATAATTTAATTTAGAAAATAAATTAAAGCCGAACTCAAACCAAAATAATTAAATTTCTTTGGATAAAAACCCATACAGTTCGATTAACTTCATAACTTAATTATTAAACAAGATTATTTAAATTTAGTTTAGATATTCTCCCTATTGAGAACTTTTCAAATACACACATAAGTGGTATGTATGTTTGTGGAAATGCGGGGTCCACTTTTTAGTAAAAATGGATGCGCATGCCTGGATGGGAGAATGCAATCGGTGAATGTTTGTTCAATTCATAGATATGAGTTTTCCATCCGTGGATGCTCAGCTGATCAAACAACCATCCACAGATGGTAAACTCATTTCTATAATTTAAACAAAAATTCATCGATTGCATCTGACACAGTTTGAAAATTGTGAGCACTACTCTTTCTTTAGAGCAGTGGTGGTCATTCTCTCAATTTAATATGCTCGCGGGCATAGGCTGTTTATACCATCAACACATGTACACTAGGATCATGACTTTTTGCATGTTTTGGAAATATGCTTCTAAGTACATATAACTTCTAAGTAAAACATACTATTTTTCCAAACTTCTTTTAGAAACTCTATAGAAATTTACTCGTTTGGTGGGGGGGGGGGGAATATCCCCGCCCCCTCCCACCCTTGTATCCGCGCCTGCGCCAAATGCATTGAAGTTTTTTATATTCGTTTTTTTTTATTTAAAGAAGATATATTTTAAAGTTTTTTTTATACTCAAAATGGCAGTTAACGATCTTGTATGTAAGATTATATTAAAAAACCAAAAAATTTGGGCTATTTCGAGTAAAATACCACTTTTTTAATAAAACAAAATTGTGTATACAAAATTTCAATGCATTTGGTGCGTGAACTTTTTGCACTATCGCGAACAAGTGAGATTGCTGTTTTTACTTATTTTCCATCCCCTACACGATTTTGGAACTGGAGGATGTCGCACAAAAAATAGTTATTACCTTAATGTACACTGTGTGTGAGACTCACAGATTATCTAATTATTCGCGAAACACATGCACAAACCAAGAATAAGATAGTGTATGTTTGGCCACCACTGCTTTAGAGCAACCTATACTATTACATTTTGCGATTGTATGAGTTATATGCACTCTTCGCTCTCAACACGAATCGATGTTGCCAGTAAAATTTTTTCTCATTTCACCCAATTTAAAATTTTAAATCTCCAATAGCCTGATCACTTTAGCAGTACCGGCAGGGATTAATACTGACATATCCTAATGCACATCGCAGCACCCTCCTTCGGCGGTATTGTAGCGAAGTAAAAGAACTAATAAAATGGCTACACAGCTTAAAACCAAATTAATGTTCCTACTTAGCACCAGAGGCGCTGGTGGTAAAGATTTGTTAAGCCTTAGATAACATAGGCCGAAAGCAAGCTTTTAGTGGACTTTTTAAGCCAATTTGCCTTGTTCTTAGTTTTAGGTGCTGAAACCGAATAAGGTATCAGTTTTTTCCTATCATCCACAGATTTTTTTAAACGGACCAGTCTAAAATTTTCACTAGGTACATCAGTATATTTCACCCTAATTCGATAATGTTATGACCGTTTTGGATCAAAAATACCAAAAGATGCAGGACTAAATTATCTTCAAAATGTGTTAATATAGTTTTTTGATTTGTGCAACTCTTATGGGGTCATTCACATATTAAAAATTTGTTTCTTTCTAGAAAACCCAAAAAATTTAGAATGGCATATTTAACTTTTAATTGTTGTTCTTAAAAACAATGATCTTACGGACAAAATAAGCAATATATCATGAAAATATTCGAGTTTCTAAAAGTTTTGCAAAATAGTATGTTACATTTACAAGCCCCCCCCCACAAAGCTGGATCCGCGCCTGTTAAACGTAAGGCTTACAAGACTTCCTATGCCGAGTCACTATAACTATATACAAAAGGAGATATTTAACTCAACCTAAAATTAATCCCAGATCATACATGGGAATTTTTCATTGGCATGGAATTTTCTTTCATTGGCATTATTTTAGGTAGTTATAATGAAAAATGGTTTAACTACCAATAAATGTCAATGCTTTTATTTTAATTATAATTTTTTAAATACTTGTAATGTAACAACAATGAAACGTATCAATCAACTGCCAATTATAATTGAAGAAAAAAATAATTGCTCATATAAATACAAATATATATGTTGAATAACTAAAAAACATGACTTTTGGAGCAATTCCTCATATGTTAGTGTGTTATTTGAAAAATAAATGAGCTGATGCAAAACGAATGAGAGCAAATATTAGAAAAGTAAAATAATATTTGGCATGGCAATGCAAAATTATGCAAAAATAAATCAGCGGCTTCTTCCCTGTATCCGAAAATTATTTAAAATTCATTAAAAGTCACTGACATTAGGAAATGCCGAAATCTCGGCAAAATTCGCAAAAAATGATAACATCGCGATTTTCTAAAATTTTTTAGCATTCCTTACAAATTTAGCGATTTTTAATATTTTCAATATTGACATTTTTCGCGACTTCGCTATTTTCGCGATAGAAGTGATTTTTTCAGTTTTTGGCTTTCATTAGAGTTTTACCGATTTTTAATAAATTTCAGACTTTTCTATTTTTTCGATATTGGCCAGTTTTTGCGAATTTTCGTAATTTTCGCGATTTTTTCAGAGTTTTTGGAATTCCTTACAATTTCAGCTATTTTTAAGCAGTGTTAGGGCTTGTTTGCAATTTTGCAATTTTCCGCGAATTTTCGCGATAAAAGTGAATTTTTTCGCAAGTTCTTAGTCTTTTACAGTTTTAACGATTTTTAATAAATATCACACTTTACTATTAATCAGATGTTAGCCAGTTTTTGCAAATTTTCGGAGCTTTTTCCAAATTTTTTCATTCCTTAAATTTTTTGCGATTTTTTATAAATTTTAAAGTTTTTTTTCAGTTATAGAATTTTTCACGAATTTTCGCAGCTTTGTAAGCTCTTTTCGAATTTTGCATACACATGTGCAAATTGTGCATATGTTTGAGATGGTTTTTGATCCTTAGTCTGTTGAAATGATTCGTTTATGCCAGGCCATTTTTCACATCTTTTTTCCCCGTTTTCATTTTGTAATAAATTTCGAATCGATATTTTCAGAATCACTCAAAATCGAACCATGTTTAATATACAAAATTATCCAGAATTCGAAATACTCTTTATATGTGCTTATTCCTTTCAACGACCACTTTTTTTCAAAAGAAATATAGTGCGACTGATTTTACATAATGATAATGCTTAGAGAAATTCTAAGCATTAGTTATTGATAATGATTTTGTTTTTTAAATATTTAGTAATGAAATTTTTCATAAAAAACCACTATAATTATTTAACATAATGGTAATGCCAAATATTTAAATAGCATTACTTATTAATCAATGCTATTAAAATCGACAATTAATTAGTCAGTTTAATGAATTACTCCCATGTATGTCCCAGATAATGTAAACTTTCAAAACACCGATACACGTACTACATACATTTATATTTTTTGTTGGCCTCTGTAGTCGTTAGAACCATGTAATTTGGAAAAAAATGTATTATGTTGTACACTGTACTACACAATAATTTAGAAAAAGGCGATTTAAAACTAAAAATATCTGCCCAGTTGAGTTTTCTCTCAACAACACTTTCCAGAAGTGTTATTTTATATCATCAATTATTTTTTATTCTAACCCCTTCTTTTTGACCTAAACTCATAATAAAGAATATTTAAAATAAAGTTACTAAAAAATATTTCAACAACATGCGTCTTAAGGTGCTCAATATATCATAAAATTACCAAGGAAAGCAGGTGTGCTCAACAAACATATAATTTATTAAAGTAAAAACCAATAGAAGTATGTAATAAAAAATATATACAATTATTTATACATAGTTATATGCATGTACATATGTATGTATATTGCTATGTGAATCAATTGCTATTTATTTGGTTTCCACAAAAATGCAATAACTATTTGGGAAAGAAAGTCATTATTCTTTGTTTTCAAACTATAGCCGCAATGAAGGTGAGAACAAAAAATAAGTTTTGTTAAATGGATTGAACAAAATTAATAAAAATTACAACAATTTAACAGTTTATGTAGGGATATAGACAGTAATTAAATGCTTATATAATATACAGATTGTTTTAAATGAAACGAACGCCTTTGTATAAAACTTGAAATATAGAAAACATCGATAATACATTATGATGATTATTAATCAACCCAAACAAACAAACAATCAATCAATCCATCAACTTTACACATGTTACAAAAAGACTCCTTTCCAAGCAGCAGCAAACTTCATAAAATAAAATATACAAATTGTACACAGTAGCAGAAGAGTAACAATTTTTATAATTGTTTTGTTGAAACTTGTTTTTTTTTTATTTTAGTCAAAATAATTAATTTACAACAGCCTTTAGGGACAATAAAAAAAAGATGAAACGGAAGTTAGGACAAGTTATAAATTAAACTTTATTGAAATAGTTTGATTTGAATTTCGATTTTGTTTGGAGTAGAGAGCAGATTATTTTATTTATATTAAATATTTATGTAATAAACTTTGCAATTTGGTAGAGAAAAAGAGAGCGAAACGACAGAAGCAGTTAAGAAACAACGAAAGGTCAACTTAAAATTTTTCGTAAAACAAAAAGTACAATAAATCAGTTTAGTTGTTCAGTAAAAATCTTCTATTTTTAAATAATTTGTTTTCTGAGAGCTGGTGTTGATAAAAACAAAGCATTTTTAATTAATACTTAAATTGTTGCACGACATTTATTGCATTATATACTGAGGCACAATAGGTTAAGAAAAAGAAACGAAAAATGGCTACAGACTTGCAATATTATTGTGCAAATTTTTCATATCGTCAATGTGTATGTCATATTAGAAGATGGCACAGTGTATTGGCAAAAATCAAAAGGCTTTCGATTTTTATTGTACAATCAAGAAAAGTGTGTAGTGTGTGGGCAACATTGTGCAGTGCTATGCTATGCTACTTTTTCATTGTAAGACAAGTTGTGCCATATTTTATTTGAAAGTATTAGTCCAATTCACAATCTTGTGCAAATGGTCTTGCATCGTTGCATTTGCAAAGTGGTATAGTATATTGATATTCACCACTAACAATTGTTTGGTGGTGAGTATCAATATTGTGTCACTTATTGCATAGTATAATATATTAGCCGAATTCACAATCTTGTGCAAATGGTCTTGTATCGTAGCATTTGCAATTGTTAGTGGTGAGTATAAATATACTATACCATTTTGCAAATGCTACGATGCAAGACCATTTGCACAAGATTGTGAATTGGGCTATTATAATAATCTAATATGTGGCACGTGGTAAGTGTAAAGAAAACCAATAGAAATGGTTACATTAAGTTCCCAAACTTCTTTCATTAAAATAATATGGCCACAATTGGAAATACAGATAAGGCTGTATAATATAAAAGCAAAATAACCAACTTTTAAGAACTGATCCTGGTAGAAGCGACCAAAAAAGTGTACACCTGGGATTCGTTTTAGTTAATGTTCCTTATATTTTGCACATTTTTAGACGCTGTTGGCCTGGGAGTGATTTATACGTCAAAAATACTCGGACAAAAAGTGAGTACAGGGTTTGAAAGCACTATATATTACATCTCTTAAATAATCGTAGAAGGAAATTAAAGAGTTATGTCCATTTTTTTTAGTTTTGACTTGGGTTTCAATGGAAAACTCAAAATTTCGTATCTTTTTTTTTACAAATATTTATACATGACTAAAAAGCAGGCTAATTCTTCTTTCAAATAAAACTAATTTGAACAAAATCGACGACAATGTTAAAATTTATGTCAATTTCAAATAATGTGTGAAATGAGCTATTGTATAAACAGCTTTCATTTGTATGGTGAATTATAAAGAAATCGTAAGACATATTTTTAATACAACCACCCACTTGCAATATAGATGTGAAATTTTTCTTATTGTACAATAATATCGCCAATGTGTATGTCATATTCGAAGGTGGCACAATATATTGGCAAATATCAAAAGACTTTTGATTTTTATTGTACAATCAAGACAATTGTGTAATGTGATGGAAACATTGTTCAGTTTTATGTTTACCTTTTTTCTGTTAGAAAAATTGGGCAATATTTTCTTTTCAAATATGTTGCCATTTATTGCATAGTATTGGTGAAAATCACAATAAAATGTACAACAACATATGAGTAATTCCATTTAGCCGGGTGTGACCACTTTACACATATTTTTTTTTTTTGTTATAAATAAAGAATATACATTTTTTTTACTTAAAAAAAGGTTGCGACACGCAAGGCCATTAAGTTTAAAGTCATTGAATAACGGGTAGACACTGAAAGAACACGATTCCTGCTCAGAATGGTCGTCAGAAAGCTGCGACGGGTGTGACCTTACAAATCTTAGTTTTAAAGAATTATGACTTTCAGCATAAATTCTGTAAAATTTTTACTATAACGTACACATATTTTTGGTATAGCTGTCTGTTCAAAGTGTTTTTAGCTGTATTACGTATTTACTGTTTGACAAAAAATCACTTTTCTTAACAAACAACTATTTTTTAAATGTGACGGATGTGACCGACGGGTGTGACCTAATACGAAAATTTAAACTATTCGATGAAATAAAACTTTTTATTGATTTCATTAATATAAATAATATAAAAATAAATCATAAGAAAATTATAGCACATTAAATCATTTGCTATCCGTTCTATTATAGACAGCAGAATACTGTAGCTGAGTATTCTTTTAAAGCGAAAAAAGTATATTCTTTTCAGAGATAAAGGTTTTTATTAATAATGAGAAAGGGAAGAAAAGAAAATCTGAAATAAATATTTACCCCAATATTCATAATGGTTAAAATGAGTTTGAAATTTATTTTATTTCAAAATTTTTATACAAAATTGTCTTAAAATAGATTTCAAATACATTTTATTTGTTTATGAATTTTGGGGTAAACATACAAAGAGGGAGAGCAAAATGTTTCGTGGATGATCATTTAAAAGTGCCTCAAATTGCTTAAAAAATATTATATAATGTATTTTTTTTATTTTTTCTATAATTGTCCTGCTCTAAAAAACATCAATTGAGAGATTTTTATTAAAAATAACAAAATAATTTTTTCCTTGCATAGGGCCGTTTTACATGGAATCACTCATATGTATGCAATAATATTGTATAATGGATGGGCCGCTTTATAAAATCTGTTTTTGTGGGATATTTTAAGCACTAAGAATGGTACTCTTTTCATCATTTCGTGCGAAGTGCTGTCGTAATTCCATATAAAAAAATAGGCACGAATTGCTTACGAAGAATTGTTGCAGAAGTAGTACTCTGTTTATTTTGTGAAACACATATGAAATGTATCTACAACATTTTGAGTCTTCATGCGAAATAATATGAGCACCACTTTTTTCCTGTGGAATTTACAACAAACACATTAGCCCAATTCACAATCTTGTGCAAATGGTCTTGCACCGTAGTATTTGCTAAATGGTATTGGATATTGATACTCACCACTAACAATTGTTAAGTGGTGAGTATCAATATACTATACCATTTTGCAAAGGCTATGATGCAAGACCATTTGTACAAGATTGTGAATTCGGCTATTGGTTTTTTTTTTAAACGTACAGCATACTTTCAAGGGCTAGTTATGATTGGTTACTTGTCATGTTTTTCGTATGAAAAAACCCATGTTGATCAACATTTTTCGCAAATTTGAACAGAGTACTAAGTTTTAAGTGTGAATAAGTACGAAATTAACCCTTAAACACATTTAAAGTTTTGTCTTATATCTTCCGTTCAAGTTGAATTTTGAACTGTGGTGTCTTTGAAGAGTTGTAGTAAAATTGTATGACAAATATTTTTGAAACATCCAACAAAGAGTTAGAGGGCTAAAATGTTACACAAAAATGTTCCTCGTAGTGTTTTACATAAAAATGATGAGCACACCTTATACCTAAAATCTAAGAATTACGAGATTTCCTATATAGATTCACTATAAAAATCGTACAAAAGGGTGAACTTTAACTCGCCATAAAATTAATCCGAGGTGTAAGCCGAAAACTTACATATATTTTTTTGGTCCCCTCTACCAAGATTAGTTATTAGTGACTTGTTATTTTTTTTGTACAGTGTTGTAGAGAGTAATCAAGGAAAACCTCAATAATATACAGACACTTTGACGTACTTTAGATTGTAATATATCGAGTTCTGGAATAAAAAATTTCTCTAAAAATACACACAAAGTCAGCGCAGCCCTATCCTTTGATCAGGGTAGAGCGAGATTGTCTTTCGGCGCCAATTGATATTGGTGCTTTTCAAATTTTTCGTCAGTGCTTTTATTGATCTTACCCAGCAGAAAATAAATGACCGCGTTCAAAATTAAATAGTTTCATGACATCGTGAGCACTTGTTTCTTCGCATGCATTCTGAATGTCATCGTAAATCGTAAATAAAGCTTTACAGTCATGTTCTGTATTCCATGCGGAATAAAAGTGTTCGGAATTGTCATAGCATTGTTGTTATAAATAATAATTTGCAACAACAATGATTTGATAATTCCGAACATTTTAATTCCGCATGAAATACAGAACATACCCGACAGTTTTTGAACTCATTAAAAACGCATGCCATTTTGCTGGGTAATATATTACATAAAATATCCACCGAAAAAGGCATGCAAAAGCTGAATTAAAGCATCACATTGTCAAGTTTTAATAAAAGAAGTTTTAGCTCCAACAAAAAAATAAGAAGATAATAGTTCAGTTACAGAGCCCATGTCTTAACAGTCAGAAGATCACGGTTCATATCCCAGCTGCGGCAATATTTTTTTATTATTATTTTTTATATTTACATAAAAAAGTCTTCGAATCAGGGAACTTGCATACGTTCAATTCAGTCATTTTAATGGAGATCAATTTATTTAAATGCTCGCACAAACACATGATCTCCAATGACGCGTTAATGAAAAAATCATGGTTGTTTTACCTAAATCGAACCAGTTGGTCACAACTTGAACCCATGATTATAAAAATTCGCTGGTAATTATTTTGCATATTTGTCTTTTTTGCGCGCCTTGGAATCTGGCACCTAGAGCGACCGGCGCTGCAGAAAGTAATTTATGAGTAGACACTTCTCTTGAATTTCCAAGTTTTCAGTATACATACAAAGCCAGTTTTTTACTCAAAGAAAAACTTCATTTGTCAGTTAACTGTAGCTTAAACTTAAAATATTATTTTTCAAATAAAGATCATCCAGTTAATAATCTAAGTTTTACTGAGCAACATTGCTCAGTTAAACACAAGTTAGAATTGTCAAAAAATAAATTAAAAAATTCGGTACTTGAGAAGAATATTAAATAATTTTTACAAAAATTCAATCAATATGTAAAAAAACTAAATAAAAAATTCATTTCGGATATTTGCAAATGAAGGAAATATTGCGATTTTTCTTGAAATTTAGTGTATAGTAAAAAAAATCAAGAATGCCACATATTGATTGAAAAAAGTACCGCAGAGCTTGCATAACTGACAGCTGCTAATCCATTGTTGTAAAACAGATTTGCTGGTAAAAGAACGTTTAAATTTGTTTCTGGTTAAATTTAAACACTTGCTAAACTAAATTTAACCAAAGATTAAGAAACTAGCTCACAATAGTAGATGTAAACGGTTAATACATATCAAAAATACCCAGCGGTAAAACGTACGAGGCATTCTTTAAACAGGCCTGTTTACAGGCCGGTTTCAAAGACCTGAATTTAAAGTCCAAAAGTAATTATTTTCTGCCTTCTAAGGCAGGTCTTCTAGAAGGCCTATACAATGGTTTTTTTTGGAAGGATTATTCTATTTTTAGATTTTTCGTTTTGTTTAATAAAAAATGTTCTTTAGATTTAACAAACATTCTCGTATTCTTTTTTCGCAAATAATTTGTATATAAGACTGAAATTTACGTACAAGAGGCATCATACATGTTGATATTATGTCGTTTATGTTGCAGCTACGACATCATATCCAATTCGTTCCTAATAAACACACAAAATTTAGCCCCCTCATATGTATAAAAAATTACTTTGGGCGAAAAGAAGGAGTTCGAAATAAAAAATACCCGGATAAAAAAATGTACCTCCATTTAATTTTGAACAGATCTTCCCAGAATATTCCTACTATCAGGCATGCTACGTATGACCTGCAAATAGGCCTGCTAAAGAATGCCTTCAATTAGGCCTGCTGAGTAATGGGTCGAAGAAGGCCTTGGTCCGCAATGACATCGCGTGTAAAAAAGAAATGAAAATGCAATGGGAATGTAAGTACTACAGACTGCTAAATAAGGCCTTATAGAAGGCCTCTTTACTCCTTCCATTTACCGCTGGCTAGTTCATAAAAGGCTTGGAATGCGCGGAACACTGAAATGTGCTGCTTCAGAGTTTTCAAGGGCTATGCTGGCTGGCTCCACATTATTAAATTATTAAATAAAATCAACGAAATAAAACATGTCCTGCTGGTTTCGAACATGTTAATTGATTTTCGAAAATATTTTTCATCGAATCAAATTGCCCAAAATTATATGTACTGCAGCTTATGCATTATTAAAACAATGCTTTAATAAAACAATGCTTTAATAATTCCGAACAACATCATTCCGCATGGAATAGCGGAAAGGTCCTGATTATGTCAATATAATTTTTATAAAAATTAACAAACATTATGTAGTTTGTATAATACATATTTTAAAGAGTTTCTTTCTTTTTCTTAACCCACTGTGCAGGATTGTATATAGTTTATAAGTATGAAAACTTAGAGCATTTTCATATATATTTTTGAGCTACAAGTAAATTAAATAAAATATTCACAAATAATCAGCGGTTTTGTTAAAAATTATAAGTACTGATTATTATTTTTGATTGATTCAATTAAATTCTAATAATTTGATAAGGCCTACCGAGTGGGTATAATGAATTTCAGCTAATTCACAACAACATTGGTAACGTAGTATAGCACGACCACTTTTTCTGAAAGGAAGTTATTTTTTGTTTGTTTTTGATTTAAATTTTTGGATTATCAAAAAAAAAAAAAAACAATAAATTATTAAAAGAAAACACAAAAAATTAATTAATTTCAATATTTTGTTAAATTGTAGTTAAGTACATATATGTTCTTTTGTTGTTATTAATAAATATAAAAATATGAAATATGTAACATAAAATAGCTATAAATATTTAGTCAAAATTATTTTTTTTAGCATATTTACTTTATATTAATGTTAATTAGGAAAATATATTTATATAAATATAAAAAAAGGAGAATAACAAATAATAAAATAAAAGTAAATAATAAATTGCGAATGGAAAATAAACTCACCTTAATAATCTGGTTATATAATCTGGCCAATTTTCAGGAAACATTACCAAAAAGAAACCAACAGCAATTAGAATCACACCAGCCAGTTTCATACCAGCAAATGTAGCACCATATAAAACAACGTCCAATGCTGAAATATAATTGAAAATAGATTTGTTTCTATTTAATTAACTCATATGTATGCTTATTTGCTGAAATTTTTTCTTTTGTTGCTGATACATTACAACGGTAATTAATATTTAATTTACCTCCTGAGACAGGAACTGCTGTAATTAAACCTAATGTAACGAACATATTGTATGTAACAGCTGAACTAAATTGCATTAATATATGGAAAACTGTAAAGAGAATAGCAAAAATACAAACAAATTATAAAAAATATATACAACAGGGAATAAAAGAATAAATTAATAACTCAATAATTAATATTCTAAAAGTTAAGTTTGGTTAGTTAATTCTGTAAATGAAAAGTTTTTGATGTCGGTTAAAAATATAGTAAAACTGTCCGTTCGTTAACCTATTAAATATTAGCACCGGTTAAAACGAAAACCCTAGTAAATACTAATATTATTAGACTACAGTATAAGTTAAATGGGTCGCCCACATGCCAACGGGTACACTCGGAGGCCATTAGGCCGTCCTATCGTAACGCCCAGAAGACTATCTGCGCGTAAGAATTTCTGAAGCTCCAGCTCTTGAAAACCAGTCAGTAGTGTATACTGCAGATAGTCCATGTCCTACAGGTATCGATTGCCTAGATGCTTAAATCTGCGTTCCTGCAGACCCGGGCAGTCACAGAGATGTTGTACTGACTCTTATTCTTCGTTGATGCAGCTTCAGCAGTGATTACCATATAATGATTCCAATCAGGAGTTCAAGCGATCTTCTTCCAAATGTTAAGAGTTAACTCTAATAAGTGATGGTCAAAGAGCCTTGGTCCTGCAAGTGTTAATTGCGGATCACCTGAGTGTCGTCTTTCTTAGCGGCCTTTAAGAATCTCATTTCATAACGCAACTAAGGGAATATTAGTACACCTTTCTGAATCTGCTACGTCTAAGGCCGAGCTTGCTCATGCGCATGCATCAGCCAATTTGTTCCTCTGAATGCCTTCATGATCTGGCAGTAAAATTAACCTGACATTATATCATTCAAGCAGAGTCCGAAATTTAATGCTTTGGGGTACACACTTCGATTTCATCACTTTTGAATTAAGGGCCCTAATTGCGGCTAGACTATCTTCAAAAATCTCTATAGTACTGGGTTGAGAGACGAGCCTCTCAATTCTCTTAACAGCTTCAGTTATGGCATTAGTCTGGAATACTGTGTGGGTCCGGTTAACCTGAACGATTCGAAAGGTCCAGATCTTCAGAGAATACCCCAGCGTCCATTTTGGGAACGTCTGTAAAGACCGAAACTTCATTATTTCGAAATACGTAATAGTCATGTAGTCCGTTTGCCTCTCTGGGACCGTCCCTCTTACATTTCGTAGAATGGTGCGAAATCCAATTCGGTCATGCATTAAGACGCCCCACTTTCCGAGTCTAAGAAGCTTTGTCTCTAGGCTGGCCTGAAGAGTTGGTCTCAGACATGTTATCTTTTGCACTTTAACCAGAGTAGAGAGATGTGTATTAGGGATGGGTAAGTGAAAAAATATATCGATATTGCTATATTTTGAAATATCGATCGGCATCGATATATATATATCGAATAGAAAATATCGATATATCGAAATATCGATATTTTTTCAACAATGATAATTTATACGTAGTCCCCAAATTTTTTTAAAAATAAAACAAAAAAAGTACATTTCTTATAAATAATTAAGCTGGAAAGAGTTAATTTCCAAAATCCCTACTGTTCCACCAATATTTCATGGAACATAATAGACAAAATATTATTAATAAAACAAAAGATTTTCATGAAGATGAAGACTGTGCCGAAATGATTTTAAAAATCGCACGAAAAACAAAACCAAAGCTAAAAAATATCGATTTTGATACTGTCGATATATTTGGAAAATATATCGATATATCGAAATTAAAAATATCGACGATATATCGATATATTTTTAAGAAAATATCGATATATCGATATTTTTGCCCATCACTAATGTGTATGTACTTGTGTCCACTGCCTTTCAGCAGACAAGGGATTATGTAGGTGAAAATGGGTCGGATCACTGCAGTATACATATGTCCAATGTATGATATTATAAGGTTTAAGCCTCCATATTTTCGCCAAGGTTCTTTTGGCATACAAAGCGCATAGAGCATTCTTTATTTTGTCCTCCGCATTACATTTTCACCTCTTTCGAGAGTTCTAGTTTCCATGAGTTCACTTATCTTTCGACATAAATTTTCATTTTTATTCAGTCAGAAGTGGATTTTATTTACGACAAGATTCCATAAGAGTGGAGACAGAACTCTAGCCTGGGGCTTGTCTCCTGTAGTAAGAGGAGCGAGGAGACTAGTCTTCCCATAAAAATGGATATCAACCATGGTAGAATTACCTTTATCGATTACTGCAGTAACGCCGGAAAAATCCGGTATAGGTCTGCTGATTTGAAGGGCTTAAAAGAAGTCACAGCCCACGTTGCTTTACCTTTATATCAATGAAATATCAATGAGACTCGTACACCTTCTTTATTGAAATGAATCGATCTCTTATTATTAACAGGATGTTTACAGAACGCGTTGCAATCAAAACGTGCGCGAATGGCGTATGTACGATTACGTAACAATTTGCATCTGTAGAAGACGTTCCTTACTTTTCGTCTCGACTTATGTAGTTTCTTGCATATAGAGTTGCCCATCGACAATAAATTTTATTTGTTTACTTTTTCTCATACAAAATTATTGATATTTTTATCCAAATAATGGTTACCCTTTTATCGGCGCACACCACTAAAAGCTGTTGCTTGTAAACAAAAGAAACCGATTTCAGCTAAACATTGTCATTTTGCATATAAAGACAATTATATGGTAAATAGCTCAATACAAATAAATGAAATAAAGTGGTTTAGTTGAAATAATGGTAGTTTTCCAGTTTTTGATGTGAAAGTGATGTTATTTTAACAATTAATTGTTAAGACGAATGCAATTTTCTAATTGGCTGTTTTTGGCGTCAATGACGTCACTTTTCGTCTTCTAAATTCGCGATACATAACCGTAACATATTAGTTTTTTATTAACATATTAGTTTTTTATTAATATGATTATTTCGAACGTATTTGCTTTGTGAATCCAAATTGATTATTAGGCTAAGGTTCGTAACACCCCGTCTTCACGAGACATAATTTTGTCTTGACTTCATACATAAAAACATCAGAAAAATGTCATATCGACTTTGACTTTTGTCAAGACAAATCAATGGCTCGTGAAGACGCTATGTAACGAAATATTAACACCAACTTAATATTTCAACGTACACAGCAGAACAGAGTAGCGCCATTTTCGGAAGCCGCTACACTTCCATCGTCAGTGCTCACGTGTATTTTGCTTATCACCACTTGTCAGGTGGCTCTGTTGAATGTGACTACAATTCTTATATATCTGTGGTCACAAGACTTAACCGTCTAAGTCGAGTTATTGGTGCTATCGTGCTCGGCATGGATGAATCTACTTGCTATCAATTTTTGGTAATTGTATCTTTTTTGATATAACATCTATCCACACTGATAGAAAAAGCGTCATAACCCTGATGTAATCTGACATCAATACTATGTCAAGTGTCTTCATTTTTGACCCCATGACACTTAACATCATGGTGATGTCAAACTTTACATCAGCTGGTCATCAATACCAATGATGACAAATCTGTCATCAATGCAATGACACACCGACATCAGAGAAAGGACGAATTGACATCAATTTTATGTCAAAATGCCATCAATATGATGTCGCTGATAGAAACCCCGTCATAACGCTGATGTAATTTGACATCAATACTATGTCAAGTGTCTTTATTTTTGACCCAATGACACTTTCCATCATTGTGATGTCGACTTTTATATCACCTGTCATTAATCATCTTTGATAAACTATAATTGATATTATGGCGAAATAAATAAAAACTACAATATAATTATGTTTTTATTACAATAAAAATTTATTTTATTCATATAATATTTCTTATAACAAATTTTCACTTTTATTATATTACTTATTATTTTTTCTATCCACTTTTGCTTTGCTATTCATTAAGTTGATATAATTACACTTTTTTTCTTTTTCTCCACAAGTAGTACGAATGCAAAAGCAAATAACAACAAAAATAAAAATACAAAGTAACTTTAAAAACAGACAAAAAGAAAAAAGTGTAATCAAATCAACTTATAACAAATTATTAAAAATATTTATGTATATATTTATACTTACAAATTTCACTCAAAACAACACCACGCTGTACTATTTAATTAACTTTAAAAACACAACTGATCTAGAACAAACAAACAAAATAGTTTTCAGCCACAACTTCTTTTATTTAATTTGTGTCAAGAGTATGTTCTTGTTGTTTTTCCGGACTTTACTCTCTTCGCGCTCCTTCTATTTGATATTGATGACACATGTGATGACTATGTGACATCAATATGATGAAAAGGTGTCATACTATCGCTTGTATCAACGTTTTTCTTGTGTATGTATGATGTACTGGCTTAGTTTTTAAAAGGTCTTGCGTATTTTATCTGTCGTAGTAATGATGATAAGTGTAAATCAATGCAATGTCATGTTGTTTAACTTTTTAAAAATACGTTTAAACACAAAAATAAAAAATAAAACAACAACATTTGTTTTGAAATACAAACTACAAACATTATAACATTGTTTACTTATTTCTCTTATACATATTTTACAATTTATTAATATATAATAAGTCACATCGTATTGATGTCACTTAAACTATGACAAAATTCTATAATGACGTTTGTCATCAGATTGATGTCAGTTTTCGTTGTATTGATGACATTTGCCATAGCATTGATGTCAGAATTCTGATGATAGGGCGTCATCAATGCGATGATACATTTTTCTATGAGTGCATAAATGACCTAATAGCTTAAGTAATTTTTTTATATTATTGTTTTGGATTAACAGCTTAACTTATAATTAATCGACGTTAGTTTTCTAACTCAAATTAAGTGTTTCATAAGTCTATATTCTTACTTTGGAATAATGGCCTAAATCAATTTAAGATATGATAATTAAAAACATACAGTTTTTATTATTGCCTAAATCAAACTTATGTCGTTATTCCGCAGTAGAAAGTAAACATTTTATTTTCCTAAGTTGAGTGTACTTTGTTATTTCGAATTACAACATCGATTTTTGAAGGGCATAAATTGAGTTGAGTTCTTTTTCCAAACTAAAAAATCACTTTGCGAAAATATTATTTCAAGTTAAATTCTTATTCCAAATTTTAATTTAAAAAAAATTGTTGTTTAAGTAGACTTTAGTCTTTATTTCAAACTATGAATATTGAAAATTTTAAAAAAATTAGTCACTAAGTCGAGATAGACCATTGAGGAGGAGGGTTCTACATCTTGGTGATTGATTTAAAAGTTTTAATTTTTAACAAGTTTTGTAAAAAATTATATGCAAAATGTCAGACATTATTAGAAAAGACAGAATTATTAGAAGATAGAATTAGAAAAGCTTCAGGAAGAAAGTAAGTGGATTAAAGTTAGTTCATTAATATTTTTAGATATTGTTGATCTGTAAAATATATACTGACTGATGTCACATACCTCTTACGACAAAAAAAATCCTTGTAAAACTTTTATTTTTAAATTAAATAAGCGGTGTTTTTTAAATTAAATATCTTAGAAAAATTTTTTATGTTCAAGGAATCGAAAGTGAAAATATAACATAAGTCGACAAATTATGAATTATCAGTAAGGAATAAGAACTTAACTCAACATGAGAGATAAAATCATACAAATGTTGACATAAAATAAAGACTTAAGTTGACTTAGGTGCACTAAAAGTTAGGTTTTTCTTGTGGCACAGAAGCCTACTCAACTTTAGCATTTTGAATTTTTTGTACTCAATAAGCCATAAGAGCCTAAGTGTCTTTTTCGCTATTATCTCTTGACTGCAACGCTAAATATCTTTTTTTAAAGAGATGATTAAAAGAATACGCTTCCTTGGAATCTGTAAAAAAAATAAACAATAAAAAAGCAATTCCTGATTTGCAGTGAGGGTTTTAAACTTTAAACTGCTCTCCTGAAAACCTTGGAAAACAGACTTAGACGGTTAAGGCTTGTGACCACAGATATAACACTTTTTCGTGAAAATTGAATACGAGAATTAAATCAGTTTCAAGTTGACATTAACTGCACTTTCCCAGTATTGCCATCGGATTATTTTTCTTCATTCCCATTTTGAAAGTGGAGCTACTCTGTTCTGCTGTGTACGTTAAAAAATTAAGTTTTTCCCTTGTTCCTTGGTCTATTAGTTTTTCATTTAAGAGTATTTGTATGTATTTTTATACTTGCAATGCATATTTATTTACATATTTATATATGTATGTATGTATGTATATTATCAATAATTGACGCACAACAATAACAAACATGATTATAATTAGTTTTACAGTGTAGTTCGGTTTTAACGAACGCCGGTTATATCGAATTTTAGCGTACAATGAACAACTTCTTCGGTCCCAACAGTTTTGCATTAATATTTCATAGAAATTAGTACGCTTATAGCGAACTCCGCTTATAGCGAATTTTTTGCTTATAAATAACTGTTTTTTAAGTCCTATAAATCAAACTGAGGGTGCTGTTGGCTGAGTATTTAGCGCGTTTGACTACAAACCCTGAGGTCTTGAGTTCAAGACTAGTTCCAGGCAAGCCAACAACACCATGCATTTTTCTCATGTGTATTGGTGTGTTATTGTGTTGGTTGTTGTTGGACTGTTACAGTGATGAAGGCATAGCACTGATCACTTTGGCAGCACCGTCAGCGATTAATGCTAACATATCCTATTGCACTTCACAGCACCGTCCTTCGTCGGTATTGTAGAGCCGTCGGCGAAGTAAAAGAACTAATAAAATGGCTACACAGCTTAAACAACTCAATGCCTCTACTTGACACCAGAGGGACTTGCAACACTGAGATACAAAAAAACGCGCAATAGCAGGGTTGTAAATGAATTAAGCCTTCTATCTCTCTCCTACTTCACCAACTGTTCTCTCTACACTATCCCTTTCCCAAAGAAGGTAACACATTAATTAATTGCTTGATTGTGCTATTTCTCTTTATTAAAAAAAAGCTGCATGGAAATTTATACGCTTACAACGACAACAATTTAGCAGCACTATGTATGGTTAATGTACTAAATATGTTTTATAACCTAGTTAGAACCAAATGAACAACAGTGTGATCTTTTAAATATTTTTTTAATTACTGGGAAGAAAAATCATTTACACCGGTTATAAAGAACTTAGCCTATAACGAACAAAATTGCGCGGAGTTCGTTATAGCCGAACTCCACTTTAATTTATAAATTGATTAATAGCAAATGTACTTATATGCATACAAAACTTAAATGTACTTACCCAATAACAATATGCTAGCAATCAATAATATTATCCAAGGCATACGATCTGATGGCATTATTTCAGTGCCAGTCAAATATAATGCCACACATATTGGCCACATAAGCAGAGCATTTAGAAAACCTAATGTGGTAAAAGCAAAAGCAATTTGTCCAACAGGCGGATCACCCATCACTTTGCGGAACATGACCTTGATTAAAAAAAAAATGTAATAAAGGAAATAATTAAAAAATATTTTCCAACAACGCACAGGCAGGTGTTATAAATGTCAACATACTCGAAACACTGCATAACAAGCAGCTGCCAAAGTGGCCAAAACTACGCCACTCAATGTTCGACTTTCTGTAATACCATCCATATAAGCCAACAAGGCAATACCAGTGTCACACAATATGACAGCAACAATCTGCAAAGGCAAAAATACAACAAAAAAAAGAATATTAAAATATGAGTAGGAGAACAAAAGATGGGTTTTGTTTTTAATGGCATAATTTAATTTTTTCAATAAAAAACATAGAATATGTAGACCTTACTCACCCGTACTCCAACAAATTGTTCATGTAAAATTACCCAGGACAAAAGGTAAACACATGCCACATTGGTGGCAAATAATGCCATAGCATCGGTGGCAAATAAGACACGCAGAGATAACGTATAAAGGTAAGTGGTTAAAAGCCATAGTATACAAAATGATAGGCACCGATTGAGAAAACGTCCTGTTGTTGACATTATAGTTGGACGCAAGTGCACACATCCATATATGCAAGAGTTTATAAACAAGTTTATATTATATAGAATGAGAAAAAAATAGAAATAAATAATAAAAGTTTTAAATGAAGTCGTATATCCTTTTTGTTTGCATATACAGTATTTATCGCTTATATGCACGCCGGTTATAAGCATTTACCGCTTTTATGCCAAACTATTTTTTATATAAGCATTTCCCGCTTATATGCACCAAAAATCGTGCAAATTTGGAAATGCATATAACCGATAAATTCTGTACGTTTTTGTATTGTGCCTTGTTGGAAATCCTACAATTTTTCATAGAAATTTAAGAAATAAGAGATTTAAGTGTCTTTAAGCTCTCGAAATTTTATTTATCCATGATAAAAATGAAAATTCCCATAATAACTCACCTTCACTCACGCTAAAGAAATTTTCTTAAATTAAAATCATTTCAAATTGATTATTAGGATAAGGTTCGTAACGTTATATTCAGAAAGAATCAGGCACGATTAATATTCCAAGGAACTTCAACTTAATTTTTCAACGTACACAGCAGAACATAGCAGCGCTACTTTTGAAAGCCGCTACACTTCCACCGTCCACGTGTCAGGTGGTTCTGTTGAATGTGATTTACATTTTTATATATAAAAAATTTTCGTGAAAATTGAATACGAGAATTACATCACTTAAGTTGATTTTAACTAAACTGTTTTATCAGCAATTCCAAATGTTACGAGGGCGGATCAATAAGTCTATTGACTTTTCCAACTTCCCTCGTAGTTATATGATATGCAACACTGTTCCCATCAAGTACCACCTGTTAATAGACTAATGTCAAGTTTTGAGCAAGTGTCGTCATTTACTTTGCCTTTAACAGCTGTTCAAAATATACAACCTCGTGTATTTTTCTAAAAATGGAAAAAAGTGAATTTAGAGTGCTCATTAAGCATTATTTTTTGCGAAAAAAAAACCGTCAATCAAACCAACGAAAAGCTCCATAAATACTATGTGGACTCTGCACCATCGATTTAAATGGTAAAAAAGTGGTTTACTGACTTTCGTTGTGGTCGCACAAGTACAAATGACGCTGAACGTTCTGGACGGCTAATTGAGGTCAGTACACCCGAAAATCTCGAAAAGATCCACGATATGGTGTTGGCCGATTGAAGTGTAAAAGTGCGTGAGATTATTGATGCCATAGGCATTTCATATGGCAGTGTGGTTTCAATTTTAAGTGATCAGCTGGGTTTAAGAAAGTTGTCTGCAAGATGGGTGCCGCGTTTGCTCTCAATTGACCATAAACGTAAACGTTTACGTTTATGGGGCAACGAGTTGCTACCTCATCCGCCATATTCTCCGGATTTAGCCCCTAGTGACTACTTCCTATTTCCAAAACTAAAGAAATGGCTCGGTGGAAAGAGATTTAGCTCCAACGATGAAATTATTGACCAAGCAAATGCCTATTTTAAGGACCTCGAAAAATCATATTCACCCCTATCGCGAATGTTATGGGAATAAGTTATTTGGGAGCAAACCTATATTCCCATTCCCAACAAAACAGTATCACGAATATTTTGGGAGTAAAAGTGTCTATTGTGAATTATTTGAGAGTAATAGTTTCTATTGTGATTTATTTATTAGTGCTTTATAAATAATTTGTGTACATACTTGTAATAGGAAAATATACACATTTTGAAGAAAGTAATAAATTTTAACTGCGTTTTGTGGTGCTGGAAGAGAATAAGCAATCCGTAGATTGCGAAGATACATACGCGATTAATCGTTAGAGGAAAATTTGCCTGCTAGCAGCAAGATGTTCGCGGTACCACCCGTAGTGAAAATGGCTGTCAGTTTAGCTAGCGCACATCTCCTCCAACAGACAATTAATTTGCTATTTATTCTCTCTTTTAATAAAATAAAAAAGCAATTTAATATAGTCCTAGCTTAAATACAAATTACAATTTACATGTTCCCTTCTCGTTCCCATCGACACTTGTTGTGAACTTATTTTGTAAAATTAAGCGTAGTATGCAGTTCTTACTGAAATTCAGGTTTGGAGTTTTACATTTATTTCTACACGGAAAAATAATCGTGTAGAATTCTATACAGAATTTTGTTTGCATACATACAAATTTATATATTTTTTAATTTACAACACACAAAAACACTAAAAACTAATAACAATGTACAAAAAACTAGAAATGTCAAAAATTCCGTGACCAAACAATTGTCTGAACATTAAGTTTTGTTTCAGTTGACGGAAAAAATTCTCCACTTTTTGTTATAACATGCCTGTAGTAGACAATAAATGCCAAAATTCCGTGTACTTTTCTTTTGGAACTGCGACTAGTAAACGGAAATTTCTTTAAGAAGTTTACCAATGAATTTCAATTTGTTTTTTTACACATACTTCTTATGGCAGCCTGAATTTCAGGCAGAGTTGCATACTACGCTTTATTCGCGGGAGTAAACATTGGCAATGCCACTTTTTTTAAGTTTGTGAATTCGCTCCCAAAAACTTTATGGGAAACATTCACGATAGCAAATCAGAAAATTTGGGAGTTTTTTCATGGGAATAGGTATTCGCGATAGGGGTGATTTACTGGAAGGGATAGAAAAACTGGAGAAACGTTGGACTAAGTGTAAGATTATGTTGAAAAAAAAATTTTTTTTTGCAAAAAAAACTGTGTTTCATTCAAAAAGTCACGGACTTATTGATCCGCCCTCGTACCATTGGTTTATTTTTCTTTATTCCCATTTTTCTAATTTTTTGTTCAACTTAAGTCAAACTTTTTTGGTTTGATTTTATACTCAAGTATATATGAACATGTAAACATGTGAAAAGCTCAAGGCTGTTGCTAATTGTTTTATTTTAATATAATTATTTCGATGATTGAAAAATTAATTTTTTCCTTTGTTCCTTGTAATATTCATCATGTCTGATTCTTTCTGAATAGAACGAACCTTAGCCTAATAATCAATTTGGATTTTTATGCAAGTTAGTTCGAAATAGTCATATTAAAATAAAGCAACAGAAAACTGCCGACTACTCTTCTAAGATTCTGAGGGAATTTTAGACAACTCGGCTAATTGTGTGGTAAAGTTTGCGATTTCCACACACCTATTAATTAACATATAGCTAACAATTCTCATTTACGCCCCTTTTCACAATGTATGATTAAGAGTTAACGTGGACTTTAACGGCAATTTTTGTATGGCGAAGTTTCCCTTCAAGTCCATGTTAACTCTTAATCGTACATTGCGAAATGGGTCGTTAGTATTTCATTTATTAATTCTCATCCAATCTGTTTTATTTTTGACATAAGAGCGGAAGGTTGAATTGGATGTTAGAGAAACTATTTCGGAAAAAAATTGTCACCTTACATAAAATGATTTATGATGGAAATGTAACGGTTTTATGGGGATGTCTACCCTGTAGTGGGTTCTTTTAAAATTTCATATATCCTTGACTATAAAAAAAACGTCTTGTTAATTAAAATAATAGTTTGTTTTAAATTAATTCATTAAAATAATACATATATAAAGAGCATTTCACTTGCCTACGGTAAATCCACGATCTCGAAAACCTCTCAGCACATCACCCAATATTTCGCCCGGTTTATCGCATTTTCTCAGAGAAACTCTTCCCAAAATATAGATGGGGAAAAATAACAATGAAAAATTTGTAAAAAACCATGCAGCGAAAAAGGGTGCACTAAATATATTCGACTGTATGGGAGGATTTGGTGGCACATGGAATAATTTCGTTGCATCCTCAAGATCGTCTACACTTATCGCTGTATCACTAATGGGTATAATAGAATCTAGTCCATCAGAATCGTCATCGTCAATTAAATTCAAATCGTCGCCACTGTCAGGAAATGTATCAAAATCATCGAGGGCTGATATATAAGGACTGCGATTTAAGTATAACAACTTAATGCAATGTGTTGCACCAACCCATGATGCTGTCACCAGTATAGTGACACAAACACCAAAATACATTTTCTGTGCCAATTCGGAGCAACATGTTTCTTTGCATGCTTTCAGTCGGGGAAAACGTGTTGTGCCATTATCATTTTGTCCTGGTTCTGTGGGTGTATCGGAATCATTGCCACCGCTAGTGTTACCACCAGCAACACCACCACTCACGACTCCACCTCTGGTTAAAGCAATTGGGCAGGTTGTTTCAGGATGTATAGTTATAACTTCATTTGGATCATTTTGGCTTGAAGATACAGAATCTTGGTGGGCTATTTGAGGATTGCTGGTATTTAAAATATTTGTAAAGCCACCACCATACGGACCATTTGGTGAGTCTCCAGTGACCACCACCGATGGTGTACGAACTCGATGCTGTTTTGGATTAAAAATTGCTGGTATTTCACCGTCTCGTGTCATCCTAAGGTCGTTGTTTCTTTAATTGTTTAATAAAAGAATACAATTCACACATAATGGTGTGCCAAACTTTGGCCAAATATTTAACATCATTTTTGCGATTTTAATGTATTGAAATACATGGTATCAACTATAAGAAAACAAGAGAAATAACATGTTATTCCAAAATCAAAAATATGACTACTCATAATTATATTATTAGTTTATGCTAGTTGTCACTTAATGAATGATTTTATACTTAAAATTTCATTATAATTCCTTTTTACAACCTCTCAAAAGGACTACATCCATCATTTTCTCAATTATGTATAATAATTGTAAATGTTTCATACGTACTACCCAATAAACATTTTTTGCCAATTTCGGTCCGAAGATGTCAAGAAAGTCTGCACAAGATGCCGAATTTGTATCCGAAGTCGGTCAAAAAACGTACCGAAAATCGTATGAGTAGTTGACAAGAAAACGGACCTATTTTTTAGATTTTTCTGAACAATGTCTGACAAAACATTAGACAATTTTCCGACTTATCTGATAACACTATGGAACAAGAAAAATGGCAAGAAGTACCACTATATTTATTTGTTAACTACAATAATTCTTGCAAAATAATCCGACTACGCAATAGACGTGGCACTGCCCATAATTTTTACCATAATGCTGTACTTTCACGACAACTAATTGTGTGCGAAGTTTCATAAGAATCTGTTAAGTAGAAGCAGTATAAATTAATATTTACTTTTTATGGGCGTGGGCACTGCCCCTTTTTTATCACAACGTTGTATTGTAACAATAACTAAATGTGAATGCAAAGTTTCACAAGAACCGGTTTAGTAGATGTTGTTGAAAAAGGATATTTACTTTGCATGGGAGTGGCACTGCCAACTTTTTTAATCATAATGTAGTATTCAGAGAGAAGCATAATTAATGTGTTTGCAAAGTTTCAGAGGAGTCGGTTGACTAGAAGTATTTACTTCGTATGGGCGTGACCCCGCCCTCTTTTCAACGGGACAAATCTGGAAGTACGTTCGGAAGTAAATCCGAAATCGGTTTATAAATGGCGGTGTTTTGAGGGAATATCCATAAAAAATACATGACGAATTGATAACCTTTCTCCTTTTTTTTGAAGTCGGTTAAAAACAGTCGAAATTTAAAATTCTATAGATACTTTTTTTTTAATTTCGGATTTATGAAGAGGCTGCTCCACGGATTTTATCATAACTTGCAAAGGACCTATCCAATTTCATTACAAAAATCACAAAGAAACTTGAAATAAAATTACCTTTAAGCTGTTGTAACATAATTTTTTTACGATCAAGTTATGAGCTTAATCGAACTGTATGGGTTTATATCCAAAGAAATTTAATTATTTTGGCTTGAGTTCGGTTTTTAATTAAATTTTTGAATTAAATTATATTTTTATTTAGAGATAAATGTGAACCATATAGACAAAGAAAACTTTTGGCTGCACGGAGGGTTGAACTGATGTTTCGATAGCTCCCGCTAATCTCTTCAGAATTCTTTTCCGCTTAGACCACTCGACCAAAGTCGGTGGTTTGCAGCCAAGAGTTGAATATCACCTACTTTTAAATTGTTAAATTTGCCTTTCTTTTGCACATAGTTATACTGACTCGGTACAGGATATCTTGTAGGCCTGTAATATGTGTTCAGCACTTTTATGTACAACACCATGGTTAACCTTTTTGTAGAACATTTTAACCCTCTAGCTCTTCGCGGTATGGGTTTTAATTGGATAACATTTCAGAAAATGTGCAGAAACGTCGTACCAGAACGGCCGACAAATGTCAGAGAGAGTTTTAGACAACTCGAGCAGAAATTTACAAAAAAAATGTTTCTGGGTATGCATAATATAAATTCATAGTTGTTGTAATTTACTTCAAGCAATCTAGTTAAAACAAATTATTTTTGTTCTACTTTTTGTTTTCATATATTTTCTTAATTAACAGGGTTCGGACATTCATGCAATGCATTTTTTTTGTGGTGATAAATAAAGAGGTATCGACTAATTATCTATACGAATTATCAAATATTAAGTAGTTTGGCATCGATTTGTAGTTGCATATTTTGGTGGAAAGTGCATATGTTTGCATATTTTTGGCAATAAATGCAATATTTTGGATTTATACAAATTTTTTAAATGCATATTTCTCAATTTTTGAAAAAAAAATATTAATAGGCCGATTATGGATGGCAAGCGAGACACAGTTGGGTTGCCAGTTGCTGAAAATGATACTAGTGATGCCAACTGACAATTGAGAGCTATCAACTTCAGTTGCTATTTAGTGCCTTTCTGGCAACCATTAATTTTCAGTTGCCAACTGGCAACGCAACTATAGTTCGGTTGCACTAAATAATATACACAATTATGCTTGTTTTATGCTTTTTTCTCCAATAATTTCTCCAATTATTTTAGTTTTGGAATTTTGTTCGTAGGTAAATGTATATTTTTGCGCATATTTTTCATTTTTAGGTGCACTTGTTAAGCGCTTAAAATCAATGTTTAGTTGCATGAAAGTCCGAGCCCTGTTAATTAATTATTCAAATGTAAAATATGACTTTTTATGTCATACTTGTGCTTGCTCTTGACATTGAGCGAGCTCGTATGCAATTTTATTGTCATTTAACAGAAAATAAAGACCTCTTAATAGCCTCCACTTTTCATTCTTTTATAATAAAAAATAATATAAATTGATGTCTAAAACCAAATGCTATTGTTGTACCTGTCTGCCTTTTATTCATTGGCCATTTAAAATTTTATGAACTAAAGAGATTTAAAAGAACAAATATTTGTACGCGAATATTTCTTTTTAAGGGTGAAGGCTAGCACCGGATAGTATGAGTTTATAAATAACAACAACGTATTTATTTTTAGTATCAAATTCAAGCAACATGCTATATTGTAGAACAAAATTTCCAAACTTTTTTTTTCTGTGATAGTGAAGTTTCGTTTTAAGACTGTTTTCTGAGATTTTATTCCAATTAAAATTTTTGTTCTGTATAGGCGGACAAAATTAAATTTTTTTCTTGAATTTTCGTAAAAATTTAAATCAAGTGTGAAAGAGAACACCGAACACAGAAAAAACTACATTTCATTTTCAGTTTAGGAATTCAATGAAATAGTAAATATTTTGTCTGGAAACGGACCTACAAACAAATTTATAAATATAAGACAAAAATATCTCAACAATTTCATTGAGAAAAACGTGTTTTTTTTCAGTGAACAAATTGTTTAAATCTATAAAACAATTTGTCTAAAAATATTTACAAATTGTAAACAAAACAATTTACTAAATCAAACAAAAAGATTTACTGAATTTTCTGAAAAATATTAAACAATATTTTTGTCTAAATTTATAAAACAATTAGTCTGAAAATACTAACAATTATTAAACAAAATAGTTTACTTAATCAAACTAAACAAGTTGCAATCGCAAATTGCAATTGTTGTCTCTGTTTGGCAGTGCCAAAACAGAGTTTGTGTACTGTAGGTCTACACCACCAAAATGTCTTGGGTTTCGTTGAAACCTAAACATGGCGCCCGCTTTGCACTGGTGCAATTTGTAGAAGTTCAATTGGCAGGACCAGGCATTTGGGGTGATTGAGACAATCTAGCGCTGTCAACGCTGATGTTGTTGTTGTTTTGGTAGCAGTGTTGTGCGCGCCGGCAACCACCTCTTCTGTTTACTGCGTCGGTAAGGACTGTAACCAGAATCCGGCTCGAAGGACCATAAACAAGTTGCAATCGCAAATTGCATTTGTTGTCTCTGTTTGGCGGTACCAAAACAGAGTTTGTAGAATATAGGTCCACCAAAATGGAATACGTATTTTCTGTGCAGCAACGCACTTCGTCAGTATTCAAATGTCTTGAGATTCGTTGAAACCTAAATATGGCGCCCGCCTTGCAATAGTGCAATTTGTAGAAGTTCAATTGGCAGGACCAGGCGTTTGGGGTGATGAGACAACCTAGCGCTGTCAACGCTGATGTTGTTGTTGTTGTTGTTCTGGTAGCAGTGTTGTGCACGCCGGCAACCACCTCTTCTGTTTACTGCGTCGGTAAGGACTGTAACCAGAATCCGGCTCGAAGGACCATAAACAAGTTGCAATCGCAAATTGCGTTTGTTGGCGGTACTAAAGCAGAGTTTGTTTACACCAGCGGAATGGAACAATATTTACTGGATTTATTGTAATATATCAAACAAAATTTGTGCCTGGGTCATCATCATCATCATCCATTAAGCATTTATGAAATTTCACTTTGTTAAATGTGTTTATCTAAAGAGTCTCAAAAAATCACTCAAAAATCTTCAGTAAACAAACTTGGTAAAATCGCATTATTTTTGCTATCATTGTTGTTATTGTTATTTGTTTGTATATCGTCATCGCGGTTGTGTTTTTACGACACAGAAAACGAGGTTTTCTTGTTTTTTTTTGGCGTTTGCGTCCTAAATAAAATTCAAACAAAAAATTCATTGATTCAATAAAGAGCATTTACTGAAAATGTACATATGTACAGTATTTATGTATGTTGTGTTTCTGTTAGTAACAATTTTAAAAGCTTATAACTCTGAAGATACTGAACTAATTTTAATAAAATGGGCATTGCCCTTATCGGAAAAGAAATGCCTTTCAGACCATATCTTTTTCGTAAAAATCACCACCGTAATTTGATTGTAAGCTTCTCCTTCAAGTAGTAATTAATATGTACATAGATTTCATAAGAACATTTTAATTTTAAATCTGTTAGAAAGGCTTGTTTGCATTTTCTGTAACGTTATATGAATGACTAAAACAAATGATAAAAAAGATATAATTTAGTTTTTCTATTATACTGACGCCTTTGTGGTCATGTCCTATAAAATTTATAATCTGATTTGTCACCACCCTCACTTAGTGCCTGATTGCCTTGTTTATGAACATGTTAAATTGATTACAATTCAGAAGTGTTTCATTAGACTAATTAAATTGACGGTAATTATAATTAAACTTATTAGTGAAATTCACTTCTTAATTTGCTAAAGCGTAATATGTACAAAATCAGAAACTGAATTATAGAATTAAAAATACATTTATTAATAGAAAATAGTACGTTATTATGGAAGTAGCAACAACAACAGTATAACATAAGTCAAATAAATGGCTGTTAGTCATGTAACATTAGCAAAACTAGAATATAAATAAAATATATTAAAAATAAAATCTATTTGCAGGTCAAACTAAGCACCACAAAATATATTTACATATAAAAACAACTTTATTAACATACACACTCTTCAAATAGTGCTTAAGAAGGTTTTTTTTAAACTTAATATTTAAATGTACTACATGTGTTTATATGAATATTTAACAACTAATTAAAAACTTTAGCTACTAAATCTCAACTGGGAAAAGAAAAAGTGCAGAGTTTTTCCCACTCAATGCTAAATAAAAATCTTGAAAATGTCATCGTCGTACATTAACGGACATTTTAGAAACCCTTGATATTTGCTGTTGTTGTATGAGTGTTAACGGTTTTAGTAGAAGGACCTTCTCACTCATGAAAGAAAATGCAATGGAAATTACAATAAACAACACGCAACTACATTTCAAGCGTGAGTTCAAAAGATTTTAGTTCTTTTTTATATTTCTATATTTTAAATAGAGGTTTTTGGCGCGATAATTTACATTTAACTACAATAACAAACACATTTAAATATCGTGTAACTCAAGACTTGCTTTTTTTCGATAAATTCACGTGCTAGTCAAATGAATATAAACACGAAAGTTTTCTTTGTTTTATTTAAATAGCCCCATTCACATTACATATTTTGAGGAATTTACACAGGAAAAAAATCACTGAACTATATTGATAATCTTATCAATAAATTGGCGACACTGTTTTCAGTGCCAACCGATTTGTTTTTGGGTTAGTCTGGTTTCAAAATTCATCATGGATAGACTCAAACCTGAAAAAAATCTGCTACTGTGAGCATAAACTGCAGCACAAATTATGGTTTCCCCTATTAATTACACTATGCAACAATATTTTTTTTTTCGGTTATATTTATTTATTGTATCTTCAATAAAAATGAACTAACAATAAGTAATCAAATCTTAACTCTAAGTCCAGTCAATGCCAGACAAAAATATTTGTTTCAGCGGTTGGTTGTTTGGTTGTTTACGTCTCTCGTGTTCGGCTGAGAGTAAGAGTGTCCCTCCTTCTCAGCCGAGTGTGGCCTCCTGAGTTAATAATGTTTCGGGCTAGGGGATTTGGGTGCAACTCAAGTTTTTTTTATGTATCTTGTCACGTGTTTAGAAAACACTGTCTTAACCAGGGGCACATCTAGATCTTTATGAATTCGCTTGTTTCTGACATACCATGGGGCTGCTGTAATCGTACGGAGTATTTTATTTTGTTGCCTTTGAATTTTTTCTACATTTGATGCCGTGGCAGTGCCCCATAACTGGATTCTGTAAGACCATAGTGGTTTTAGAATGGAGTTGTATAGAAGAAGTTTATAGAAGACGTTTGCAACAATATGAAACTTTTGTCATGACCTTTGGCTTTTCTGCAGAAACACACAGGGTCTCGGCAGGAATCGAACCTGCGACCTCCCGGGTAATAGTCTAGCACACTACCAACTACACTACGGGGGTACCCATACTTTCAGATATATGAGAGGCTTAGCCACTAAAACAAAATGTTGAATAAATCGACTTTTAAATTTAAACAAAATTTCAAAATGTATGGTTTTTAGAATTTTCTATTGCAAACAAGCAGCATAATTATTTGCAAGATACTAGAATTTATCAAAAACTTTCTCTAGAATAGAAAGCTAAGGTACCTAGCAAGGGAATTGGAGCACATAAAACCAATTTTTGATTTCATGTGGTTTACCGAGTTATTGCAATAATCCCTTCATATGTATGAGCAAAATACTAAAAAATCTCATCTGAAAGGGGCGCTACTCCACAAGCTCACCCACCAACATCAGGACTCCTTAGTTTCTTTTAATATATACCAAGGACCAATAGTGCCAATTTTCAAAACTCCGGGAATTATTTCCTTCGATTTGTCTAATATACCTGGCCTAAAATATTGACAGTAAAATACATTTTTAAAACAAGCTTTTATTTAAATGCTTTAAAAAGAAGAAAATAAGCTTTAAATTAAATAAAATCAAATCGAACAATAAAGCTAAAATTTTATTAATTTATTATTACTTTAAGTCAATGTTTGTGCAAAGTTTCATAAGAATCAGCTAAATAGAAGAATGTAGTTGAAAAAATGTATTTCCTATGTATTGGCGTGTCACTGCCCATGTATTGGCGTGTCACTGCCCACTTTTCTAAGCATAATATTAAATAGTGACAGGAGCTCAATGTGTGTGCAAAGTTTCATAAGAATTGGTTCATATTTTTTCAAATTTTCAAAAAATTAAAAAAAAAGTAGTTATGGGAGGAAGGTGCTCTACCGGACCAGCCTTAAAAGTTCTTGGGTAGGATAGAAGTTAAAATTAGGAATTTTCAAAAAAATCGTTTTCAAAAATACGATTTAAAATTTCAAACCCAAAAATAATTTTTTTTTCTGGAAAAAATATTGAAAACAAAAAATTTCAAAAAAAAAAGTTGTCCAATTTGGACCATTATTAAGAAAGTTATAAGCAAAAACTAAAAAAAAATTATTGTTTTGAAGATTTAATATATTTTAAGCGAGTACTCAACAAAATCTTAAAATATACCAGGAAGGCTCTTTTGAGGGGTGCTAAAAAACGTCACAAAATTTGAGCAACCAAAATTTTTTTAAACCATCCAATTTGGCGTGAAATGCCCCATATGTACATTGGGTGGCATTGAAATTAGGGATGTAACGATACGCCGTTTTGCCGATCCGATACCGATACCGATATTTAAAAATAAATATCGCCGATACCGATTCCGATACCGATACGAATATTGAAATTGAGTTCAAGTTTAGATTAACAAAACTCAAGTGCAATTTTTTATTATACAAAATTACATTATAAGAGAGAATATTTAAAATTGATAAAAAAATTGGAAGTAATTTTTAAGGAGTTACATTTTCTTGGCTTCCAACAAATCTATATTAAAAATATGCAGACAATTAGTAGAAAAGCACGAAAAATTGTTTAATTCCTTTATAATTTAAAAAAATACTCGCCATGCTTTTTAAAAAATCGAATTTTTTTAAAGGACATTTATCAACTAATATTCATCTAAATAACTTAATAGCTTAATTATTAAAAGACTTCTAAGTTTATATTTATTCACTTAAATTTGCATGAAAATACAGTTGCGAGTTTAAATTCGCATAAAAAAATTGTGAAAATTGGTACTTTTTTATCCTTTTTCCTTAACGAAAAAGCATTATAGAATACCGAAAAAGAAATTTGTCCTAGCATCGCTTCCAATTCGGTGATTGGTAATCGAAAAACAGAACTTCTTGCAAGGGCAAGGATATGTAAAACTAATTAGAAATTATCTAAATTTTGCAATACTTCCAGATCGCGTATTCTACATTTTCATGACTTCTTTGGAGTATCTCTTTTTTGCTGGAATAAGATTTAAAAAACAACGGCTTGAATTTGAATTCATGGTAAAATTAACAAAAAATAAATATTTTTTTTACAAAATAACAGCACAAAATATTATTAATTTTTAAAATTGATATTAATAAGATTTAAAAAATAACGAAGTGTATTTAATTCATGGTAAAAACGAACAAAAATAAATTATTTGTTAAAAAAAAAACTTTGAAAAAATTTTTAAAAGTATCGTCGTATCGGCAGTAAAATATCGCCGATACCGATGTATCGGAAAATCTGAAGTATCGCCAATATATCGGTATCGGTATCGGCATTCGTTACATCCCTAATTGAAATATAATTTTTTTTGTTAATTTAAACAAAACCCGTGTGGATTATTGCGACATTTGGTTTAAAACTCACGTGGTAAAAATTTTAGCCAAATCGGATAACTGTTAGGTGTGTAAATTTTGTGTAATTTACCACGCCTTAAACTTCTCCAATTTAGCGCAATCTTTTACCTAGACCCAATTAAAAAATTATTTTTTGTAAAATATACTTTATTTTATATTTCACAAAATATGATTTTTGACCACTAGAGAGAGTTACTCGTTATAGTCATCCGAATTGGCCCAAAATCTCTCCTTCGCTTAATTTAAACATGATAACAGTTTCACATTTTCTCTGCCTAAATGAAAATAAATCTCTTGGTGGATAAAATGATTTAGGTGTAAAAAACGTAAGAACTATTTATTTCTAATATTTTATTTAGCAAAAAAATAAATAACATTTAAAATGCGAACAGTGAAGAAAACCCTTTTAATTCCACTTAAAGCGAATCTAATTAAGCTGAATGTTTTAATCGTAAATTATATGGCCATTTTACAAATTAAATAGTTTACCACTGCTTATGAAAACACATATTTTTTACGTAAACAAGAATCTACAAATTCGTCTGCTTAAGATGTACAAATACTAAACTAAGCAGCTTCAAGTCAGCCTAGTCTTAACTGCAATTGGAATTTATTATGAATTTAGGTCAAGTTGAATGAACAATAATATAAAATATTCATGTAAATTTAACAAAATATTTTTTAGAGGCCATCAAGAACAATTACACAAAAAGGAAAAGAAACTAATTTAAGGAAATTAAAAGTAATAGACAACAAACAATAAACTGCGTTAATTGAGGTTTCACAAATATAATTGAAGGACAGTCGCCAATAACGTTGTAATTGACAAACCATAATTTGTTACGGAGAGCAAAATAAACATTTTTGAAAGGTAAGATCCCGGCAGAAACTTACGGCATTTTTTTAATCGGTAGTACTTTTTTTAATGAGTTACAAAGTAATGAATGGTACTTATTTATCTTATTTTTATGCTCTAAATGAAAACTATGAATTAGAAAAAAAAACAACAAAATACATATGCACGTATTTATATGATGATATGAAAGTAAATATTATTTGTTATGCCCTTAAGGCCGAAATTCACAGTCATTAGTTAGCTAATGACAATAGTTTAGCCAATAATATTTTATTCACACTTCTTTGTTAAACCGTCAAATGCCATTGGTTAACAATTAGTTAGATTCTTTGGAACATGGTGCAAACAGTATACAGGTGTCAGCATAACGCCAGCTGATTATTTTTTTTTTGTTCTGGTAGTTTTGTACATAAGCAACGTCTAGCACGTGTATTTTTTGACAAGCATTGTCTAGTTTTTTGTTGTATTTGTTGAACCTGCATACTTATTACACCATGTTTTAGAAATTATTACTTGCATATAGCATACTTTTAGGAGAGACAAAAAATATTTACTCCATTAGCTTTGTGTGCTTAAAAATGTTTATATTGCGCCTTAAGATCTGAAATATTCTTTATTTCTTTCTTTTTGCTTGTTTATTTATATTTGATAGGGATACCATTCTTTACCCATATTAAAAATTTTAGTTAAACAATACACTGTAAATATGAAGTTTTAGTTAAACAATAGTTATCATTTTAGTTTACTAATAATTAACTAATGAATGTAAATCTGGGCCTAAGAAATTTATTATTTGACATATTGTCACAATTTTATTTTAAATGAAATTATTTGCTGGTGTTTAAGCATTGCCTATATGCAAATTGTGTTTGAAGTCGACTGACGATTTGGTAAAGCACCAATGAAATGCTGCATATAGACAATGCTTAAACACCAGCAAATAAATTTCATTTAAAATAGTTTGTTATGATTTAATAAAATAAGTAGATAAACAATTTTTAAGTTAACATGTGCTTGTATATGAAAACAAATTTTTGGCGCTCAAGTTTATAAGTCAAGAGTGACTGAGTCAGTAAAGTGCTTGCCCTCAAATATGAAAGAGCACAGGTTCGTATCTCAGCTGGGTCAAAAAAAAAAAACAAAGACGTGAAAAAATATAAATAAATAAATAGTGCTATACAATTTTTTTATTTTATTTTGTTTATTTGACTGTTAATTTTTTAACTTCAAGTAAGTCAAATAATAACCAGTTAATTATCCTGATAATGTAAGTACATTTGTAAGGGATACCCCTTCTTTAAAAAATACATAAGCAGTTATCGAGTCAAATTGTAAGCAGTTATTGCTGGGATTATATCTGTGGACTTACGACAAAAACACTTAAATCGAGTTAAAACAATTTTACAAATATGTAGTGTTATTTATAAATGAAGAATTTTTAATTGCGTCTACGATGTTTAGTCGCAAAAATATTCATACTTTAAAAATTTGACATATCTCATTGTTTGTTAATTTGCGACTGATCAAAAACAGCCAATTTCAAATGCGTCCAAACACGAAAAAAAATTTAAGCAAAATTCTGATCGAGATCGGTAAGTTATATGCAATTTTCATTCTTCCTTAAACGCACATACAAAAAGTTTAATTCTGCTCTTTAATAGTATTTTTGTTCTCCCGACAATTTTTTAAATTATACTTAAGTGGTTGTTTTTGTTAATTTTTTTTAGCTTGTCAAAAATAAGAATATGAAAACTTTTATGCAAAAAATCAAAAAATTTTAAATTACATGTAAATGTCTGTAGGTGGGAGATAAACTACACCAAGTCACAAATTTGAAATTTTACAGGAGACCACAAAAACATTTTTAAAACCACAAATGGTTCTATCTCTGTAGGATTAAAAATTTTACTTACACCAAATCAACGGACATTGCTGTTTTAATTAGTAGTTTTTGATAATCGATTTATCAAATACAACTAGATAGCATTGTCAGACACCGCATTTAATATGTAGTATATACATACATATCGTTACCTTAATGTGGAAACGCCGTAACTCATTATTTTTTCAAGTCGACTTTTTCGCATATTTCGATAGATAAACCTTTAATTTATCGAAATATACAAAAAAATCGATTTCGAAAAAGTAATGAGTCAGGGTCTTTCTATATTGAGGCATCGATATGTATGTATGTGGGTTTATAATTTCTATTATAACCCTGCAGTCCCAGTTGTTACCGGCGACATTTTCATCGATGATGTCTGCAAGACAATCAATGATTTGTTTCCTATAAAACACATTTCCAAATAAGTTTGGCGACAAAGTGGTATACGTTGTCGTGTATAAAGAATTTGTTCTGACGAGATTATGAAAATATGTGCTAAAAAGTCTTATTGACGACGAGATAGCAAACAACTGCACCGAAGTTGTCATCAGTACAGTTTAATTGACGACAATAAAAGTAACAACTGCATCGAAGTTGTCGTGCATCCATTTATGTAGATTAAAGAGTTTAAGTTGCTCACAAAACGTGTTTTTGTACAAAGTTTTTTAAATACCTCGGTAAGAAGGTAGCGTGCTAGCCCATTAGTACGGAGGTTGTGGGTTTGATTCGATTATTACATTTTTAAATTTTATTATTATTATTCATTGACGACAACTTGAGTAGCATGTTACCAACGTTGTCGTCAACGACATTTGTGCCCTTTGTTCGAAAATGCCGTCAATAGTTGGCTTAGACTGTCGTCGATTCGTCGTCGGTTATAGATACTTGTTTCGAAAATGCATCGCTGAAGTCTCGAAGACATGGCCTACGGGGAAGTTATAATTTAAAGCTTCAAGGATAACATTTAATTATTTAAAAAAGTACACACTTTCTAAATGTTTAACCAAAATTACCATGATTCTTTTCAAACACATTTTTTAACAAACAAAAAAACTAATGGTGCATTTACAATCAGTAATTGCAGTCCTGCTTTTTTAGAATAAGAACAAACTGTACAAATATGTATAGTACTTGATACATGTGTATGTATGTATAATAATATACTTTTAAACAATAAAATTTGTAGCAAGAAAAATTTTCTTTTTAAACGCCTAAGATGAGTTCAGAGAAGTGAAAATTCGTAAATTAAAAAAATAAAATTACACAGAAACACTAAAATAAATATCAAATATAAATATCAAATAACACAATTAAGGCCCATTTCATAATGTATGATTAAAAGTTAACGTTGACATTAAGGGCAAGTTTGGTTTACAAAACTTGCCGTTAAAGTCCATGTTAACTTTGAATTGTATATTGGGAGAAAAGGGCCGTTAAATTAAATTTTTGTATGAAAATTACTGACAACTCGCTCAAAAAAATATGAATACAATTTCTTTATTAGAAATAACTTTATCACAAATATCATAAAATTCTTTACTTAAGAGAATTTCATCACAAAAATTATAAAAATTAGATGAAAAGTGTATTAAAAAGGTCCTTCAATATTGCTTCGTTTTCAAACTCGATTTCAATCACATACCAGTACGAGTATATCAATTTTAAATATTAAACCCCATTAACACAAAGTTAATTTATGTAACATAAATGAATGGACAGACATTTCACTGCATCAAAGTTCGAATTCTGCACAAAGAAGTGCTGCATTACCTGAAAAACGTTGGCGCATACTCATAGTCAAAACGAAGTATATTTTAAGAGCTTACTTTAAGAGTATACTTTAAGAGTATACTTTAAGAGCTTTAAGAAGTATACTTTAAGAGCTTCAAAAAAATTATGTATGGCAATACTAGTTTTAAATTCCTAAAGTATACTTTGTTTACGACTATGAGTATGCGCGCCATTGAATATGTGATTGTTCTTAAAAATTTTTCTTAAATATTTAAAAAATAAAAAATTAGTTTATTTTCAAATGTCAATATTTTCTTCCTACACTCAAAAAAAGTTTCAGTTAAATTTGCAATTATAATTACAATTACATAGAAAAGTAAATTGCATGCAATTTAAAAGGTGAAACAAGTTTCTGTTAATGAGTATTTCCTAACCAAGATTAAAATTTTGAGTTTAGTGTTAACTGCAAGTTAATTTTCTTATTGCTAACAGTCCTAAGAGTACTGTTTTATAAAATTATGCTTTTATACTCATAAAGTTTTTAAATGATATAGAAGTTAAATTCGTAACCATAATTCATTGAATACCCAGAGTATATTAAAAACAGTTTTTAATATGGGTTTTTATTTTTCTTTGCTCTATAAAATTTTAAAAGAGTGCTAAAATTTAACAAAAACTTTTATAGTTGTTTAAATGCCACAAAAAATGGTTTCAGGT
Organism: Panzeria rudis; assembly: GCA_956483635.1. Lineage (NCBI taxonomy): Eukaryota > Metazoa > Arthropoda > Insecta > Diptera > Tachinidae > Panzeria > Panzeria rudis. The sequence goes on from OY101447.1 coordinate 168,811,435, forward strand.
TAAATCCAGGTTGTATCTAGTTTTTATTTGAACATTTTACTGCATTGAACGAAAGGAAGTGCACTCCATTAAGACTCTCTGATGAATTATCACACAGTATAAGCTGGAATGTTCGTTCATATTTTTAATATACTTTTAAACACTATCAATACCTGTTTTTTGTTCGTTTCATTCTAGCACAAAAAATTATTTACTTGCACTACATTCTACAAGCTTTAAATTTACACTGAGCAAAAAAAATTTCGATTTAATTAAAAAAAATTCATTTCCTGTTTTGAAATAGTTTTATTCCATTCAGAGATGGGAACAATTCATTATTTTTAACAATTACAATATATTTAATTTACTGGGATCAGCATCAGAAATTGCCTTGATTATCATAATCTCGCACAATTTTATTGAATTTTTCTCAAAAAATATATTCTACTAACATCTAACGTAACGCCATTTTCGGTAACTTTGCAAAATCTTTTGCTTTGAATATTTTTAATCTGCAGATGTAATTTTCATCTATCATTGTCTCTTTTTGTCTCCCATAACAAGCCGAAATTGTGAAATTAGCTGTCCCAGAAAAGAGTGTTGACAGTTTAAAGTAGGGATGTAACGAATACCGATACCGATACCGATATATCGGCGATACTTCAGATTTTCCGATACATCGGTATCGGCGATATTTTACTGTCGATACGACGATACTTTTAAAATTTTTTTCAGAGTTTTTTTTTTAACAAATAATTTATTTTTATTCAATTTTACCATGAATTAAATTCACTTCGTTATTTTTTAAATCTTATTAATAGCAATTTTAAAAACTATTAATATTTTATGCTGTTATTTTGTCAAAAAAAAATATTTATTTTTTGTTAATTTTACCATGAATTCAAATTCAAGTCGTTGTTTTTTAAATCTTATTTCAGCAAAAAAAGACACTCCAAAGAAGTCATGAAAATGTAGAATTCGCGATCCGGAAGTATTGCAAATTCGGATAATTTCTAATTAGTTTTACATATCCTTGCCATTACAAGAAGTTCTGTTTTTCGATTACCAATCACCGAATTGGAAGCGATTTTAGAACAAATTTCTTTTTCGGTGTTCTATAATGATTTTTCCTCAAGGAAAAAGGATAAAAATTACCCATTTTCACAATTTTTTTTATGCGAATTTAAGCTCAAAATTTTATTTTCATGTAAATTTAGGTGAATAAATATAAACTTAGAAGACTTTTAATAATTAAGCTATTATGTTATTTAGAAGAATATTAGTAGGGTTGTAACGATACGCCGTTTTGCCGATCCGATACCGATATTTAAAAATAAATATCGCCGATACCGATTCCGATACCGATACGAATATTGAAATTGAGTTCAAGTTTAGATTAACAAAACTCAAGCGCAAATTTTTTTATTATACAAAATTACATTATAAGATAATATTTAAAATTGATAAAACATTGGAAGTAATTTTTAAGGAGCTACATTTTCTTTGCTTCAAAAAAATCTATATTAAAAATATGCAGATAATTAGTAGAAAAGCAAGAAAATATGTTTAATTCCTTTATAATTTTAAAAAATACTCGCCATGCTTTTTAAAAAATCGATTTTTTTAAAGGACATTTATCAACTAATATTCTTCTAAATAACTTTATAGCTTAATTATTAAAAGACTTCTAAGTTTATATTTATTCACTTAAATTTACATGAAAATAAAGTTCTGAGTTTAAATTCGCTTAAAAAATTGTGAAAATGGGTAATTTTTTATCCTTTTTCCTTGAGGAAAAATCGTTATAGAATATCGAAAAAGAAATTTGTCCTAGCATCGCTTCCACCGAATTGTTAATCGAAAAACAGAACTTCTTGCAATAGCAAGGATATGTAAAACTAATTAGAAATTATCCAAATTTTCAATACTTCCAGATCGCGAATTCTACATTTTCATGACTTCTTTGGAGTATCTTTTTTTTTTGCTGGAATAAGATTTATAAAACAACGACTTGAACTTGAATTCATGGTAAAATTAACAAAAAATTAATAATTTTTTTTACAAAATAACAGCAAAAAATAGTATTAATTTTTAAAATTAATGTTAATAAGATCTAAAAAATAACGAAGTGAATTTAATTCATGGTAAAATACGACAAAAATAAATTATTTGTTAAAAAAAAGCTCTGAAAAAATTTTTAAAAGTATCGTCGTATCGACAATAAAATATCGCCGATACCGATGTATCGGAAAATCTGAAGTATCGCCGATATATCGGTATCGGTATCGGTATTCGTTGCATCGATTTTTTAAAAAGCAGTATTTTTTAAAATTATAAAGGAATTAAAAATATTTTCTTGCTTTTCTACTAATTATCTGCATATTTTTAATATAGATTTTTTGGAAGCAAAGAAAATGTTTCTCCTTAAAAATTACTTCCAATTTTTTATACTGGGTTAAAATCAATTTTAAATATTCTCTCTTACAATGTAATTTTGTATAATGAAAAAATTTCACTTGAGTTTTGTCGATCTAAACTTGAACTCAATTTCAATATTCGTATCGGTATCGGAATCGGTATCGGCGATATTTATTTTTAAATATCGGTATCGGTATCGGATCGGCAAAACGGCGTATCGTTACATCCCTAGTTTAAAGTTATGGGCATCCAATATAACCCTATATGTATTAAAATCTAGTGAAGACCTCTGCATAGTTTTAGTTTTCATTCCAGGTCACGAAAGCTCCAACTGACTTTAGTTTTTTATTGTGCAAAGACAACATTTATTTTTTCAAGTGTTTAGTTATTATGGCAAAATAGGAAATTTGATTTTTCCGTTTAAAAACACTATAAACGAAGAAAATATGTTATTGCAATTGTTGTTTACTTTGAATACTCGTAAATAGCAAAAAATAAAAAGCAAAAAAAAATCAAATATAGAAACTGCAGCAACAACGACAACAGGTGGATGTGAAATCTTTTAAGGACGACTGAGTGGTTGGTATGTTTGACAGTAGAACACAGTTTTAGAAACACGTATCTATACAAATGGATAGGTACACAGCGGTAAAAAGAAGCAATATGGGTGCCTTATAGCAGGCATATTTACACCTTCTTTTGTATGCACAAGTAAGTACTCCACTCTTCATTCCATACTCATATATTTTTGAAACAAATTATCATTTCTCTTCTTCTTCTTCTGAAATGCTTCTTAGAAGGCTTTACACAGCATGCTTAAAAAAAAAGATCTTGTAATGAATTCCATTGTAAGTAAAGGTTTTCTAGGGAAGGTCTGTTGGAAAGCAATTGCAGGTACATTTCTTTAATCTCAGCATTTTTATAGCGGCTTCTGTATTTTTGATTAAAGTAATTTTTTATTTCGAACCTTTAATCCAAAGTAATTTTTTTACACATACGAGTTTAATAAAGTTCGTATATTTATTAAGAAGGAATTGCACATGATGTAGTTTCGACGGAATAAGGAATAATTAGCTTCACTCTTATATAAAAATTATTTGAGGAAAAAGAATACGAAAATATTTGTTATTTCTAAAGTAGATTTTTTGATAAACAAAACGAAAAATCTAAAAGTAGGGTACCCGTTTCTCACTCGCTTCTAATAGTTTTTTTTTTTTTTTGTTAGGGAGAGTCAAGTCTTTCCAGAAGAAGGCGTAATCAGGCCTTAAAGAAGAATTGAAGTGAGAAGGCCATTTTAGTTTTACCGCTAGGTAATAAACATAAAGATATGTATGTATGTATGTATTAGGGTGATCGATTATTCGACATTTTCCAGAAACCGGTTTCGAATAATTCGACTTTTTAAAATTTTTAAGAAACCGCTTACGGTTTCTAAAATTCAGAAAAAACCGGTCAACCGGTTTTTTAGTTAGAAAATTATTATTAAAAAAGTTTTAGTTTTAAGTTATTTTATTAAAAAAAAAGAAGTTAATAGTTCATACAGATACTATCCACACAAAAAAAATAGCTGTGAAAATAATGCTAAGCTCACTATCCAAAAATTTCGGGCGTTAAAAGTACTGAGATCAAAATGAGGATCAAGTTCTTGACAGGTACGATACCATCTCATTTCTAGGGAACCTGCTAACCTATCAATATTTTTCCCATAAGCTTTTTTTCCAAAGCTTTTGTTTGATACAATCAATATCCATCGATATAATTTTCCATAATTTCCGAAATGCCAATTATAATTACAAAAAAGAACACTTCCAGTATTTTCCAATCAAAATCCGAAAAATATTTACCCCACATATAAGAGGAACCGTAGTGCCCAGATTTACATTTTTTCTTCTTGTTTATTTCTTGCCATTCACACCACTAAAGAGTCAAATAGACTACGCAAGCGACAAGCCAAACATGGTAGAAATTCACTTTTGTACAAGCCTGTTGTGTAATATATGGCGGTGTTTTCGCGTTTGATAAGCGGCTTGGCAAGACGGTTGAAGAAAAATCAACAAATTTAGATCTTTTGACTGTCATATTGAATCTGTGGTAAGCTGTTTGTGTTGTAAAATTGCTTCATATGCAACAAAATTTCCATAGAGCGACGTCGTCGTGGAAAATTTAAATTAGTGATTAAAGTGAAACAAGTACAAGTATAGATTACTTGTACGAGCTAGTTTTGTGTAGTTTTGTGTCTGTGTGTAAATGAAGAAAGTACATTTGGTAAGCCGATTCCAAAGTTTATTTATTAAAATCAAGCAAATGCCAAACTGCATATAAAAATCTTTTTATGTACAGAGTTTGAAAGCTCTAAGTATGAAACACTACTATATGAGTTTAACTTGTTATTGTCTTTCTTTAGTACATGCATGACCTATTACAAATACGACCTTCATGCAAACGAAAAATTCAAAAATTTAGATTTTGCTTCAAGCATCGTCGGTGTGACGAATAAAACGAAATTTCACTAGTGTGTTTCGCTGTTCTATCGCTACTACAATGGAATGTGTTCTAATGAAATTAGGGAACTTTTTCCCGAAACCCGTTCATTTTTGCGCCCAACACGTTTTTCATTAAGAGCACATCCATTTGTGGTCGATCTGCCAATGAACCGCACTACGCATTACAGAGAGAATTCGTACAGTTACTTTCAGTGTGGGAAAGTTCAAGTCGAATGTTCACAGACACTACTCCCTCTATCCTCCTTCCCATAACCAATTTTCCTAGTTCCGGCACAATGCACTGCATAAGTAGGGGTCATCCCCTGAGTGCTGGTCCCAAAAAAAAAAAAACAGGTCATGCATTTTGACCGTGAATACTGCGCTTAAAATACATAAACAGCAATACAAAAAAAAAGAATTTTTTATGGAGTCCATTCTACATCACAAGCACAATTCTATTCGCCCCTGCTGCCTTAAACAATTAATGCGCCTTAATTTCATGTTTCAGTAGATGTTGCTGAAAAAACAAAAAAAAAATACTGAAAAGTTCGTCTAAGTTTTAATACAGTAAAAACTAATAAAATATTAAATCGAAAAGTATTCGACTTGGCCGGTTTTTTTATTTAAAAAAATCCGACTATTCGAAATTCGAAAAATCAACATTATAAAAAAAAGCCGAGGACCGTGTGGCGGAAAAAACCGGTTGAACAAACGAGTCGATCACCCTAGTATGTATGTTGTCGGGTACATACTTGCATACATTAAACATACAAGTATGTGTCGCATTGCATTGTATTACTGTCAATCACTTATACAGTTTTTACTTACGAATATAGTATGTAAATGTGTTTCTTACATTGCAACATTTTTAAGCGAATATTTCAAATAGTTATATGTGTGGCTTTCAATGGGCTTTAAGTCCTAAGTATATACTTAGTTGTAATTTTTTTTTATTCTGTGTCACTATACTGTCGTGAATTTTCAAAATTTTTTCGTATGAACATATCGCTCCTTTATTGCAACATGGTCATATCTCGGATTTTTTTTTTTTTGGTATATAAAGGAGTATTAAGCAACACTTTTTCTTCATTGACTTAACAATTTAGTTTTTAGTATGTACTTACTTGTATGTAGGGATGTAACGAATACCGATACCGATATATCGGCGATACTTCAGATTTTCCGATACATCGGTATCGGCGATATTTTACTGCCGATACGACGATACTTTTAAAAATTTTTTTTTAGAGTTTTTTTTAACAAATAATTTATTTTTGTTCGATTTTAAATACACTTCGTTATTTTTTAAATCTTATTAATATCAATTTTAAAAATTATTAATATTTTATGCTGTTATTTTGTAAAAAAATTATTTATTTTTTGATAATTTTACCATGAATTCAAATTCAAGGCGTTGTTTTTTAAATCTTATTCCAGCAAAAAAGAGATACTCCAAAGAAGTCATGAAAATGTAGAATTCGCGATCTGGAAGTATTGCAAATTTGGATAATTTCTAATTAGTTTTACATATCCTTGCCCTTGCAAGAATTTCTGTTTTTCGATTACCAATCACCGAATTGGAAGCGATGCTAGGACAAATTTCTTTTTCGGTATTCTATAATGATTTTTCCTCAAGGAAAAAAGGATAAAAAGTACCCATTTTCACAATTTTCATGTAAATTTAACGGAATAAATATAATATAGATTTTTTAGAAGCAAAGAAAATGTAGCTCCTTAAAAATTACTTCCAATGTTTTATCAATTTTAAATATTCTCTCTTATAATGTAATTTTGTATAATAAAAAATTGCACTTGAGTTTTGTTAATCTAAACTTGAACTCAATTTTAATATTCGTATCGGTATCGGAATCGGTATCGGCGATATTTATTTTTAAATATCAGTATCGGATCGGCAAAACGGCGTATCGTTACATCCCTACTTGTATGTACATAAATTGTTAGATTTAGCTCTTAAAATAATTTGCATTGCGGATACAAAATCAAATGGCAGATTGCACACAACAAAACGAATGGTACTTTGTAGATACGATATGTTCGTTATAAATCAAAAGATACAAATTTCATAAATAAGAAGACAAAACTCGATTTTGACCTACATATTTTTATATTCTCAAATATGTCCATTAGAGCGGGTATTTTTTTTCCAACCAAGATTATATCAGAAGCGTAATCTTTTAAGGAAAACTTCCTAAGAAACCTTGTTTCTAAAATCAAAATGGAACTTCCGATTTTGCACGGCAAACTTTGTATTATAATTTTTTTTTCATAACAAAGGAAACATTTATTTGTTGATGGTTATTAAGCAATTGTCTATATGCATTTCATTGGCGCTTTTACCAAATCGCCAGTAGACTTCAACCACAACTTTGAACAGGTACAAACCTCTTATTTTATGCGCAGACTTTCAACAATCATTTCAGAATTTACAAACGATAATATTTTTGAAAATCACAAAAGAATAAAATAAGTGTAGTAGTGCATATGAAATGCATATAGACAATTGCTTAATAACCATCAGCAAATAAATTTCATTTAAAATATAATTATGACAACAAGTCAAATAATAAATTTCTTAAAGGAAACATTTTTATTAAACATACATATTAACGGCCTTTTCACAATGTACAATTAAAAGTTAACGTAGAGTTTAACGGCAAGTTCGGCATATAAAACTTCTCGCTAAAGTCCACGTAAAGTCTTAATCATATATGTATTGTGAAAAGGGTCGTAAATATTAAAATTGTTTTTAACAAAAATTTAAATTAAAGTAGACATTATGTAAGGTGTTTTTTGCTTTCCATTTGTCGTCGTTATTGTACAGCTCTGCACCTGAAAAATTGGTTCAATAGTAACTGCCAAAACATCTACACGACTACTGTCTACTACACACGGAGAAAAATTTGTTAGCAATTGTACGAAGCGCTCAGTTCCCTGAATATATGCCGGTATTTCTGGATCAGGTAATGGTGGACCCTCAAATTCTATTTACCCTAACAAATGATCGTAGGGGATGTGTGCAGTGAATGGAGGCTCAGATAAAATGCTATTATCATCTAAATTAATCATGTCAACGTAGTCTGAGCATGCAAAATTTACAAAAGTTTTTTTGCTCTAAGCTCTTAGCGTTGACGAGTCTCAAAGGTTGATAGAAAAATTAAAATTTTTTTTAATGCATCTCTCAAGCACGGCCTTCCTGTCATCGAAAAACATGGTCAAAAAAATATTTTCTGGGTGAGCAAAATACGCATTGTTTTGCACAACATTATTTTCTGCGACGGATATTGCGCCGACCGTATGCACTTACATAAAAGTGCACTACCATACATCACGGAGTTATGGTACTTGAAATACATTGACACATAAAGTTTCCTCATGAGTTTCTGCTAGTACTTTCAAGTTTTCACATGAGAATTTGTTGTTACATACAATCGTAAAAGCCCGCTGGCCTTTGTCAAACATCGAGAGTGGCCAATTGGTCCAGGCTTTGTGTTGGGTAAGGCTTGGGTGCATAAACCACTGGAACTAGTGCAAAATTGTCGAATTCTCAACTGTTGGTAATTGGGCGAATTTAGCAAAACTTGAACTTTGACCTTATAGTTGTCCGATTGAGACCAAATTTTCAACATAATAGTTTTACACTGAGTGACAGAATAGCTAGCTTGTGCTTTCAGTAAAAATTTCCTACACACATTCAAATGATGCCCTAATGTAAACCCTACCCAGCAAAAGTTACAGCTTGCCTGGACGCGATTTTTAAGACATTCTATAGTACAGAATCACTTGCTGGTACGCATTAATAAGGCATAATTTTTGTTTAAGATGAGCCGGCTAAAAGCAATACTTATTTCTCTTCATTTAACGCTTCCAGTAACCCCAGTTTTAAACATAACCAGTTTTATGCCTTACTTTAGAGCATTTTTTAATGATTTTTTTTGCAAAACTGAGCTTACTGGATGCGTTAAAAGAAGGCAAGTAAGTATTGCATTCAGCCGGCTCATCTCAAGCAAATCTCATGCCTTATTATGCGCACCAGTAAGTGCTTGCGTCACTGTTAGTGCTTCTAAATCTGGATTATTTTGCTGGTCGAGTACAATTTTTTATAATTACAGATATTTTGGATATTATACGGCATTTTTCCACTGTCATATAGTGTTTTCATTACTTTTCAAGTATTTTTTAACCGACTTTAAAATGTATTTTTTTCTCTTTTCAAAAGGATGTACTTCCAGATTGGTCCCGTTGAAAAGTGGGCGGGGCCACTCATGCCCAAACAAAGTAAATACACATTCGTTTTGAATTACTTCTAATCAACCGATTCTTATGAAACTTTACACACACACACACACACACACATTGCGCTTCTGTTTAAATACTACATCAAGATCAAAGAAGCTGGCTGTGCCACGCCCATGCAAAGTAAATATTATTTTTCAACAACTTCTACTAAGCCGATTCTTATGAAACTTTGCATACACCTTTATTTATCGTTGCAATACAACATTATGTTTAGAAAAGTGGGCAGTGCCCCGCCCATTAAAAGTAAATAAGCATTTTAACTATTTCTTCTTATCCGATTCTTATGAAAATTTGCATACACATTGAGTTATAGTTACAATACAACATTGTGGTTAGAATAGTGGGCAGTGCCACCCCCACGAAAAGTAAATATTAATTTTAACTACTTCTACTTAGCCGAATCTTATGAGACTTTGCACACACAATTAGTTCTCATAAAAGTACATGATGATAAAATATGGGGGCGGTGCCGCGCCTGTTTTGTAGTCGGTTTTTTTAAAGAATTATTATTAATTTTTATTTGCATTGCACATATTACAAAGGAATGAAATGTTTACATTTTTTACTTAAAAAAATCTATATCAAAAAAGTATCTTATTGAGTTACTTTAATTTAGCTCCATATTCCGACGATCTAGATATCATATACTTAAACATAAAAACAATCGTTTTTAAATGAGTTCTATGCAATCTGAGAGACTATTTTGTGAAACATTTCATATATGTAGTATATCTTGAATGGATTTTTCTCAGTCTCCTAACCCAAAAAATTTGAAACCCTTTTTGCTCAATTAATTTTACGTTAATGTTCGTTAATAAAGTAAACACTAATTCAAGTAAATTTCACACTCAACAAGCCTAACTTTCACATTTTTATGCAAAGATAATGGAAAATGAAGAAATTTTCAAATAACGGCAAATCATTATGAAATATAAAACTATTTTAGTTTACATCTAAATAACTTTGCTTGTCAGCTTAACTATCAAGTACCATAATAATAGATGGCATTTTAAATGTTAGTTAGCGCCAAAAGGACGACAAAATCTAGAGTAGTGTTGGTTGGTACAAAGCAAACTACAATGTTGGCAAACAATAGAGAAACTAAAGAAAATAAAAAAAGAAAAATAGAGTTTTAAGATGAATGCATCATATAGTTTTTCTATAAGCGACTAAGGGGAAAAAATATAAGAAAAAAGAAAAGCATGTGACAGGAAAGAGAAAAACCTGACAATATGCTTTAAAAGAAAATTACAATCAAACGATTAAAAACAATTTTAAATACCACGACAGTAAAAGAATCCCATTTTATTTGAAGTCAAATAGTAACAATTGAGTTGTTAAGCTGAGTGCACACGAGGGACAGTCGTTGGAGAACCATGTTTTAGTTTACTTTACACAATCTCAAAAAAAGAAACTCTTTGAGCGTGCTTGTTCTCAACGAACAGCGTTGCCAGAAGCTTTCCGAAGAAAATCATCATTTGGCGAAATAAAAATCATATTTTGATATAAACAATCATCATGAATATATTATTCCAAAATATTATACAAAGCAAAGACAAACAATGAAACTTTTATATAAAACAAAAACGCATTCTTAAGAGTTTATATGACTTCCTTACATTTCCTTCTAAATAGGAGAGTTAATACTTTTCTTGTAAATTTTAAAATTGTATGTAATTTTTTTTATATTAAATATATTAAAAATTTCCATGAAGGTAAGAATGTATAAGAACGTGGCAAAACCACTTCCACCGCGAAAATGGTCAAATTCACGCACAAAATTATAAAGAATCTCCGAAAACATAACTCGAGCAAATATTAAACACATTATAATATCAGCAAAAAAGTTTCCCAAAAGTTTTAAATGTTAACAAATTTCCTCGAAAAAATTAATTTCATAAAATATGTAACGAAAAAAACGAGTTCCGAAAAGTGTCCAAAAACATATGTTTAAAGTATGTAACGGTTTTTTATGTCAGATAAATGTTTTTGTTGATCTGGCTTACTAAAACTGCATCATCACTATGTGATTTGACATTTTTGACGCAGCCAAAAACTAAATAAATCAATGAAACATATATTTTTATACAGTGGTGGAAGAAATAATAAGGAGACACAAAATTTTCAGCATTTGCTGAAATATTTATATTCTTTTGCGTAAATAAAATTAAATATATAAATTAGATTCATGTCCATGTAAAAAATACAAAAAAAAAAATAAAAAATTCCAATCCTGCTGCATTCGGAAATTTATGTAATTCTAAAATATATTTGTACCTGGAAAATATAATAGGGACATTCAACTTTTATGATAAAAACTATGGAAAATTATAAATTAATTGATCTAAACAATTAAAATAACCATTTAAAATATTTCCAAGTAAGTATGAAAAGTCATCATTTGGGAGAAAGAAAAATCATAATTTTGGAGAAAGAAAAATCATCATTTGGGAAAGAAAATCATGAAATCATATATTGTTTTAAAAATCATCAAAAATATGATAAAATCATCATTCTGGCAACGCTGTCAACGAACTAAGTTGCTTCTTCATAAAAGGAAAAACACACATTTTCTTTGGAATCAGACCACTTTTTAATTTTCAAAGTGAAATTATCAGACTTTTTACCAGCTTCATTTGCATTAAGATGTAAAAAAAACGTGCATACTTTCAGGATCGGCAAACAAACATTATGCAAGCCAGAGACTTTGCGATCGTTGGTACAACTCAGCTACTAATAAAGTTGTATGCTTGTCACACAAACGATACAATTTGGTTTGCGATCTCATGCACAACTTCATTTTGCAATCATCTTGTGAGCAAGTAAATATCTCTCATTTTATGTTGTCCGCACATAATCTCACATTCAATGTTTACTGCAAGGTGGTGACAACAAGAATAAACATAAACGTTGCGACAGTGTTGTACAACATGGCAAAAAATCAAAACTTTTTGATCTTTCGTACAACCAAGACACAACTTAATACAACGAGCCCACAAACGTTGCAATTTCGTGTACAACCTACTCAAGTTGTACCAACGGTCGCAACGTCTGTGGCCTCCTTTGGCTTTGCATGTTAATAAAAAGCTCAATGTGAGCTTTGTGTGTAAAAAAAATTAAAGTGGAGCCTTAAAGTATGAAAACTATCGCTGCAATATGGAGGTGATAATGTCTACTGAAAATTTGTTAAGAAGTTTTACGAAGGGGATCGCAGGAGGTTAAAAATGGCGAAAATAGCCTTACGTAATATGTGAAGAGCACCTAATACTTAACGACTTTCAAGTTCCAAAAATAGGTATAAAATTAAAATGGAACACTAGATTTTAGCCAAAATACCTCAGAGTCGATAGATAATGGGGACGCGTGACCGCGTCTGATCAGGTGATCAGATCATGAAAATTCCCCATTTGTAACATGGTTGCCACCATTTTTGGGTTTCCCGGTTTTGAATTCCCAAAACAGGACGCGAGTCCCCTTTACCTAACTACTGGCCATTTTTCCTTTTTAAATAAGTTTTTTGTTTTAGGGCCTATTCACATTTTACGTAACGCTATTTTCGGGAGTTTTATACCCACCCCCTCCCCCACTTTCCACTTTGTAATACTTTTTACAAAATTTTCAGTATAAATTATCTAATCCGTAACAAATCTTGGGTTTGGTTGCTAAAATCGAGTTTAGTCATTATTGATTTACTTTTGAAGTAAATTCCTTATGTTAGGAAAAACAGCTTAAGTAGAGATAGGATCTAGAAATTTAAAAATAACGAAGAGGAAAAAAAACTAAACTGTTTATTTTGTTTATATCTCTTAAGTTAGCTGTTTTTTCATTATATATTAAATTACAAATTAAAATATTGTTAAATTGCTAACATCGAGCTTACTCTAAATTCCCTGATTTCAGGCAACGATTTCAAACTTAAAAATGCTCTCCTGAAAACTTGCCGAAATCGAGTTTAGCTGTTATTCCTTGTGGGCACAGATATATCTGTGGTCACAAACCATAACAGCTTAAGTCGAGTTAAGACAAATTCAAGTTTGTAGAGCGATTGTGTCCATCCGTGTATAAATATATTTGATGCGAACTTGTCTTGTTTGTAACCTTTTTAACACGGCTATTACCCAGTAAAAATGGAAGCATGCATATAAGCAGGTTTGTAAGGGAGAGAAGCAATACTTCTGCTTACAAACATACTTACAAGAGGCGTGGTTTTTATATGGAGAATTCGCACTTGGAAGCACTATAACTAGACAAATAAATATTTTGTTAGTGATTCGAAAAACTTTGCAATACCGTGTACTTCCCTGTAAGCGAGATGTATAAGCACAAAAATCAAGAAAGGGCATCCGTTCGTCACATGTTTTGAAAACATAAAAATTTTTACTGGGCATCTGCAAAAACTTTAAGGAAATATAAAACGACGCCTGATTGAAAGCAAGATTTTGAGAATTTAAACTATTCTAATGAAAAAAGTTTAGAACGACATAAGCGGTTATGGCTTGTAACCGCAAATAAAATTTAAGCAATAAAAACATTTAATCAAGTCTGCTCCAAGGCTTAATTTAAACCTTGTATTGGATGGGAATAGTTCATCAAAACATCCACCTCAAAATCATCGCATTTCTAACTTAAATTAATCCTGCTCAGAGCTGTAAAAATTGCAATCAATTTTGATTGCAATCAAAATAAATTTCAAAATGAATGCAATCTTTTGTGATTGCAATCATTTGAAATCATTTTTTTAAATCATTGATTGCAATCAATTTAATTTCAATAAATTTTATTGCAATCAAATTTTGTTGAAATCATGCGATTTCAATCAATTTCCCTGAAATCATTACTATAGTGTAAGACCAACAAAATAGTGTAAAAAACGTATCAAAACGTAGGTTTGTTAGCCATTTCATGCAGTTTTTTTTAATTATCGGAGTAAGCTTTATATCTAGAAGAATTAGTATCATTTGAAGAGAACGATGATTTTGATTCTGATTTAATTTTGATTGCAATCACTGGATTTGATTGCAATCAATTAATATAGAAATTAATTAATTAATTTCAAAAAATTGATTGCAATCATTTTTATTGAAATGATTTCATGATTTCAAATTAAAATCATGAAGTTCAAATTTATGATTGCAATCAAAAACTAGCAATCATGAACATGAAATCATGCGATTACAATTAAATTGATTGTAATCTTTCACAGCTCTGAGCCTGCTTTTCTTGAACAAAGTATTTGGGGCTTAAAATCACACACGACCAGATATAATAATGGCTAAAATTAAGAATTTTGCGGTCAAGGAATTCGTTCTTGTAAGGCAATTGCGTACTTTTGACAATGCTTAAGTGTCCCCTTTGTTTGTGTAATTTGTAAAATTGTGGATAATTTCGGCCACACTGGTTCTGCCAACAAACATTCTGACTACACACATATATATTTCGGACTAACTTAAAATAAATACTTGTATAATGTATAAATCTAATTGCGCGCAATTGCATCAATTATCGTGACTTATTGAAAATTCTTTAGTCCGCAACAACATTGTGGAAGTGAAAGCAAACTGAAATAATTTCTATTTAAATTTTAATGGCATTGATAAATGGTTATGGTCAAATTTGTAATAAGTATGTTTTAAGGAACATAAACAAATGAAATACAACTACATACAGCTGCAAATTAAAAACAATTGTTTTCTGCAAAAAAACAAAACTAAAAACAAACACACACACACACACATAAATTTACATGCATACATAAAAATGTATAAACTCAGCCGTATAAACTCATACGTATACTTGATAAACTCATACGTATACTTGATAAAAATGTTTGCAACAAAACAAGGAAGGAAGAAAGAAATTCATTCATACGCACTGTTCTACTATTTTCATTTCGTCAGCTTGACCAGTGATGCCAACTTAGCTATTTTCGAGCTAGATTTAGCTCTATTTGATTACTTCTAACTCGTAATTTTTCCCTTCAGCTCTTTTTGAGAAAAAAGAGCTAACACGGCTCTTTTCAATAATGAAAACGGCACGTTTTTACCCTCTTGGTTCGTCTTTTCGTTATTTACGTAGATAATATTGGTACCAAGGATGCGAACTTAGCCCTTTTCGGGCTAGATTTATCCACTTTTTAGTTACTCAAAACACGCAAATTTAGCACTTTTAACAATTATCTTTTAGCCGCTTTTTACTTTCTGATCAATATGGGTACATTTTTCGTTTTGGCAACTATTTCTTCCTTTATTCTAGCAATAGCGACTTCTGAATTAACATCGTAACATCATTTTACTCATTTTCTTTTATTGTTAGTTTGCTGTGCCAGTAATAAAAAGAAGAGTGTATAATAATCTTCTACTTCCCTAAAAATTGGTTGAGATTTTAAATTAGTCCCAAAATTTAAACGTGTTTTATAAGTAAGCCCTTTTTTGCGCTTTTCCGAAAAATTTTACTGGATATTGCTTTATACGTGTCTTTTTTCCATTTAGCCCTTTTTAGCTCCTTTTACAAAAATTTTTGCGCGTTTTGGGTTCCAAAATTTGGCATCACTGAGCTTGACTATGAAAAAGAAAAATAAACAAACAAACAAACAGTCTGTGCTTTGTGAGAAAGAGAGCACGTGTTATGCAAAAGAAAAAGGGGGTAATGTTACATTCGTTATTTACTCTTTTACTGTCATCTTCAAAATGTAAATTTAATGGATAGAAGATATAACAGTTTGTTAACATATTTAACCGAGTTTCCATTTATATTCGTTTTTATATTAATAGAAATCTCCAAAATCTAAAGGATATAAGAATCTTGAAGACTATTAGCCGCAAGCATGAAGTTAGGAGAAGTGATAAAAATAAACTATGGCATATCGAGTTTTATCCTCTTTAATCTGTGCGTCTGTAGCACGCACCGTAGCCTCCAAACGGCTGGATCGATTTTAATTTTTTTTTGTTTTAAAGGTAACTTGATCTAGTCTTTTAACTTATATTTAAAAAAATCGGTCCAGCCGTTTCGAAGTTATCATGCATTTTGTTCGGGGCGTTTTTAAAATTTTTAATTTAATGTTATTCTATTTGTAAAGTTCCAAGGTAGGGCACTTTAGGCATGTACAATTTTTCAATGCATGTAATTTTTTTGTTTCTTGCCCAATTTCAAAAAATTTTTGTATCCTTATAGCTCTTATAAGGTCCTAAAAAAATCGTGTTAGTTAAGCACATATCTTTTGCAGTTACCCAGCAAAAACTTTGCCTACTGGTAGCAAAAAAGGATATGATTTAAATCGTATGTACTTATAATTTTTCGCGATAACTTCTTATTTTTGTTTGAGAAGTTCAAAAAATAAGGGGTACCCCTTACAAATGCACTTACATTGTCAGAGCAATTAACTAGTTATTATTTGACTTATTTGAAGCTAACAAATAAGTAGTCCAATAAGCAGAATAAAATATAAAAAAAGATTATAAACGTTATATTTCATTTATATTTTTTCACACTGTTTTTTTTTACCCCGGTCCGTATCCCAGAACCGTGCTCTTTCAGATTTCAAGACAAGTACTTTACTCACTCAGCTATTGTTGACATATTAGTTTATGCACCAACAATTAGTTTTCATATAGAAACACATGTTACCTTAAACAGTGTTTGTCTAATTATTTTATTAAAAGATAATAACAAATATCAGGTAATGAAATAAATTAGTACACAGAAAGAAAAACGCCGTACTAGATTCAAGTATTTTCTACTTACTTTGAATACGACTAATTTAAGTACGAATAACACTAAAATGTACTTAAGTCAAGACGAAAGCGGGATAATCACGTAAAAAACCTTGAATCAATAACAAAATATTTAAATTGTGTAGAAAAATTCTTATTTTAAGTACTACTATTAGTATAAACTTTTTACACACTGATAGTGTGTTGGTATTTGTTTGCTGTTGATAGCTTCTGTCGCATGTTGAGCTCATGTTGTTGTCTTGTTGTTGGTGCACGAACAAACAGAAGTTCGTGCACTGCCGACTAATAGCCTACAAACGTCGTATTACATGCTGCTGGTTTATACTAGATTTTAGACGTCGTTCTTTCTATACCGAGTTCGCTGAGTTGTCTAAGGCGTTGGTTTACAAAACATGATGAGTTAAGTTCAATACCAGGAATGAACAAAAATAAATTTAAATTAAAACAAGTAAGTAAAAATATTAAATTTTATATATCGTTAGCTGAAATCCAAAATCACGTAACTACACTTTTTTAAATTTTACAGGAGAGAGAAGAAACTAAATAAAATACTTCAAGTTACTGAATTAAAGCCGCTTTATTTTCGTTTGTAATTTGGCTGATTTTTAGGATAAAGATTTGAAAATTTGTGGGGACATGCATTTCGATGTAATACGCAATAATTAATCAAAAATGCAATTTCAAATTTTTTGTTAGTTACGTGGTTTTGGATTTCAGCTGACGATATGTAAGTAGTAAAAATAAAAAGTCTGTTCCAGGATTATTATATAAGTAAAAGTTAGCCTGAGTCGGTCTTGATTCAAGCACGCGCGGGATTGATTAAAGTACGCAGTTTAGGATTGATTCAAGTACGCGGCGGATTGATTCAAGTATACAGCGGGCTTGAATCTACATACAAGACGACGTGTATCAGCTACTTGCCGGCTATGCACGAGTAATGAAAATAACCAACAACAAGAGCAGAACAGTGATTTGTGGCTATCATCAAGAAAACAAACACCAACACAGTACGAGTACGATTGTGTATAAAGTTTATAAACATACTCGTACTTAAAATACAGGCTAATCAGGCCAAAATTAAGTATTTTGCACTTGCATATTCTGACTTGAATCAATCTTTCTGTACTTGATTTCAGAAAAACCGAGATTACCGTACTTTTTACACCGCTTGGGATTAATGTAAGTACGGATGGATTGATTTTTCTTTTCAGTGTACGCATTTGAAAAATAAAATCTTTCAATTTTCAAAATCTTGGTCCAGTTTTTTCAAGATATCGGATCCAAATAACAACCAATTGTCAGTTTTTTATTTGGTAGTTAAACAACAAAATCTCAAATTGTTTAAAAAAATTTATGAAAATATATCCTCTGAGTTGGAAAATACAATTTTTAGTTTGAAAACTGAAAAATTTTTAATTTTTGACAATTTCGGATATAAAAAGCACTATCATTTCTCTCAAGGCGAATTGATAATAGGTGGCGTTATCAGCGCAGCTGACTGTTCAAGCAACTGCCAAACTTTGTTTATAAATTTATTATTTAAACAGATTGAAAAATTTAAGTGTGAATTTGTAAATTTGTTTTGACAATTCCTTGAAAAAAGTTGCTTTGTTGTATCAATTCGCCGATGACTATACCTTACCCTACGTCTTCCCGAGCCATTGACTTGAACATGACGCCGGCAGAGCAACTGTAAACAATTCACCAACTTTTTTTGTTGTGGTGAATACGTGTGATGTCCATGTTCTGCCTTATCAATGTATTTTGTAGTAGTGCAAAAGAGATGGAATATTTACCAATTTTATTCTGTCTCTTTTCTTTCTATTGAAAAAAGTTGTTGACGGCGAATCTCATGGCGAACATTGATGCTCAGCCATATGTTCGGTTATCGATGTTAGAGCATGGATGAAACATGGACATGAGCGGTCGACATGATGTTCATACCAAGTTCATGGCTAATGTAGACCCCCAGTTTTTGATCTACCTTGATTTCTCTATAAAATTTATTTTCAGGAACTCGACCTATTTTGCAGCTGAGTTTTGACTTTAGCCCATAGGAACTAATATTTTTACCATCTCCGATTTTAATGATATTCACCTTGATGCACTTACTCTTATCATATGGCGCAATAATTAGTCCGATATCTCTTATGGTTCCAATTTTATAGCCGTCTAAATTTGGGGATCTCAGCCATAGTTGCGATCATGGTAAAACTTTAAAAATCGTTTCCGGGTCCATTAAAAGTTATAGGACTCGCTCTAAATTTGTAATGTTGTAAATTTCTTCATATAAAGGAACAAAAATCTGGCCGGCTAACTGGAATCAAAAAACTTTAAAATTTGGCGATACAAGAACACCTTTAATGGATACTCTATCTTTTTTTACACGATGTTTTCTTACGCAACTTTTCGAGGAACCTATCTATCGCCTAAAAATATAAGTGAGTGTAATGTAGAAGAACAGTTCTCAAGATTTTTGTAAATAGCTAAAAAACTGCAGAAAAACTTGTTTTCTCGAATATCTCAAAAACATTTCTTAAGAAAAATAAATTAATGCTATATTCGTGTTCAGTGACCAAAAATTAGCTTAGAAAATGTCTCTTTTTTAGGTTATGGCATAAACTTGAAAATTTTTTAGCTAGTGTAATTGAAGATTCAAAAAAATTTTTTTTTACCAATTTAAACAAATGGTTCTGTTGAAAAAGATTCAGATAGGAAGAAGGGTCTGGAAAAATAAGTCGGAAATTACAATGAATTTTTGTTTTTACATTCAAAAACAATGTCTGTGCAGGCTTCAGAATTATAATCCTCATTTTATGGCAACACTTAAATGGTTTGGGTAGGTCTGATTGTAAATTTGTACTTTCATTGGCAGCCAAATGTTCAAAATATTGTATAGTGTGTTTGTATGTGTGCGTGTGTGTGTGTATGAATGTAATTCATGTATTGAAATTTTCACATATACATAATTCAATTCAGTTTTTTTTATTATTCCTACATTGTTTTTTACCTTCCTCCTATTTAGTTGGAACAAAAACCTCTATATACATACACATTTAAACCAGAACAATGTCCATATATACACAAAAAATTTTCTTTTTTTTAAACGTCTACTTTGAATGTATATTTTTTATTATTTAATTAATTGATTCATTTAAAAATGCAAAATTGATAGAAAAATATTGAAAAGTATTAAGTAACATACCGATTTTCCTTTTTTTTATATATTTCTTAATTTAACCTTGTTGATGGGCAGCACAGTAAAGTGATTCTTGACTTAAAATTTTTTTTTTAATTTAATTGCTTATATTCCCAATTTGAGATTATTTTAAACATAAATTTATTTATTTATTAAACACAAGCATTTTGCTTGTTAATTAATTCTATTAATTTGAATTTAACATTTTTTAATTTCTCTTCTTCCTTTTACATTTTTAATTTTTAATTAATTATTAAAATTTTAATTCACTCGAAGGAACACTAGTATACAATTTTTTCTTTTATAGGATATTTCAACTTTTCTAGGATATTTTCCCAGATTGATATTGAAATTATATTTCTTTTGGCGTTTTCCTTGCCAACGTTTTTCTATGCAGGTATCTAAACAAGAACTGAAAAGAAAATTTCATTGAATTTTCATTTCAATGTTAGTTAGTATGTAATTCTTGTTCTTTTTTTTGTCTGTTGATGGTCTAAACGAGCAATTTCTCAAGATTTTTCTTCTTCAAGTTTTCCTCATTTGATGTTAACAATTCTTAAGCTCTTGCCATTAACTTCCATTTTCTATCTCACTCTCTTGCTCTCACAATGTGCGAAGCTCTTTAGTAAACACTTGTTATTAAAACTTTTGTTTGGTTTTCATCCTTTTTTTGTTTTTGTTTTTGATTTGGAAAATTGTTTTGTTTATATTTAGTATATTATTATTTGTTGGTGAAAACAATTGTTGTACGCATGATTCTTCAAACATTTTTGACAGAAAAGACACTAACTAACCCCATCAACAATAAATGCCGCACGTTGTTGATGCAGGGATGGCAAAATTTGTACAATTGTACCATTTTTGTTACAAATCGAACTTTAAAAGTACAATGGCTACTTTAGTAAAATTAATAATTTTGCCATTTTTTAGAATACGTTATTGCTTTTTGTCCATTCATAGGTACATATCGTCATACACACAGAAAAAAAGGAATGTAAAATCAATATGACGCAATTGTGATTTGAAATCATATTAAATTTACATGAAATAATTTGTCGTTTAAGTTTGTTAGTGTTTATTTGCTTTGTTCATGGCTACAGTTCACTGTTGAGCTTAGTTGTGTGACTTGTTGTTGTTGTTTATTCTTACATGTGTTGGCTATGTAGATCACAAAAAACGAATTAGCAGCGAAAATTTACTGCTGCTGGTTTAAAATTACCTTTGTTTCATATTAATTTTAAATGAAAAATTATTAATCTAACCTTAAATATCTTTGATTTAAAAAATGTTCACTGTTAAAACAACTTTGTTATAAACGTTACATTTCATTTTAAATCAACATGACTATAACTTTAATTTCAACTAAGTTTTATTTTAAATAATCATTTAAATCATGTTGAATTAAAATGAAATTCATTTTACATACGATGGGTATTTATTAGTGTATGGCTAAAGTAAAGTTTGAAGCTGTTATGGCATGCAAGTGGAAAGAGTTCAAATCTTGGCTGGGGCAACCAACTACAACACAAAGTTTTCCGTGGTCTATGTTAAAGACCATCACGTAAGCAAAATAATATAAAATATCTACATTAACGTCGTGTAGTTTCAGCTTGATTTAACTATAATTCAACATGATTCTTTGTGTTGTTCCAATATCAAATTCACGTTGTTTCAGCTCGAAATAACTTTGATTCAACATGATTTTTCGTATTACTTCAGTATCAACTTCATTTTGATTTAACTGTACTGCAATATTAAATCAACATGAAATATAGTTAATTCAAAAGGATAAATGTTTCTTCAAGATTATTGTAAATCATGTTGAATTAACATGAAACGCCTATGAAGCAAAATCTCACTACCGAAAAATGTTAAATTAACCTGCTTTTGGATGATTTTACATTGAAATTTTTCTGTGTGTAGTTATGATTTCAGAAAATTCAAAAGCGGCTTTTTGATTGATTATGATGCACCGTATCAAAATAAATGTTATTACGACTCTCTTCCTAAGCTTTACTCCTCTATTCGCCGATGTAAAATTAGTATTATAAGTATTCATGACAAGTTCATGGGATAAATTTTTCATATTAAAGAGTGTTTTGTTCTGCTGTAAAATTATTTCAATGTAACTTAGGGCTTCAGATAGTACTATATACTTATGTATGTATAGAAAAGTGATGTATTTTCTATACTTAAAAATACATGTTTCTGGTTTCAAAAATCTGTTTTGGTACAATTAGGTCCAAAAAAAGTACAATGTTAGACAACATTTGGTACAATTTTAAAATCTCATATGCCATCCCTGTGTTGATGTCAATGCACCTGTTTTATTTAGAAACAAATTTTATTTTTAAACCTGCTTTTATTTTAATGCTTGAATACGTTCTCGGATAGGTGTTGCCTGTTGTCGTTAATTGTTGTTAACTGTCAAGTCATAGTGGCACAAATTTAATTGTTTAGCTATTCTATTTCTGTTGCATGTACGAATGAGTACAAGCATAACTTTTATTAACAAAGAAATATTCGGCAATGTCACAGAGTTCAATTCCGTTCGGAAATGGAATTCAACCTACTCCATTTTTGTGGCAGCTGGTGTCTAAGAAAGAAAACTAAAATTCGCAAATTTTTTAGGTGTGTCCAGACTGTTGGCGGCGCTGTTATGCTGCGCTATGCTCCAGCCAGGACTTGACATATTAGGGTGGATTGAATTCCGTTTCCGAACGGAATTGAACTCGGTGACATGGCCGATTGTATAAAATATTTTTTTTTGTCTGTATGCATTAGGGTGGGTAGATTTGTATGGATGCAAAAAAAATTCAAGCTTGCGGAAATTCCAAAATATTTCTTTTCTTCAATTTCTTTTGAATTTCGAATAGAAATTTTGCAAAATAGTATGGTTCAGTTAAAAGTGGAATTTTTTCATTGCGTACTGTATTCTACCAGTCAAAATCTTTCATTTGATATCCATATCGAGGTGTTTGAACTAATAAATAATTCGCCATTTTGTGGTGGCGGCCATCTTTGATTCACAATAGTACTAAATACACATAATCGTATGTCGTCATATCAATCGGTCAACAGGAAGAGAGTAAATTTACAATTACTGTCTAGTAATTGTAAATTTACTCTCTTCCCCAAACAAGACACAAATAATTACTTTTTATGGGCGTGGCATAGCCTACTTTTCTAATCACAAAGTCTTATTGTTATCAAAAGTAAAGGCAAATACTAAATTTCAGATCAATCGGTCAACAGGAAGGGGGTAAAACTAAAGATAACTTTTTAAGGGCGTGGCGAAGCCCACTTTTCTAATTACAGAATTGTATTATTATTAAAAGTAAAGACAGGAAGGGGGTAAAACTAAATATTACTTTTTATGGGAGTGGCGCAGCCTACTTTTGTACTGTCATCAAAAGTAAAGGTCATATACCAAATTTCAGATCAATCAGTTAACAGGAAGGGCGTAAATTTGCAATAAAATACCGTCATCAGTGCATCAGTGAAAAATCAAAAAATATCCTTGCCGACTTTAGGATATTTTATTTTTCACTGATATTGAACGGAACTGATACGGAACGGATTAGTGTAAATAGACCTTAAAGTAACAAGCCCGTACTCTTCTTTAATCTACTACAAAAAACGACTTATGCCCGTAATTTTATCAAATAGATATCTCTCCGTGCATAGTTGCCTATGGTGTAAAAATATTTGACAATTTCAACTTATGGGTAAGAACTGTAAGCAAATGTTAATTTACCACCTACGCACGCTGGGGAAAAAGGTCAATCTAGCGGCGGAAAAATCATATATTCCAAACGATGTCTGATCCACAAAAAATGTATGGATGAATTATTGGGAAATATGTAGACTACAAGGTGTGTTAAAAGTTAGGTAGATATATTTAACTCTGTGGGCGCTATATGTTATACAAGACAAATTTTACCGATAAAACTCTTTAGTCGTCGGAAAGCTTATATCTTCCAAACTAATAGTCTGATCGACAAAAAACATATGCCTGAAAAAGCTGTAGGCTTTGAGGTTTATGAATAAATTATCTATTTTTAACACAGTGGGCGCTATATGTTGTTAGATAAGACCAATTTTACCAATAAAATTCTTAAGTCTTCGGAAACCCCATATCTTCCAAACTAATAGTCTGATTTAGAAAAATGTATAGATGAATTATAGGCAAGGATGTATGCTATAAATGTTCTAAAAATTAGACAGCTTTTTTTTTACACTGTAGGCGCTATGTTGTTATATAAGACCAATTTTACCGATAAAATTCCTTAGTCGTCGGACAGCCTATATTTTCCAAATTATTAGTCTTATCGACAAAACATGTATGGATGAATTATAGGCAAGATGTGGGCTTTAAGGTCCGTACAAAATTAGTCGCTCGTTTTAGCACAGTTTACGCTATGTGTTGTTGTATAAGACCAATCTTACCAATTTTTCGAAAAACCCATATCTTCCAAACTAATAGCTTGATCCACAAAAATATATAGATTGGTTGTAGCCAAGGATGTAGACTATTAATTCTATAAAAATTACACAGCTTTTTTAACACTGTGCACGCTATAATTTTGTTATATAAGACCAATTTTACCGATAAAACTCTTTAATCGTCGGAAAGCTTATATCTTCCAAACTAATAGTCTGATCCATAAAAAACGTATGCCTGGAAAAACTGTAGGCTATAAGGTCTGTAAATAAATTAGCTATTTTTAACACAGTGGGCGCTATATGTTGCTGTATGCGTCTAACTTTAGAAATTCAAAGTGCATTCAAATTTCAAAATGCATTAAAAATTTATCTTCAAATTGAAAATGACTACTTCATTGGTATTTTAATTTAATAACCAGTGGTTTCGGAAGCAAATTTCAACAAAACCATGTAGAAGTACAAACAAGTAGAAACATTTTAAAAAGTTGTATATTTAGAAAAATTGATGTAAAAGTCGCATACGCAAGTCTCCGCAGCTAATTTTTGGAACCATATTGCTCTATAACATCTATGGTAAGATTCGAAAAAATTTTCAGGTACTCTTGGGTATACTTTTTTTGTATCTCTACAAAGATTTAGAAAAAGTTAAAAATTTTTGTCTGTATTTACGCTTGTAAGCCTTAACTGAAATAGTAAATATATAAAGTAAAGCCATTTAAGATAGATTATATAACACTATCAAAAAAAAGTTACTTTGTCCGAAAACGTTAATCATTAGCGATTCAATACGCCAACAAATTTGATATAAAAATCAATAAAGAATTACAACCCAAATTTTCGCCATTTTGAATTTTTCTTATTTCGTTTCTTTATTTATTTTTATTAATTTCATATTTTTACTCAATGTTTGTTATTTTAACTTCAACTAGTATCGAACTAAGAACCTTAAGGTTTGAAGTCCAACGTACCAATCACTCGACACAAAAACACTGTTGCAAAACGACACCAAGAAACTCAAATAAACTTACTCTTCATTCTAGCTTAAAAACCTGCTTTGGATCAGCACTATAAAATCAGCTTTTTTGTATAGCTTGTGTACGAAGCTTTTGTATAAGTAAAAAGCAAATACTTTTCTCGCTTTAAAACCTGCATTGTTGTAACGCTATGAAATCAGCTTCTGAACAACCTCATATTTTAAAGCGAATTATGAAGCGCTTTATTTCTGTAGTGCTTCAAAAAACATGAAAATTTTTTACTGGGAGGTAACATAGTGATAAATAAATAAACTGATTTATACGCTTTGATGCTGCGTTTAAATTTTTTTCAAATTCGATATTTTTTATTTTTATTTTTCCGCCGCTAGAATGGCCTTTTTCCCCTCTGTGCTACGTTAAGATATCTATCAGGCCCAATAAACTTATTTTTCAACGCCTACTGACTGAGATTAATTTGAACGAAACATTTTATTTCTGCTCATTTTCCCCCATATTCAAAAAATATATGAAAGTTAATGTAGGTTTACTGTAGGAATTTTTTATGGGAAACCCGGTTTTAATGCACACATTAACTTTACTAATCATTTATGAATATGGGGGTAAGTGTTTTGAAAGACAATAAACCATAAAATAGTGAATTAAGACCCAACAACCATGAAGTACATAAATTAAAAATTTTTCAATAACACCATGCTACACACCCATGCAAATTTCAAAAGCAAGCAACTTTAGAAAAAAAATTTATTAAAACTTTTTTCATGAAACTTTTTCACAACGACAATAAAAAGATGTTATCAATTTTTTTTATTGCTTGCAAAGCATATTGCTTATTCCTTTACGAGTTTGTAATTTTAAACCGATTTGGAAAATGTCACATGGAAATTTTTTTCAAAATATATCGATAGTATCAAATTCGACATTACATATATTAGCATAACTTGAGAAGGCCATGCTCTATTCAGTTATGTAAAAAATCCAAAATTCGACAACAAAATAATCTTTAAGCCGTACTAACATTATTTCTAAATCTGCACAGTAGTTTTGGCGATATCGTAAAAGTTTGAGCAAAAAAATTATTTTTTATAAAATTTGTTTACATTTTTGTTTTTAAAACTTTATAACCAAATAAAGATACAACAACGGGCTGTTTATTGTCCATTAGCATGTAGATAAATATATTGAGCCCTATTTCATTGAAATTGGTGTACAACTTTTGATTTTATTCACAATTTAGTGACAGAATTGAATTGATCAAATTTCAATTTCCATACAACAGTGGCAAGCGCAAACACAAAGTGAGAAATTGCTGTTATAAGAAAATTTAATTTTTTCAGTTCAGTTCTCTCACTAAATTATGAATAAAATCAAAAGTTGTGCACGAATTTCAATAAAGAAAAGGTCTCAATTCTTTTGGAATACATTTAGCTACAAGCTACTATTTTTATGTTTTTATGCATTCTTAAAAACAATGCCTTAAATTATATAATACTAAAAAAAAGTAAAATTTATTTTAATATAAGTGGCACCTGGAAAAAACACTTAAAAAAATTTAGTATTCAATAGAACACTGAAGATGGCACATAGCCGAAACCGGTCTGTTTTCAAACCAAATTTGACGTGGGATGACGGAAAATCGTTCCAAATTCAAACTTAAAAAAATCTTGGTTTTTATGGAATAACGCATTGCTGGTGGTATGAACAGTAAAGTTTAATGCACCGTTGAATGCAGCTTGAAAATATCCTTCAAACGATGGAATTTTTTTATATGTTGTCTTGGGAGAAAATACGAATATATGCAAAAAACTACAAAAATAGACCTTTTTTAGACACGGTATAGCTCACGGGCGGTCATCGCTAGTCATACAAGTCGAGTCGATCTAATGTACATATATCGATATACACATACATATCGATGCCGATCGATATAAAAAAAATAACGATATCGAAATACATATACATATGTCCATATGTACATCTATTGATACATTTTTTGCACTTGCTCATCCCTATTATATTACATACTTTCAGGTTAGTTCCGTTTAAAAAATGTTTTATTGCACTTGTCTGTCCATCTCTGTTTTGGAGTCGACATTTTAAAAAGAATTATTTTCGAAAATGCCGCTCATTGTTCTCTAACTATTCCTTAAACATTTTGTGTCACAGTGTAATTTAACCAAATTAATCAGCTAACTCATAAAAGAGTTCAATAAGAAATGAAATGTGTAAAAGTGGCAAATAACGACAATAAAATAAACATAATAAAATAAACATATCAAATTATGGTAAAATAGTGCAAAATCCCAAATACAGATTGGCGTAAAATTTGATTGCAAATAACTAACTGAAATTTATGTTAATGATAGTCAAGAATATATTGAAATAAGTAGTAAATACGTGAAGCAGTTAACTCACTGAAAATTCAAAACTTTCATTTGTATTCATATGCAAATTTGGCGCATCTAAACAAAAGGTTTTAAAATATATTAAGCAAACAAAACATAAAATTAGCTATCATTGGTAAAATATCTTTATTAATAAAATCAACAGATTTTGTTTGAAGAGAAAGATTTTTTTTTTGTAAAGAGTTTAGTCTAGATAAAACCAGGTGAGAGAATAGTTCAACAGGCGTCATAATTAGGACTAAAAAATTTTAAAATCAATTTAAAAAATACAAGGATTAAAAATATGTGGAATAGGCAGGTAAGTAGTAAGGAGACTGAATAAATATTTATTTGTAAAATAATAAAAAAAATACCTAGCGAACATGCGAGTTTGATGCCCAATTAAGACAAATATTTAAGAAACAAAGCTTAGGAAACTCCTGAAGTTATTGCCATAGAAGCACTTTCAGATTCGATATTAAATAACCTCTCGGCTAGCTGATATAAATAAACATTGTGATCAAATCAATAACCGAAATTCTTAAGATAATTTCATTAAACAATTGAGTTATGAATTTTTAGTTGAACTGTATGGTTTTTATCCAAAGTTATTTAATTAGTTTGGCTTAAGTTCATTTTTAATTTAATCTTTCGGTCAAATTATTTTTTATTTAATAATGAATTTCTAAAGCATGTGAATATTGAACATTCAAAGAAAAATTTGGATGTACGGAGGGTTGAGCTGACAGCTGTTTCCTGACCACCAAGTCTACTCGTCAGAGTCCTTTACCTACACCACCACTGACAGTGGCAACAACACTGTAGCGAAAATCCTACTAATTCTAGTAAGCTCAATTAACAGACTGTCGCCATCTTGTGGCGAGTCGCACCTATTAATTAGCTTTTTTCTATATGTTCGGAACTTCACTATCTGTCTTTTCTTAGAATGTTCAATTATTCTAAGCTTTTTTCATTTCAGTCTTACCAGCGTGGAATATCATCCATATTCCCAATGCTTTCTTTGAATGTTCAATATTCACATGCTTTAGAATTTCTTAAATAAAAAATAAATTGATCGAAAGATTAAATTAAAAATGAACTTAAGCCAAACTAATTAAATAAATTTCATTAAACTTTATACAAACGACTCATTAAACGAGGGTTGCTGTTGATATTCTACAAAAAAAAACTTATAAAACAAAACTTTTTTATGCAATGTATTCTCAATGCAGCTTATACGATTTAAATCCATTTTCAAAGCCGGTTTTTCACTCTGTTCGAGGCATCTCCAAAACATTCATTTTAAAAGAATTAATTGCTTCTTCAGGATTCGTAAAACATTGTCCGCGCATTTTAATTTTGACACCAAGGCTGCACTGCGGATGACCCAAATTTTCGTTTTTCTACTGCTAAAAAAGGCAGTTATTTGAACTGATGTGTGTGTGTGAGAGCTAGCGCTATTATGATGGAGAATGATCCGTGTTCGCCGGTTATTTTTCCTTATTTCTCTAAACAGTGTTGGCAAACAAATATTTAGTTATGTACCATTCAGAGTTAACAGTTCTTTGATACTCTAAAGAAGGATTCAACAATTTACTGACATTTTTCGGCAACACGATTCGCTCATATCGAAAATTTTTTCCGGAAAGTGAAAACTACCATATGAAATACATGTCATTTATTTGAATAGTGTCATAACTCCAAATTGAATTAATAATCATATCGTTCTTTATATTGTGTAAAAATTTGGTAAAAATATCTTGTAAACTCACATCTTGAGAGAAGAATGTACTTTTATTTTTCCATTAAGTTGTATGTAAAATGAAAACTTTAAATTCTTTTTCTGCAAAACTAGTTCTTGAGTTATTACACTATTGAAGTAAATGAGCGATATGTTTGTAAATAAAAACTAAATATCTATGACAAATTGATATACCAAATCGTTAGAAGGCAAGTGAACTAAATAACACGAAATTAATTGAAAAACAAAAGCTATATAATTAATAGGCAGATAATTTTTTATCATGAATTTTACACTAACATTATACAGTCGATTTTTGACAAAACGTATAACATTTTAGAGATAGAGCGATTTCGTAAATGCAGTAAATTTGTGCAACCGGTCTGCAAACTATTGCAACAGTAATAAATATGTGTTTGTATAAAGAAAGTTTATTTTGAGAAAACTTCATGTAAATCTTCTTTGTTGTTTTTCTCCATTCCGACTTTTTGGCACATTATCTAAGCCAGAAATAAGGTCCCGATATGAAGTTGCACCTCAGTTAAAATTTTTCCAGACAAAACCCACCAAACCTGTTTTGCAATAATGGATTAAGAGCTGTCAATTTTGCTAGCTCTGCCGTACTTTTAATCCATCGGGTATGTTCTGTATTTCATGTGGATTTAAAATGTGCGGAATTATCAAAGCATTGTTGTTGCAAATTAATATTTATAACAACAATGCTTTGATAATTCCCCATATTTCAATTCCACATGAAATACAGAACATACCCGCAATGTTGATTTAACTCGCAAACAAATTTTGAGCTTTTTTTCTTTTTAAATTACTCCAAAAATTTATGGATTTTCTAACACTTTGAGCTAGAAATTAGCAGGAAGTTCCAGTGATGGCCTGCATGGTCAACCGTATACCAAATTTTTCTTACTTCGAATGTTGCGTAATGAAACACGAGATGTTCTAGACATACGGGAGGCGTTTGGTAACTTTTCTAGAGACCTAACAGATCTAGGATGTTAAGACGTTATTTTAGTTACATAGTTACCCAGCAAAAACTTGGTAATGAGTTGTCATTACAGAACAACATACTTTTCAACCACAAACGATATACCATCTGAATAACTTTACAGTAGTTGAACAATTACTTACTACAGAGTAATTAAACAAACAATTTATTCTCTTATTGGCAGAGTACTATTGTATCTGCTTATCATACAGACAATAAACTGTTTAACCCCTGAGGAAGCAAAATGGATATTTTTTAATTGTGTTCACGTTTGTGAAATTTTAAGCCCGTAACAAAATAGTTGTGCAGTAGCCTAGTGAGTAAAACATTTGGCATAAAATAACACTATCAGTTAATTTTTGGTGCTTTAGATTCCGTTTATTTTTTATTTCGATTTTACAATCATAATGTTTTTATACCTCGAGGCGTTTGTTTTTAGAAACAAATCTCACATGGAAAGCATATTACCAAATATTTATTTGAAGCTCCTAAAAGTATGCAGGTTTTATGTATTCAGTGCAAATGAAGTTAGCAGTGTTTGTCAATTCCGCTTTCAAATTTAAAAGTGGTTTGATTACGAAGAAAATTGTAGTTTTTCGTTTTCTGAAGGAGCAACTTACGGAATTTAAACCACTTCTGATCGGAATGGTGTTCTGTGACATGGCTGAATAACTGAAAATGGCATGAGTTCAATGCTTAGCAGAGACATTTAATTTTTTTTTTGTGTTTTATGTATTCAATGCCTTCTAAATATTGAAATTGATAAACTTGTTATTTGTAATCAAATGTGGTAAGTACTTGCCTCCAATGACATCACCATGTTAAAGTAATTGGTTAAAATGCCAAAGCAGAAGTAGTGAAGGGTATGTTTATTAGCATTTTAACTCATTACTTTCCCATCAAAATTTTTCCTGGGTAGCTTGCATTTTCAAAAAGCCTTCAAATAATCGGAACAGAAAAACTTAAAAAATACATACATATATGGATGGTTATACGTTGACAATACGTAACTGATTTTTATTATTTTTCTCAAAACGTAGAAAACGTTATATAAATCGCAAAAAAACGTTCATAACCTCAGCTAAACAATTTTCAGTTTTTTATCTTGCGTTACTAGCTTTCAGGCTATTTATAATATAATGTATAAATTTTGTATATAAAAAATCAATCAACATTTTCAGCCATTTCCTTTTTGCAGGTTATTTTAATTCTATGCATTCTATATGTCGGAAGCTCTTTGGGTAAAACATTTCGTTCAAATAATATTGACTACGACTACCGAGTACAGAGTCGCCGTCATTCATCAAATAGAGGGAAAAGTATCACCAGTACAGCGAGACCACTATTGCAACGATATTGGCATAGTTTTGTACGTAATTTCCCTACTCTACGGCCACTTTCATGGAATATTACAAATCCCATAGGTAATATTTTTAATACAGGCACCCAACAAATTATTGAAACTCCAGTAGCAATGCATTACGCGATAGAAGAGCACGGCAAAATAAAAACTAAAACTACTAAACGAAAACCTTCCAGAAACACAAATAATCGTAAGAGATTGCAATCAAGAAACTATTTGAGCACATATGACAATAATTATCAACAAATGCAGTTGCAACCTTTAGGATTAGATCATAACAGAGTGATGCATTTCTATGAGCCATCTTCGGGGCAATATTATGCTTTGCAAATAGAATCACAACCTTATTACTACAATAGTCCATACGGAAATCAATATAATGCCCAATATTACTACCCATATAACCAAGACAATGGCTATAACAGCTATGGGGATGAAGATGATGATGATGGCTCATATGAAGATGAGTCTTACTACCCACACGGTGGTCATAGTTCACAACATGGATACGATTCTGAAGATGGTTACGATTTTGAGTCGGAATACGAGTCTGAACATGGCGATTATAACAATGAGTATGATGAGAGCAACATGGAATATGAGGATAGTGCAGAATCGACCGATAATTGGGGTTATAATGACGAAGAAATTTTTACAGATAGAAAGCTAAAGGGAGGTTCAGATAGTTTGCATAGCATTGCCGGAAGTAAAACGAAAATTCAAAAGCATCTTTTAAAGCCAGAAACAGAAGAGAATGTTAAAAAAGTTCTACTGACCAGAGATGAAAAGATAAATGACAAAAGAGAAAAAAATTCAACGAAGAAAGAAACAGAAAAACAAGTTATAGAGTCAGTACGAAATTCCTTGAGTTCATTTAAGAAAAATTATGATATTAATAGAAAAATGCAAAGCTCTAATACAAATAAAAATTTGCGATTGGCGGAGAAACCAAGCGAAATCGCCAAGTATTATATATTTCCATCAAAGTTTTGGTTATAATTGGAATTTTTATAAGTCCTATAAATAAGTAAATAAATGCTTTCGATTTATTACATTTCCTACAGGTTTCGAATATTTATTAAGAACAAAAGTAGATTGTAGTTTATTTAAGTAATATATAGCTAAAATGATATATAATACGTAATAAAGAATTACCTGTTGAAGCTTGTTTAACATTTCAACATATCTTGAGTCCTTGAATTCTTATTGATCATTTTTATACATCTAATTAGGGAATCTTGATTATATATTTTTTATTTACTTTTCTAGAAAATAAAAATTATAAAAATATTAAACTTTAAAAGGGGTTTGTTACAACTATAACAAGTTCATAAATTGTTTTACTATAAAAACATTACTTACATTTAAATTTTATGTAAGAATAAACAAATTTAATTTAAATTATAAATGCAACTAGGGTCAAGGTGTCATTGAGAAAAGGACTTAACCTAATCATGTTTCTCTAGGCAGGTCAACATGTTTTATTATTTCCAAGTTATCAAAGTATGGATGTAACATGGCGTTTTTAGCCGATATCCTTTCATTGGGATCATAAGCCATCATTGCCTGTAAAGCAAGAGAAATATATGTTGGTTTGTAATTTTTATTTAGTTTTTGAGCAACTCACCTTAAAGAGATCATAAGCTTCATGCTTACTAATTGTTTCAGGTATATTTGATTTTTCCCATCTGGGAAATTTAGCTTTGTAATCTGGTAATTGTGATACACCAGGCCAAGTGTTTTCGTCTGGTGTGCCCAATGTACGAAATATTCTATATAGTTGATCAATTTCACTATCGCCGGGAAATAAGGATCGACGCATTATCTAAAAGAATAAAAATAAGAGTTAAAACTACATTTATTTTTCTTTACAAATGTTGATACCAACGCGTATTTAGACAGTACCGTGGCAGTTGATTACTTTTTGTTCTATTCCTTTTGGTATCACTCTCTGTTAAAATACATACACACACAAATTGCTTAGTTTTTTAGGGCTTCGTACATCAAAGGTGAACAGTAACCCTATTATTTTCGCTACTCTGTCCATCCGTCTGTCTGTCACAGGCTTCCATCTCGAGAACTGTTTATGAATGTTAAAAAATAAAGGATGTTCTAAAGCGAGCAACGAAACACTTTCAAGTCCTAATGTAATATGCAGACACTTTTAAAGTTAGTGTATTATTTTACAAACTATATATACTGAAGTACAGTATGTCAAAGGCAACAGTAACGAGAGTTAAAAACACGAACCAAAAACTAAAGGGTATTCTATCAGGTAATGTAATTTTGAAATTAAGCTATATCTTATAAACTGTAATACTCTTGAAGCAAACAAAATTAATAATTAAAAGGTAAATTAATAATTAAAGGGTATCTCTTCAAGTAATGCAGGGAACAACCCAAAAATAAATCGCCAGCACGAAAAAATTGCAACCAAGATAACCCCAAAATTAAAAAAAAAACAGCAAGATCGATAAAAACATCAAAACGAAACATCGCCAATACGGAAAAAAACTTTAAAACCCCAAAATTAAAATATGTACGTATGTACTGCCAAAACAAAAAATATCGCCAAAATGAAAGAAGTGCTAAAACGAAAAAAATTTTAAGAGAAAAAAAACCGCCCAAAAACTAAAATTAAAAATAGCGCTGGAACGAAAAAAGTCGGCAAAACTTATCGCTTCAATTAAAGCAAGGAACAAGCCGAAAGTAAATACCACAACGAAAATTCGCTAAAACAAAAAAATAATCCAAAAGCGAAAAAAAAGAAATCGCCAAAATAAAAAAGCTCTTGAACGAAAAAAGCTTTAAAACAATAAAAATCACCAAAACTAAAAATTGCTAACACGAAACAAGAGCCAAAAAAAAAACGTCTAAACTTAAGAACCCCAAAATTAAAAATCACCAAAACGAAAAAATCGCCGAACTGAAAACGCGCAAAAAAGAAAAAAGTTCCAAAACGAAAAAAATCAGCTTAAAAAAACCTAAAAATAAAAATATAGACAATACGAAAAAAATAGCCAAAATGAATAAAGCGCTAAAACGAAAAAAGCAATAAAACGAAAAAAATGCCAAAAGAAAGCCCGCCAAAACTAGCGAAACAGCAATAACGAATGTAATGGAGATTCACTGCAACCGCACCAAAAAGTGTTGTCTGCTGTTTTTATATTCCGTCTTATTCCGTATCTATTTGTCGACGTCACGTCAAGACAATTACCAAAAAATTGGTATATTTCTACTCGTCATCGACAACAATTTACTGTTTCTGACAGCCACGTACTATTCTCTAAGGCATAAAAAATTGAAAGAGGCTATTTATAGTAGTAAATTTTTGCCGACAGCGAGTAGACTAGTGCCAATTTTTTGGTATTGTCTTGACGTGACGTCGACAAATTGTTACGGATTAAGGGGGATTATTGTATTTGTTGCACTACCGCTGAAACCTAGTAAATCAAATACGCCTTGATTGAGATATTCATCCAGATTATGTATATCAAAGTTGAGTTTGTGAAACCGACAAATTGTCATAGAATAAAGAAACGATTTATGTAATTGTTTTTTTTTTATTCTATAATAATTTCTCGTAGTCGCAAACTCAACTTCGACATACATAATCCGTGTGATTATTTAGGTAATAACTTCTAAATAATCTCATTATATTCATTAGACATTTATGAAATTTAATGATAATTACATTGGCCGAATTCACAATCTTGATCAAATGAGCCCAATTCACAATCTTGTGCAAATGGTCTTGCATCGTTGCATTTGCAAAATGGTATAGTATATTGATACTCACCACTATCAATTGTTAAGTGGTGAGTATCAATATACTATACCAATTTGCAAATGCTACGATGCAAGACCATTTGCACAAGATTGTGAATTGGGCTATGGTCTTGCATCGTAGCATTTGCAAAATGGTATAGTATATTGATACTCACCACTTAACAATTGTTAGTGGTGAATATCAATGTCCTATACCAGGGATGGCAAAATTGGTACAATTGTACCATTTTTGGTACAAATCAGACCTTAAAAGTACAATGGTACACCAATCGCTTATTTAGTATAATTAATAATTTTCCATTTTTTAGAAAATCTCCTTATTGTAATAAAATATTCGTCTTTTTCAATCACACGTACATATACAACATTTCACCCGAACTAAATTTAAATTTTGCGAAGTATTGAGAACAAAGTTCGGATAAAAAGGAGGAGTATTTAAAGTGGTCAGATAAGCCTAGCTCACAAAACGTAGTCTCCGAAATTTAAAGCTATTGTAAATCATGATACTCATTAAAGTCTGGAAAAAAACTTTATAAAAATATTTGGATTGTAGTAAAGGCAAATATTTCGTAACTTTATTGAGAATATATCCTTCTATTTTCCTATAGCCAGTATGACAAATTAATGAGCTATTATCGATTAGAAATTATAATTGCTAAATTAAAGTTAATCATACTTTCCTTTTTGCTACAGATAGTACTATATATTTATGTACTTATATATAGAAAAGTGATATGTTTTCTATTCACATATTACATAACATTATATCGGAGTTTTTACACCGCACCTCTTCGTAACGCTTTTTACAAAATTTTCATTATAAATTATCTAATAAACAAATTTAACCCCCTCGAGCGTTAGTACAATTAGGTCCATAAAAGTACAATTGGTAAAATTTTAAAATCTCATATGCCATCCCTGTCCTATACTATTTTCCAAATGCTACGCGGCAAGACCATTTGCACAGGATTGAGAATTGGGCTATTATTTCTTATTCCTGACCACCTTGTCTTAAAGCTTCTAAATTATTCGTGGTCTTTAAATTTTAGCAAAACATCTTCTGAAATATAAACAATAATTACCATTTCAGCAAATATGCAACCCAAACTCCATATATCCATGCCAGTGGCGTAGAATTTGGTACCTAAAAGTATTTCGGGAGCTCTATACCATAGAGTTACAACTTCATGAGTGTAGGCTCTCATGGGCATGTTAAAAGCTCTGGCTAAACCAAAATCAGCCAACTATTAAAAAAAGAAAGAACAACACTTACAAAAAATAAGCTTATATATAAAATTTTATTAAACAACCTTAATATTTCCCGAAGAGTCCACAAGTAAATTTTGAGGTTTCAAGTCTCTGTGCAATATGCGATTTGTGTGACAAAAGGCGATGGCGTCCAACATTTGAAACATGTAACTCTGTGAATAAACTCAAGAATAGATAAAAATGTTTTCAGCATATGTAGAAATGAAGCTAACCTTTATGAGTTGTGGTGTAAACACTTCCTTCTTCTTGTCCATGAGTTTTTTCAAATCCATATTTAGATATTCAAAAACCATATACAGGCTGGAGTCGGCCACAACGACATCAAATAATTGCACTATGTTCTCATGTTGCAAGTCTTTCAACAAGGAAATTTCTCTTATGGCTGTTGAGGGCACCCCCTCTGTTTCACTATAAAAGCCAAAGAAAATAATAACAATTCAGTTAATGCAAGTCAAATATTAGGTATATTTCTTATTTTAAGTTTACCTCGGTTTATTTATTTATTTATATATCCAAAAAGAGAAGCATGTATTATTTGAAAAATAGAGTATAATAATAAAGTTTTAAATATATATTCGTAAAATTTTTTTGTAATTGTTCTTGATGATTTTTGAACTTCAATACAAAGCCGAATCATGTGGTGCTACGTTAACAATTTTCAAATACATCGCAGCACGTACCTGATTCGGATTTTGTCTAGAGTCATTAATTGTAATATGTATTTTATAAATAACATTAAATAAAAATTTAAAAAACCACCGAAGAAAATGGCGTTATGTAAGATGTGAATAGCCCCTTATAAAGAGCTCGGAAGTTTATAGATTATTGATCATTTAAAACAATACTATTCGAAAATTGTTCGACAATAAAATCTCTCGAAACAGTTCTCCAGCATTTTGCAGTTAATAAAGAAGGGAAACCTAACGACTGCCGAAAGCACTGAGCAATTGTTCATAAATAATTTTGTGATTTTGCTTTGACTGAAGCTAATGCTTTTTCAGAAGCATAAGCAGAGGGCAAATCAAATGGAAAGTAAGTGATTTAATTCTCGTATTCAATTTTCACGAAAAAGTTGTATATCGGAAGCGACAAAAATTAATTTTCAGGAAAAGTAGTTTTTATTGTTTTTAAACATGATTTATATTTAAGAAATTTATTATTTGACATATTGTCATAATTTTATTTTAAATGAAGTCTATTTGGTTTAAGTCTACTGACGATTTGGTAAAAAATTAGTTTTTTACAAAATGTCGCTTACGGTCATTTCGCGCAAAGGGGTCGATATATATGTATAAGAATTGAAATCACATTCAATCGACCCACCTAACAAGTGGTGCTAACCAAAATACACATGAGCACTGATGATGGAAGTATAGCGGCTTCCGAAAGTAGCGCTGCTATGTTCTGCTGTGTACGTTGAAAAATTAAGTTGATGTTAATTTTTCCCTTGTTCCTTGGAATATTACTTATGCCCAGTTCTTTCTGAATACAATATTAGGAACCTTAGCCTAATAATCAATTTGGATTCACAAGCAAATAGGTTCGAAATAATCATATTAATGAAAAGTAAGGCAGTTTTTTAAACACTGAAATGAACTAAAATCTCCATTAAGTTATGATTTTAGTCGAAATTTTAATTATTTTGGCTAGGCTTCGGTTTTAATTTAATTTTTGATTAAATTATATTTTTATTTAGAGATAAATGTGAAGCATGTAGACAAAGAAGATTTTGACTGCCCGGAGGGTTGAACTGACGTTTCGATAGCTTCCGCTAATCTCATCAGAGTTCTTTACCGCTCAGACCACTCGACCAAAGTCGGTGGTTTGCATTCAAGAGCTGAATATCATCTACTTTTAATCAATTCATATTCTCAGTCTTAGAGTTGTATTTCATTTGTTAGTTATTGATATTAAATTTTTTCTTTGTGTTGTGTTAAACATCTTTTAATTATTTCTCTATTCTAGTATGAATTATTTATTTAAAAATAATAATTTTTTTGAAAATCACAAAAGAATAGAATAAGCTTATTTTATTATTTCGTAATTTTCAAAAAAAAAATATTATTTGTAAGGTCTCAAATGGTTTTTGAAAGTCTGTGCATAAAATAGGAGTTTTGAGACTTTCCAAAAGTATGGTTGAAGTCTACTGACGATTTGGTAAAGCACCAATGAAATGCATATAGACATTGCTTAACCCTCAACTAATGTATATTTATGAAAAAATTTTACTTAATAATATCAACGAAAAGAGAACAATTTCAAAGCACTAATGAAATGCATATAGCCATTGTTTAACCCTCAACCAAGTGTTGGCAAAACGTTCGTCTGATTAATCAACGTTTTAATGATTACCATTATCAATCGTTGTTGTTCGGGATTTTTCCGAGTTCTTGATATTAAGTACATTCTTAGCGAGTTTTAATTAGATTTACAGCCAATTTCTAATATTGCAATTTATTTCGAATTTCCGCTATTTTCGCCATATGCGTGATTCACTATATGTTTTTGCTCGTTTCAGAGTTTAAGTGACTTTTAGTCAATTACAGGCTTTGATGCAAGATACATTAAAACAGGTAGTGGTAAAAACACAGCTGTTTATCTATTTTCATTATTGAAAGTGTCAAAAGTTGTTTATTTTTTACAACCTGTTGTTATTTTCCTTGTTATAATGTTAATTTCTGTAGAAAATTGTTCCACATCACAATCGCTATTATTTATTGAGGCCGATTTTTTGCAATTCATTACTAAACAGCAGCAGTGGAAGTGAAAAAATTTTCACTATCATTAGTTTGGTAGTACTCCCACCTTTGGAATTTGTTTTGTGTTCTCGGAAAATTTTCTTTTGTTCAGACTTTTGCTTGTTTGAAACTTTTGGCAACGAAACAACAATAAAAACCCATGTTGTTATTGTCATGTTGTATTTGTTTTAGTATTACCACTATCTGTATTAATGTATCTTGCTTTGATGTCGATTTTTATTGTTTTATTTTTCATATGATATACTATATTTTAAGCTCTAAAGAATAGAAAACTTCAAAAAAGTTTGAAAAATTTTGCTATTAGTAGATTTAGTTTGTCCAAATCGACTCGATTTACAGAACAGACAGGTAATTTCTTTTATAAAAATATCGTTACTTTAATTTACAACAGGCGTACATAACATATAAAAAATTTTAAGTTTGAAACATAAAACTTTATAAAAGAACTACAAAATTATATATATTTTAAGAACTATCTGCCAGTTTTTGTTAATAAAATAAAAATTGTCGTTAGGGACTTTGAATTGAAAACAAAATCAAATTTGAGTTTTTTTTGTTGCTGTTTCAATATAAAATCCCTAACGAAAAGATTTATTTTATGTACAAAAACAGACACTATGAAATATGTAGCCTGCACCTTTCCTACATTTCCTATACACAGAAAAAAGTTTGAACATAAATAGTATGAAAAAAGTTGATAATCTATTGTTCATATATTTGAGTAATTTATAAATAAAATACAGAACTTTTTTCATTCCCAGTATGAATTTAGCTTTCAATAAATAAATTTATGAAATCAAAGTTGCTTTTAAAAAAATTTTCAACTTTTTTTCAACAAATTCTAAAATGCTTTTCTATTTATATAAAGTGAAAATACAATTAATTCCAAATAGTCTGTTTGGCAGAAAGGAAATAGTTGTGCCTAGTACAACAGACTATACAAGTTCAATACTGAGGTTTTTAAAATAATTTTTAAAGAATTTATGAATTAATTTGTGTAAAAGTTCCTAGCTGGAATGAAAATAATTTATTTATTTATTTATTTCAGTCTTTGGATAAAAAAATCCTTACAGACTAAGATAACAAAAATACCTATAGTTATATTGTATAAATATCTAATTTAACAATGAAGTATGTGTAAAACGTAAATATATACAAAATTATCTTTACAGTTTATAAATCACAGCTATTTTACTATATTAATGTGCTGTTTCCACAATGCAAACAAGCGACCTGAGTAAAAATTTGTATGGAAATCGCTCAAAAAACCAAGTGCGTATCAAACAAATTTCAGACAAGCAATGCTTGTTTGCACTGTGGAAACAACACATAAGACAGTTATTTTATTACACTAAAAAGTAAGAGTTTAAACTCAGATTTCTCAGTGCCGAATTCGATAAAGGAATGAGAAACTTTTTGTAAATTGAAATTAATCTCGTTGAGCTGAACAAAGGCACGTGTTAAAGGACCATTGCGAGCATAATTAGTCCCATGAAAGGGTACATCAAATAGCTTAGACAACCTAAGATTCCTAGGAGGTATATAAAACGGTACCATATTAAGCAAATCTGGGCAATCAATAAAACCATTAATAATATCATATACAAATAGTGCCGATTGAACTATTCTACGCGATTCTAGAGTACGTAAGCCTATGAACAGGCATATGGACTCATACGGAACGGAAAATAAGTAAGGTAGCGCTCGTGAAGCAAATTTAATAAAAATGCGTTGAACTCTTTCAATACGAGAAATCAGATTAGACTCCAAATAACGGAAGCATATTCTAGCTTAGATCTTAAAAACGAAGTATAGATATGCTTGAGTGTGTACGGCTCAACAAATTCAGAGCAATTTCTTTTCAAAAAACCAAGCATTTTATAAGACTTGGGTAGTATGAATTCAACATTAGATGCAAAAGACAAAGAGCTGTCAAATATAACTCCTACGTCCAACTTTGAATTTGACGTTTTCAAATTTATACCATTAATGTTAAAGACAATCACAGTGGGAGTCAGAGACCTGTGAAAGGAGACATGTACACATTTACTAATGTTTAGGGTCAGGCTATTAAGCCGACACCAATCACATAGATTATTAATCTCAGTTTGCAAAATATGCGCGTCATTAGTTGATTCCAATTTCATAAAAAATTTCAAATCATCTCCATATAGCAGATACCTCGATTTCAAGAAACAGCTACCAATGTCATTAATGAACAATTCAAATAACAATGGACCAAGTATACTTCCCTGGGGTACCCCCGACGTTTGCAAACAAGATTTAGATCTACAACCTTCAATACTCACAGAGCAAATCCTATTGGATAAATAAGACTTAATCCATGCCAGGAAATTGGAATGGAAACCCATTAAACTTAACTTGGATATAATCATGGAGTGTGATAACTTATCAAAAGCTTTTGAAAAATCAGTATAAATTACTTCCACTTGAGAACCCTGTCCAACGCATCTAAGCAATATTCGCTGAAGAGAGAAAACTTTGTTATGGTAGACCTACCAGAATAAAAGCCATGTTGATAGGGAGATATCCATGGCTTGGCTAGGAAAAACAATTTTTTGTGAACGATGTGTTCAAAAATCTTTGAAACACATGGTAACTTAGAGATGTGCCTATAACAACTTACATCGTGACTCTTACATTCTTTAAAGATAGGAGAAACTGTTGCGCCCTTCCACCTATTAATAAATTCGCACTCCTGAAGCGACAAATTGAAAATAAAGGTAAGAGCAGGGTCGATGGATGTTGAAGTTTTCTTTAATAAATGAGTGCATAAGCCATCACAATCAGATTTGAAAGAGTTTTTTACTTCAAGAATTGCTTCAGATACATCAGCCTCGGACAGGACTTAGAAGCCCAGACTTAGTTTAGAAGATGCCGCCGGAGCGGAGATTCATAGCATTTATGAAAAAATTCCTTGGATATAAGTACTATTTTTTTCTGTGTGGGAATGAAAAAAACCTGTATTTTATTTATAAATTACTAAAATATATGAACAATAAGTTATGAACTTGTTTCATATTATTTATGTTCAAACTTTTTTCTGTGTACCTTAAAATTAAAAAGTGCATTTTTATATATTTTTTTAAATTCATCATTTTTATTTCTTCCATTGAGGTGGAACAAAAATTTTATAAATTGTTTTAAGCCTAAAGTTAATGAAATTTATTTGCTGGTGTTTAAGCATTTTCTATATGCATTTCATTGGTGCTTTACCAAATCGTCAGTAGACATCAAACACAATTTTGAACAGTTACAAACCCTTTATCTTATGTACAGGCTTTGAATATTATACAAAACCTAGCAAATAATAATTTGTATTCGATATGAATCTATTTTATTTTTCTACACCTTTTTCTACATCTTAAAAGCCTACAAGTTAAAGACAATTGTTAAGATCTCACTAAAATAAGTAACTTATAAGCCAAGTGAAATAGTGAAATAGGCACTTAGATTTGGTTTACAGAACTGGCCCGATTATTTGAAAATTTTTAATAAAAAAAATAACAAAAAGTTTATGGTACTACTGTATTGTAATAGAATAATACAATTGATACAACATTACAAGGGGTCGATTGAAAAAATATGTTAAAAAGTATAAACTCGAAATTTGGGATGTACGCATTTATTTTGCTTGACTGTATATTTGCAAACATTTTAGTAATTTATATAGGTATGTACATACTAGCTTTTACATATATTTTTATGTAATTACATCTTCTATCCCCTAAATTTAGACTTGGTGAGCCATTCTAATAGCTATAGATTAATAAGTAAACACAACCACGTAAGTTAATAATTATTATTAGTAGGCGAATTCTGCTTTTACTAACCAATCGCTCGGAAAAAATTTCTGAAAATTTATCACAAATAAGAAACACCATCCTTCGAAATCAATGCAAGCGAATGACATTCATGAAGGACATTTTCTGTTACATGCAGCACCAGTCTTCTTCTGACCCGACCACTTTTCATTTGATGCCATCACTATTTTTAAGCAGCAATTTTTGTATGTGTTTTTTACAATGTAAATTCACACGCA
The DNA here is from genome assembly GCA_956483635.1 of Panzeria rudis. Taxonomy (NCBI): domain Eukaryota; kingdom Metazoa; phylum Arthropoda; class Insecta; order Diptera; family Tachinidae; genus Panzeria; species Panzeria rudis. The sequence continues at coordinate 168,855,370 of OY101447.1, forward strand.
TAGATACTTTCGAACTACAAACATACAACGACACCAGTATGTAAGACATCAAAAGGACATTTGCCGCAGACATAATTTAGTACACAATTTACATTTAGTCTGCTATACTAATTTAAAACACTTTTAAAATTTCAATCCATTTTGATTAAAATATTTCACTAACCTCTCCAGACGTATTTTCTTTAAAGCCACATCCTTGCCTGTTTTGGAGTCACGAGCCTTGTAAACAATTCCATAAGTACCCTCGCCAATCTTTTCGACTCGTTGAAAGTTGCCGACGTCAAGCATTTTGTCTTGATTATTGCGTTTGTGTTTATTTAAATGAATTTTGCACAATTATATATTTCTTTTTAATCCAATTGTTTTTATTTATTATTGATGAATTTGTTTTGCAGGAAAAAAACTACACCATACACACAAATGCCGAAACGCTAAAAAGCCGCAAAAATCCTATAGTTATCGAAGAAGCCAGTCAATTTTAGGGATGTGATTTTTTAATATATCGAAAATGTTTTCTTTTAACACAGAGCTGGTTGTTTGCAGAAGCATTTTTATACTTTGGTTGTTGTCTTTGATAGAGAACAGAGATGCTAAGCAATAGTTTCTTTGTTGAAGAGATGCCAGATCATTTTATTTGTTGCATTTGATTGCGGGATAAATAACAAATTTTACAATAGCTCTATCCACAATCTTCTGCAAATAGTCTTGCATAAAAGCACTTGCGATATCATATGTACAATATTATGAATAAGGTTAATATCTGTACATATTTATATGTGTAAATGAAATTTTTATTTTTTTTGTGAAATTATAATGTTTGTGATTATAGCGAGTTTTAAATTTTGTGCAGATTTTGAGTTACTTGTTATTACAGTTCTAATTATTGTTTTTAAAAATTTATTTTAAGCGAAACTGAATTTATTATCGAATTCCTGAATTCATTATCGAATTCTCGTAAATTTTCGATTTTATTGTGAAGTTTCAATATATTTCAACAGAATGTTTCAAACTCAAGCTCATTATATCAGTTCTGTGTGTTTATCGAATAGACTAGATACTTACTAATAATCATATATACGCTCGTATAATTATTCTGTTATAAAAATAGCTCACATCACGATAAAACGGTAGGAAAAAAATCGCCAGCAGGGAAAAGAATCCTAAAAAAAATCGCCAGAATGTGGGGAAAAATAGTCAAAATGAAAAATAGTTCGGACACAATCCCTTAAATGAAAAAAAAATCACCAGAATGGTGAAAAACGTTGAAACGGAAAAGTGGCCGACAAAACAAAAAATTCGCTGAACATGAAGAAATTACCTAAAATGGAGAAAATTGCTAAAACGGTAAATAAACCCCTAAAAACGGAATAACGCCAAGAGCGGAAAAACATTGAAAGGGAAAAAAGTCGTAAAAAAAATCGCACAAAACATAAAAATATGTCAAAGCTTAAAGAAATCGCTGAAGCAAAAAATAAAATGACGATACGGACAGAAAATCGCAAAAAGGAATATAAATTGCCCATGACAAAAAATATATGACCAAAAAACGCAAAAATCCCTAGACCGAAAAGATTCGCCAAGACTTAATAACGGACAAAATAATTATCAAAATTGTATCTAAACTTTTATAATTCAAAGTTTATTTAATAAACCTTCTATAAATCTTAGATAATAGGTTGAGTAGTAGTAGGTTAAAAAAATCTTGTGTTTACTTTGTATGGGCGTGAACCATCCTTTTAAACAAAGAAAAAAGAATTTGCAATCGGTTTGCAAATGACGGAGTTTTGAGGTAACATACATAAAAAAATACATGACGAATTGATAAGCTTTCTCCTTTTTTCAATTCGGGTAAAAAGATTACAAATTAATAACTGATTAAAAATATTATGTAAATGAAAAAAATTTAATTTGTTAAAAACTAATTTCATTTATTAATAACTTCAGTTGTCCAGGCAAATCCTTCATTTCAAATCATATCAATTGAAATTGAATTTTGCTTTGATTGCCTGTAATTATTTGATCATGTTAACTAACGTTTAAATAATTATAATCAAAACATTTTTGTAATAATTTTCAAACATTGATTTTTAATAATTTTATCAGAGATATACATATGTACATACTTTCATACATATGTGTGTACAAACGTCTGGCTTTCCAAAACTCATCGCTGTACTGGCTATACGATAGCTGTCATTTCACTGTTGGTTTGACATTTTTATTGTAAACAATTTTACAACTTCATACTGAATCGATTTGAATTGAAAACTATTTTATTTATCCCAGATTAGAAAAAAAATATATGAAAATTTTCGTAAGCAAATTATATGCATTTACCAATTCATGCATACCCTGCAGATAATATTGGAGTACGTGGTTAGTCAAGAGCTTGCCAGTTAAGCGACAAGTGTTCTTGTTTTAACAATTGCAATCGTTGAAACACGAACACTTTAGTGCTCCATTGTATAGTGATATATAGTACGTTTATACGCACGAGTTATTTGCAAATAAAAACGTAGTGCTACCAAGTATGTATTTTTATTCTAAATTAATAACTCACGAAAACAATTACTGATTAACGCGCTATTTGCAAATAAGAAGTTTGGGTTGCCTCCTTTACATATGTTTGTTAATAAAAAATAATAAATAGATAAATATATTCACAAATAGATGAATAATCAGTGATTTAATAAGTTACAATAAAAAAGGATTTGGCAGCATTTTACGTTTTTATTTGCAAATAAGCTCTGCGTATAAACTAGGTAATAGAGTATTTTTAAAATAACTCCGATGCAATGCAGTCACGTAACATGTCATTTGCAAAGAGGAGCTATAGTTAAAGCCATACACGTATGATTTGTTAGTCCGATTTGTTCGCAAAGCATTACTCCATACACATCGAACATATCATGTTGTGCTTAACTTTAATAAGTCCACATTGGTAAACATGTTTTCATTAATTCTGCGGAAAATCACTCAAAGTTCGTTTAAGATCGAATTATTTACTCTAGAAAACGATTAGAGTGGTGCAATCTTTGATATAGTAATGAAACGACACTTTCTACTAAATTCATCTTGCATGTAGTTTTCGAACCACGCAAGAATTTTTCTCGTAGACGGGTTAGGAAAAATTACATGACTTCAATTTCATGGAATTGTTGTGAAATTACCATATAAGTTTGAGCCGTTCACATTTTTATTTTGTACAAATTAAAAAAAAATTGTATGGAAATTTTAGTATTTAAACTTTGACTCCCATATTCATAAAATTTTAAATGAGTTTGATATGTATTTTATTTAAAATTTTTCATAAAAAATTTTCTTAAAATATATTTCAAATACATTTTATTTTTTTATGAATATAATCCTGAAAATTTTATTGATATTAAAGAAAAAACAATATAATAATACAAATTTCTTAATCAAAGCAAATTTCGCTGTCACTTACTACATGTTATAAATATTCGGGGAAAATCTAAAAACTTTCCCGGGAAAACCCGCCCGGAAATCCCTGAATTCCAAACCCTAATGTAGATGCTTTATAGTTCACTTTTGAATATTTTTTTGGCAATTTATTCGTCTTATAAGCTCGTATTTAACATTTAGAACTAAAGCTATAATAAAAAATTCCCAAGTGTTCGTGAAAGAAGAAAGTAATCAGAAAAGTTTGAACATTTTCAAATATATTTCATTTGTTCGTTAACAGCCTCATTAACATGAAAACTTAAGTCGATCATGAGCAAATCTGACGTGTTTGGCTAGCTTAAGCGACAAATACTCGCGTTTTAACGATTCCAATCGTTAAAACATGGAAACTTGAGTGCTCCACCAAGTAGTGACATAGAGTAGTTTTGAGACTACGCTAATGTATGTATGTATGTACGCTGGGTTATATGGTCAAGCCTCAGGACATCTTAATGTTAAATCCACCATTTTTCTCTATACATTTGTGTTACCTTAGGACTAGACGTAGTCCTCTATGGAGTATACTTTACATGAGTGTAGGGACTAGTCGCGTTGCCTGCAGGGTTAACATATAACACATACCATACACATGTGAATGTATATACCCAGCAAAATTTGTTTGCCGATTTCGGTCCGAAGTAGGTCAGAGAGCCCGCACAAGTATGCCGAAGTTGGCACAAAAACGTACCGAAAGTCACAGGACAAGAAAGCATAGCTCTTTGTCTGAGGAAATCATAAGAACATTGCCGAAATGTTCAAGAAATTTCTATACGAGTTCTAAAGAATTTTTCTGGGACATTCTGAAAGAATTTCTGAAAACTCTCAAAATATAAATGAGAATTATTACGAAAACTAAACTATGACAATGTGCAGATAGATGTGACTGCTAAAAGTTTTAAGTAGTTGGATAGAAAATGTGCAGACTATTCTGTTATATGTATGCATTAAAGAAAATTAAATTGCCTTTAGATAATGTGCAGACTAGTCTGATATTAATCGGATAATATTTCAGAAAATGTACAGGAGCGTCGTGCCAGAAAACTGCCAATTATTCTGTCAAATGTCTGAGGGAATTTAAGACAACTAGGTTGATTGTCTAGTAAAGTCTCGTCAGCAAAAAATTCTTCGTGCTAAGTTCGCGTCCGAAATAAGAAACACGTATTAAAATCCATATAAGTCATTGACAACAAAGTGGACCTCTTTGTCTGAGGAAATTCTGAAAACTTTGACAATATGTCTGAGAGCATTCTGTATGAGTTCTGAAGAATGTTCCGAGAAAATTCAAAAGGAATTTTTGACATATCCGAACAATGTCTAAGAACCATCGGACAATTTTCCGATTTTTTTGATTCTTTTTACGTGCAGACAAGTAGCTGAAATATATATAGAGTTGACTACTTTTTTCACCACAATGTTGTATTGTGAAGTGGGCTTAATGTTTTATGCAAAATTGCATAAGGAATAGAAAAATGTGTCGAAAGATTTGATTACAAACCCACAGAAAAACAAAAGTGCAACTAAATAAAAGCTTTTAAAAAGAATATATCCTGGACAAATGACATCATATTCTTGATATCATTTCTGCTTTAGAAAATGTTTGCTGGGTATGTATGAATTTATTTGCTTAACGAACATGTAAACTAAATGTCAAAACTAGCATTTTATTGAACTTTATCCAATTATGATTAAACAAATGTTTGGAAAACAAAAATATTTCACAGATAACAAATTGAAAAAGAAAATATAATGAAGGCATTTTTCAAACAATTGTGCAATATGTTTTCTGACCTATGTACATACATATTTACTTATGCCTGTTTTACACTATCTCACAAGGCGTTCAACTTCTGTAAAAAATGCAACCCTGATCTAATGAGTTTATGGAAAATTTAAAAAAAGTAATAACAACCAGAGTAGGAATATAAACTAAACGAAACGTTTGCTTTCGTTTTGTTTTTTATTTTTTAATGTGTAAAACAAAAACCAAAGAATAACAACGAGAATGATAGTCCCATTTAGTTTTGTATTGTTTGCACTTGTGTACACAAAATCTACATTAACTTAAATGTACGCAGCTAGAAAAGAACAAGAACAAAATTGAAAAGTTTTAAGAAAATACATTTGCAAACGTTTCCCTATTGATTTGCTCATCATAGTAGAGAATGTGTTACGAAAATTTGTGCTAAATACAATGAACCATGGTGAAATAAGTATACAGGTGAGCGCATAAGGGAAACAAATACAACAAAAAAATAGATGATGCTTGTCAAAAATATATACGAGCTGGACGTGGATTATGCACAAAACTAGCGGAGCAAAAAATAATCAGCTGACGTTATGCTGCCACCTGTATACTTATTTCACCATGCAATGAACCATCCAAGGTGGATTTATACAGGTGATATTATAAGCACAGCTGTTCTACTTTTTTCTGCAAATTAGATGCTCGTATGTCAAAATTTGTATACGTTGACATAGGGGTTGAGATGTCAAATGTTATTGTAATGTTGTAGTTGTTTTAGAATCAACACCACCTGATAAAATTAATTCACCTTGGAACCAAGGCGAATTCAATACCAGGTAGCCTTATCATCACAGGTGATCATCAGCTGATTACACCCCATCAGTCAAACTATATATAAGAAAAGAGAAAAACTTTAACCCGAACTGTCAAAGCACATATAAAAATAGTCCTACACCTACTTTGTATGTGTGTTGTATTGATGATAAGGCCACTTGATATTAATTCGCTTTGCTTGGAACCATTCAACGAAATACATACATTTCTGCTTTTGTTTTATTTGCAATTGTACGATTGAAACGGGATATTAGAGCACGCAGATAGATGAGTGAAAAGCCAATAGTTTTGTTTCCATTTTTTGTCATTGCAAAAGTATTTGTTTTGGTTTTGCTCATGTACGCAACGATTAAAAATATTTTAAAAGTTTGTGTCTTCGCATGAAACGTTTGCGAAAAGTTTTGTTTGTTTGCACACTCTGAATGGAATACCTGGGAGGAGAGTAAATTGATGAAATCAACAGGTTTTGATAAACAGCTTCTATGCAGATGTTAGTTGCTTGAAGATAGTCTTCACAATGATCACCCATTAAGTAGTGGCTTAATCGCGATTTTATTAGTATAACCGATTCACCACAAGCTCTACCTTGGGGGTCCTTTGTGTCGTAGAGATTATATCCGATGATTTTAAAAAAGCTTCTAGCCATCAAGTGCGTTTCAGAGATAAGAACAATTCAACTTGAACGCCAGAAATAATTCAAAACTTAAAAGAAGTTTAAGGGTTGATTTCGTACTTATTCACAATTAGTGCCAAAATATGCCACCAAACCAGATTCTATTAAAAATATGTCCTACGTAAAATTTAGACTTGTGCCAAATAGTTCATTTGAATGTTCGGTCATTCTAGTTCATATTTCCTCAATGAACTAGGTCGGTCGTCTAGTTCAATCGCTCCTTTTGAACTATGAATGAATGGTGAAATATAAGAATGATAGGAGGAAACATTCTATGTGCTTTTCATTCTATCATTCTTTTGTTGTGTATATTGTTGGACCATGTGTTGTTATTGTTGTAGAATTAGCGGCTTGCATAAAAATATCTTAATTAATTTATGAGTTCTTTGATTGTACAACAGTAACTAGAGAGAGGATAATAAGAGTAAATACTAATTTTGAAAAAGTCCAAAAATTTACCATGTAAACATATTTTGTGAAAGCGATGCCACAAGTATCTATGTATGTATGTACGTACATGCATATGTTATTTCATCCTATACATACATACCACACATGAATGATTTCATATGTACATTCCCAGCAGCTAAAGTTACAACTAGTAACGCTTTAGGACAATCATATTACTAGTTGTAGTGTTAGTAGTCAAAAAACGACAGTCATATTACTAGTTGTTACAAGACTAGTAACGTTACTGGTAAAAAAAACAACCATATTACTAGTTGTATCGAGACTAGTAACGATACTAGTAAAAAAAGCACAATCATATTACTAGTTGTATCGAGACTAGTAACGATACTAGTCAAAAAGGGACAACATTTTCAGGTATACGATTTTATATGAAACCTATTTTTAGCTATTAAAAAAATAAGTAGAATGTGGCTCAGCAGGTAGAGTGCTCGCCTTAAAGTATGAGGAATATGTGTTCGTACCCCGGTTGAGCCAAAGTTTTTTTAAGAGTTACAAAACTCTTAATAAAAAAAAACTAGTAAGCACACTAGTTTACAATAACTAGGATTCCAACTGGGATATAACTGTATACAAATGTACTAGTTGGTCTCCTATGACAACCTAATGTTAAAATCGATAGTTCGATATATGAATAAGGGATAGAGAGGCAACTAGTCTGAAGCAAAAAGCAACTAGTATAGTTCTAACTACATACCAGTTACTTTGGCTGCAGGGTTTGCTCGCAGGGAAAGGTATATTTCATTCTGTTTGATAGTTCAATTGAACTAGTGAAAACTAAAACTAGTTTCCTTAGTTCAATTGATGAAATAGTTCAATTGAACTAGTTCGTTCGTAAACTACACAAGTCTAGTAAAATTTGCATTTTGTTGTACAGTGTAATTGATCGTATTATTGAAATGTGTATAATTCCCTTTGGATGAGAGGGTCAAAAGTTATAAAATTTTCACTTTTCAAGTGACTTGTCCACCACACTTCCTATGAACTGCATTTGACAAAAAGTCTATTTTTAAATTAATTGAGATTTATTGATTTGTCTGCAATTTAAAATTCTGACACAAAAAAATCACAATATTTTTCATTACAATGAACAATTAGCAAAAAAAAAAGAAACATTTTATTTACTTGTGGAATTATTTCATTGATATTTTTATAGAATTGTTTTATTCAATTAAAATTGTTATTTTTAATCTATTTTTCAGCCAGTTGGCTTGACTGCTGTAGGCTACTTATCAAAATTATTATACAAGTATTGGTGAGCGTATGCAAGTTTTTGCCCAACAAACAATTAATAAGAATATTTTCAGGGAACAAATCTAAAACCCTTTACATATTAAACAGCGATTTAGATGGCAAGACAATAGTCCATCGTAATTTTAGCAATTTTAAAAATTAAATTTGGATAAGAAGTTAGAATAATTATAAAAACACAGTTCTTACCCTTTAGTATACCCTTTCATATAAGATTACCGTTATCAAAATTCATTAATAGTCCTGAAAAGAAATGTTTGTTGGGTTTCAATAGCAGTGAGACTTATTTTGTATAGGTACAATATTAATTTGCCCATTGTCAATTTGTTCTGTGTCACCAAATTTGGCTAATTTATGCATATTTGTAATGAAATACAAATCAAGATTTTACTTCACACTTAAGGCCACTAGTGTCGGTAAAATTGCTAAATTCATAAAGAAAATTTTTATATAAATCAATACAAAATAGCTGTGGGCTATAGTATTTCTAAATCATGTTTATACATGACTTAGCTTGTCAAGTTTTGCACCTTTTTTTTGTTAGTAGCTTTATTGTGTTTGTAATAACATTTTCTTACACACTTGTTTTATGAAAGAATTTCCTGGTCAGATTAATGAAAAAAAGTAAAAATAGATAAAAAAAAATAAAACTGCTTACACATTTTAAGCAAATTTTTGTTTTGAAAATATTTACAAACATACATGCATACATATTGTACATACTTATGTATGTATGTACATATATTTTTGCTATTTTTTTAATGCAATTTGATTAACTTTACTGTAATGGAAATTATCAACAATTTCAAGACGTATGATTTACTTCAATACAAATTCATGCTTAGGAAAGCGGCACAACGATTTCTCTGACAATGCAGATTTATCAGTGCCACTCCCATACAATGTAATTTATTTGTTCTTAGGTACTTCCATTAAGTTGGCTTACCAATACAATTTATTCACACAGAAAAAAATACCAATGTAAAATCAACATGTTGCAATTTTGATTGGAAATCATATTGAATTTATGAGCAATAATTTGTTGTTTAAGCGTGTGGCTGTTTATTTGCTTTGTTCATAGCTACAATGTACTGTTGTACTCAATTGTTTGAATTACTGTTGTTTATTTTGATGTTCGTGTTGTGTAAATGTAAATATACGACAAATAGCCGAAAAACCTCGCATTACCAGCAAAATTTCCTGTTGCTGATTTAAAATTACCATTGTTTCGTATTACTTTTAAACGAAAATTTTTTATTCTAACCTTAAATCTATTAGATTTAATATTTTCCACTGTTACAATAACATTGCTATCAACGTTACATATCATTTTAAATCAACATGACTATAGCTTTAATTTCAAATAAGTTTTATACTAAAGCATCAATTAAATCATATTGAATTAAAATGAAATTCATGTTACTTATGATAATATTTATTTAGTGTATATCTAAAGTAAAGTTTAAAGCTGTTCTGGCTGCAGCGGTAGACTACCAAGCGAGTGGACCGAGTTCAAATCTTGGCTAAGGCAACCAAGTACAATATAAATTTTTCTGATGCCTATGAGAATAGAGATCACATCAGTAAAATAATTAATAAAAGAGGTACAATACATTCATATAGATTTAACTTGAAATAACTTTGATTGACCATGACTCTTCATGTTATTTGAGAATCAACTTCATTTTGATTTAACTGTACTGGAATATTAAATCAACATGAACTATATTTATTTCAAAACGAAAAATGTTCTTTGAAGGTTATTGAAAAATCATGTGAAATCAACATGAAAAACTTATGAAGCAAAATCACTACCGATAAATGTTAAATTAACCCTCTTTTTGACCATTTTAATATGAAACTTTTCTGTGTGTATGGGGTGATAGCAATATTACAAAAAAGGAAATAAATTGAATAAGGCATCAATCAGTAGAAATAAACAAATTTAATCAAATGATGTCCAAGGAAGTATCAGCGAGTAAAATAAAAGTCAGAGACAAAATATGCCCATGTAATAAACTACGGATGATACTTACTACTTATATCATCTACTGCTACATTTAATTGTATATGAAGCTTTCCCTTTTTGAAAGCAAAGAACTTTAAATTGACAACAACATCTATGCTATGGGCTCTGCTGCACTTTTCCTCCTTATTAATAAGAATTCCCTCTATATATCTCAAGCATGATGCCATATTTTTTGCAGAAAAATCACAGAAAAATTTTTAAATTGTACAAAATTAACCCTCATTTTGACTTATTTCTGACGTTCAATTTGAATTCTGACCTTTGGCGTCTTTGAAGACTTCTAGTAGAATATTGTGATAAATATTTTTGTAGGACATTTAAGTCCTCTAAATTGCTGTTTAAAACAGTTTTAGTCCCCCTTTTCAAGAAAGTGACAAAAAGACTTATACCTCATACAGTTAGAGGGTTAAAATGCTCCATAAAAATGTTTCTCATAGTGTTTCCCATAAAAGCGTCCACCAGAACTTTATACTTAAAACCAAACCTTATACTTAAAATATAAAAATTATAAGATTTCCAATACCGATGCACTATAACAATGCGGAAAAGGTGTAAAGATTGAAAATGCCGAAATTTGTATATCTTTTTGGTCTCCTTTGGTCTTGTTATTTTTCATTGTGTTATGCACTTTTTTTGTGTTAATAGTTAAATTAGATTTAATGGCATAATAATAAAAAATTAAAGAATTCATACAAACCAAACAATTCAATCAAAAATTAAAAAAAAACCAACTCAAGTGAACAATCAATCGACATCCAACACTCCAACTGAATCAATAACGCAACCTTTATTTGATTCATAGTCAAGCGGTAGAAAAACCCAAATTATAGTGGCGGTAAGACGTTTCTGAACGATTTTAAAGAGTGCACAAAATGATAACTTCTTATATGCCGCTAATATACATAATACATAGTAAGTACGTTAATAAAATTTTATAAGAAATCTATTTTTTAATACTTATTTGAAATAGCAGAAAACCAAACCAATTCAAACAATTTGATACCAATTGGAGAAATCATTTGAATGTATTATTTAGTAGAGTTCATTTTAATCGTATTTATTTTTAATCACCGCTCTAATTGTTCGATGAATCAAATAATAAAAATTATGTGTTTTAAAATTATTCGAACAATCGAGTTATAGTTTATTCTTTACATTTTGAACCTGACTTCAAATCCAATGAATACCATAAAAACGGTTCTGGGCTGTTCCTATTGCATCGTCATTCATTTGAGGTTTCTTGAGTCTGTTTAGGTTGTTCATGCTGATAGCTGATTGCCTTATCGCGCATTATACCACTCACTGGGGTTGCTAGTCTCCCTGGGCGGAATTCACCGTTCTACTCTGCTTCGGTCTCTGTAAGACTGAATCCAGGCGATACCACCAGAAGTCCAATTACCAAGCTAGTGGGATCAGGTAGCTGATCTACGAGTCGACTTTAAGTGATTTATTAAGGATTATGGGAACACTTTGCTTTATGCTGCATAAACGTGTATACTTCTTAAGGATTTGCTATAGCCATGTTACCTTATACACTCCCTTACCTCTAAATTTTATATATTCACCCCTATCGCTAATAACTATTCCAATGAAAAAGCTCCCAAATTTTCTGATTTTCTACCGTGAATGTTTACCATAACAAAGTTCTTGGGAGCGAATTCATAAATCTAAAAAATCTTTCTTACAAAATAAATTCACAACAAGTGGCAATGGGAACGAGAAGGGAACATGTATGTTGTAATTTTTAATTAAGGTGGGACTCTATTGAATTACTTTTTTTATTTTAATAAAGAATCGCAAGTGTTAATAAAGAGCAAATCAATTGTCTGGTGGAGGAGATGTGCGTCAGTCAAAGTGTCAGCCATTTTTACTATGAGAGTTACCGCGAACATCTTACCGCTAGTAGCCAAATGTTCTTCTAACAACCTGTAATACTATGGAATCTGTAAAGAACATTTGATTTAGAGACAAGCGCACTTAAATCTGTATTATTTTACTTTGTCTCCGTTAACGATAGCGGATCCGATTCAGCGTATGTATCTTTGCTGCAATTTTTATGGATTGTTTCTCCTCTTCCGGTATCACAAAACACAGTTAAACGATATAAATTTTTTCAAAATGTATATATTTTCCTTTCAACAGTTGGGAATAGGAATATAGCAGCGTTGTCATATCATAACGCATTTTTATGATATTACAAAACTGAAATAACCATCAGCAGCGTTAACAAAACTGAAGTAGCCAACAGCGTTGTCGTATCGTAACTTTTTTACGCTGAAATTGCAATACATGGTGTAGTGATATCTCAGTGTTATCATATCGTAAGAAACTTACGATAAGACAACGCTGATTTTTGACGCGTTTTTACGATATGACAAGGCTGGCCATCACTTAGTGTCCACACTTGATGAATTTTCATCATAACACCTAATAAAGCGTCGGCAGAGAAATTGTAAATTTTTCATTCATATCAATACATAGGGGTAGACGTTGCTGAATTTATATCATGATGAATCATATTGTTACGTTTTTGGTCCTTTACATAAAAACGGTTTTATTATTTTCACAGGATTCGTTGAATTGCAATAAAATAAAACACGGATATTTATTTTACAAATAAATTCTCAGTAACACTTTATTTATTACTTTAAAAACACGTACAACTAAACGCGATGTACACACTAACTATTCTTGGCGATGTTTACTTGTCTAAGTTTAAAAACACACTTCTTCATGTCGTCTGGCAGCCCCCCTTATATAGTCTATTATAAAACCTTCTGGTAACTTCGCTAACTTTCTGGAATGTAGTTGTCTCTTTTTATCTTTAAGTATACGGCATGATCATTTGGTCTTGCTATGGTGTAGTGTATGTGCGTGTGTAGATGCATGAGGTTTTTGTTTGTTTATCTTCGCACTCACACATACTCTAATGTTTGCAACTTAACAAATTACGCTGTTATCAAGTTTACATCTCTTGCAGCTGATGTTGCTTAAGTTTAATGTCACTGTTTGCAATTGCAATTAAGCAGTCTCGAATAATCTTGTAGGTTCTAGCTACCGTTTCCTGAAGATTCCGGAAACTTCCATTTTCCGTTATTTTGAATTCTATTGACAGTTGTCGAGTGATGGCAAGTTTAATTGTGGTACTTGGTTGCCAGGTTTTGATTTTATTGACATTACATAGGCAGTGTTGTATTTAGTGGTACCAAATACAGATTATCATCACAGCTGTTATTTTTATGTCGTTATATTTGAATCTGCATTTTTCATTTCGTAACAATATTTTCTTCTCCGTCCTACAGCTAAGATCGAACATTTAGACTAGGGATGTAACGAATACCGATACCGATATATCGGCGATATTTCAGATTTTCCGATACATCGGTATCGGCGATATTTTACTGTCGATACGACGATACTTTAACAAATTTTTTCAGAGTTTTTTTCTGACAAATTATTTATTTTTTGTTAATTTTACCATGAATTAAACTCATTTCGTTATTTTTTAAATCTTATCAATATCAATTTTAAAAAATTAATAATATTTTATACTATTATTTTGTAAAAAAATTATTATTTTTTTTAATTTTACCATGAATTCAAATTCAATTCGTTGTTTTTTAAATCTTATTCCAGTAAAAAAAGACACTCCAAAGAAGTCATGAAAATGTAGAATTCGGGATCCGGAAGTATTGCAAATTTGGATAATTTCTAATTAGTTTTACATATCCTTGCCATTGCAAGAAGTTCTGTTTTTCGATTACCAATCACCGAATTGGAAGCGATGCTCGGACAAATTTCTTTTTCGGTGTTCTATAATGATTTTTCCTCAAGCAAAAGGATAAAAAATTACACATTTTCACAATTTTTTTAATGCGAGTATGGCGAGAATTTTTTAAAATTATAAAGGAATTAAAATTTGTTTCTTGCTTTTCTACTAATTACACTATGCGACAAATAAAGACTTGGAAAAACACAAGAACTGGACAGTACAGGTTCGATTGTCCTACAATGGGGTAGTAAAACCCTTTACTCAGTTTGGTGAATTTAGTGACCAATTTTTTTTATGGACCTCCAAATTTTCTGAAAGTCAGTGGGGCCTCAAAAAACGGTGTCATCAGTATTTGGCCAACAGCTAATTCAAACTTTATAATACCGCTTAACTATATATGGCAATAATGTAGCTAAGAGTCTGGTTAACAGATTTTTTTTAACATTTCATGGCAAACATTTTTTTCGTCAACTTTTTGTTGACAAAATTAAGGAAAAAAATGTTTTTTCACTTTTTTCAGAATAGCTTACAGGGACTTGTAATTTTTAACTAACAATATTTGGCAAACTTATAAATAGTTACGGTAGAGCTGAACAACTTTTGTGAACATAGCAATACAATCTATACGTATCTAGGCACTCTAATAGCTCACACAGACCACTTTTTACCTTAAAAATTTTAGTTTTTCACTATTTTTTTATGCTAAAAAATATTTTTTTTGAAAATAGTATATTCAAGTGCATACTTCTTTGTTGTGTTTCACTAACATTTTGTGCCCAGAAAAATAATATGTTCCTGTACTTTTTTTGAAAAAAAAAAAATTAAAAAAAGTAGGGACTTGTAGGGACTCCAAATTTTTCATTACCATTATTTGGCAAAACAACAACAAACAATAAAAAATAGTAAATACTAAAATCAGCAACATAAGAAGTGGAACAATAACAAAGAAAGCAAAAAATGCAATAAAAATATAGCCTAGCTCGTAAAAAACGAAAACTTTTAAGGTGGAAATTAGTTTTTCTGGGCTGTTTAGGATGCCCAGATACATTCAGATTGTATTGACATGTTGACAAAAGTTGTTCAGCTTTACCGTAGCTACAACTTTGCCAAATATTGTTAATAAAAAATTACGAGTCCCTGTAAGTTATTCTGGAAAGTGAAAAAAAATTTTTTTTTCCCTTAATTTTTCAAAAAAGGTGAACGAAACAATAATTTTTTGGCATAAAATGGTAATAAAATCTGTAAAGCGAACTCTTAGCTACATTATTTCCATATATAGTTAAGCGGTATCACCGAGTTTGAATTTTCTGTTGGTCAAAAGTTGATGACACCTTTTTTTGAGGGCCCGCTGATTTTCCAAAACTTTGGAGGTCCATAAAACGAAATTGGTCACCAAATTCGCCAAGCTAAGTATAGAGTTTTACTACCCCGTGGTAGTACAATCGAATCTATACTGTCAAGTCCGTGTGTTTTTGGACTGTTGCACTGTATTTTCTGCATATTTTTAATATAGATTTTTTGGAAGCAATTTAGATATTAATAATCTCTTATACTGTAATTTTGTATAATAAAAAAATTGCACTTGAGTTTTGTTAATCTAAACTTGAACTCAATTTCAATATTCGTATCGGTATCGGAATCGGTATCGGCGATATTTATTTTTAAGTATCGGTATCGGTATCGGATCGGCAAAACGGCGTATCGTTACATCCCTAATTTAGACCTTTATGTGGATAACAATAGCCACCAAAAATATATTAAATATTTTTATTATAAGATCTATTTAATAATTATCATAAAATTTTTGTTTTTTCATTAAAAAATATTTATTTCTTATAATTTGCACTAATTCTAATAAAGAAAATAAACGATAAAGTAAAAACAACAAATAAAATGACGTTTCATATCATAATATATTCATCTGAGCTTGAGCTCTGATGATTATATCATAACGCTGATATAACATTAATAAATTGAGTCTATACCTGATGAACTTTCATCATGATATCAATTTGACATTCATCATGATATAAATTCATCAGGTGTTGACACTATGTCAGCGTTGTATTATCGTAAGTTTCTTACGATATGCCAACACGGAAATATCACTAAACCATGTATTGCTATCTCAGCGTAAAAAACTTGCACATCGTAAAAGCGCGTTACGATATGACAACGCTGGAATATAGTCATGCTCCCAAACAACTTATTTACATTACATTCGCGATAGGGGTGATTAATAATATCTTACTCTGTTATTTTATAAAAAAAATTATATATTTCTTTTGTTAATTTTACCATGAATTCAAATTCAAATCGTTGATTTTTAAATCTTATTAATATCAATCTTAAATATTAATAACCTCTTACACTGTAATTTTGTATAATGAAAAAATTACTCTACTTGAGTTCAGTTAATAGAACTCAAATTCAAAGTGCGTATCGGTATCGGTATCGCCGATATTTCTTGTTGAGTATCGGTATCGTATCGGCAAAAAGGGGTATCGTTACATCCCTACTTAAAAGCACCCAAAGCTAAAACAGCTTGTTGCAAATAATTGATAAATTCAATATCTTTAAAAGTTCTATTTCAGAGGAATTGTCAGGTGAAAGGTACATCATACAATAAAGCAATAAAATTTCCAAGAATTTCACTTTCATTCTTATTATTTTTATTAGGTTTGATTTCATTCTCTTTAATTTTTTTTGTGTAAATAATATTTGATTTGTATTGTATTTGGGAACATTTTTGTTCGAGAACTTCAAACCTTATGCATGTAATTTTTTCACATATGCATCTATATACATATGAACATACATATGAACGAAATATTGCACAGTGGAGTCGATCGCAAAATCAAAATAAAATTTGTAGAAGAGTAGATAATTTGATTTTCAGAATATTATTTGCGAAGATATAAAGTTTAAGAACATGCTCTCCTACAGTGATCTACAAACTAACTCTTAGCAAAAGTAGTGGTTACGTCTTTTTGGGCAAATGTTTGCCAAGTGTACCTTTATGCTGACTTTAGACGACATGTATCTTACCTCTGACTTGCCAAATTTCCAACTACAAAAGTTATACATGCCGTGTGAAACATATGAAACATTGTCAGATGACATTTACCGAAGCAAAGTCATATGAAAAATTTTCAATTAGAGCGTGTTCTATTTTCATCTGACAAAGCATATTACAATAGCTGTTTTGAATTAACAAAAGTGTGGTTTGACTGAAAACACATTAAAAAGCATAAAGCGTTTTATATATGTATTTATGAAAATTGTGTACAAACTCAACTGTTGTGAACACTCAGAGCTTATGTCAGATGTAATTGCAGATGTACGTGTGAAAGCAATGATTATCAACCGTCTGCAAATTGACAATTATGACAAACATGCGAAGTTACATATGACTCACATACCTGATAAGCCATATGTAAAAAACATGTCGTCTAAAATTAGCATTATCCATCCGATAAAGTCCCAACTTTGTCTACAGTCAAGTCGTAATAATGACCCTTATTTAACTTATAGTGTTTATGTGCACATATTACAAGTAAATTCCGGGAAAATTCCGTTCCCCTGAAATTCCAGGAGCCGGACTCTCAAAGCCTAGCAATCAGCGTTGCCAATTTAGCATATTTAATGCTAGATCTAGCATTTTTTGAATTCATCTAGCATGAAAAAATGCTTTTAGCATATAGCATATTTTTCAGCATTTTCCCAAAAACTATTTAGCATTTTTTAGCATATTTTTGCTTTTGAATTTTTATGTTTTACCTTAATTTGTACCTTATTGGTCTGGGAACAAATATCTAACTGTGATGTTCCACATGAAAAGGGACCTTATCTTCCCAAAATCTAAATCCGTTTTTGGTATTTCCTAAAAGTACACATTATTGCTAACAAAAATGTATGTAAATAACCAGAAAACTCAAAAATATTGTTTAGTTATAGCATTTTGAAGTTCTGGTATGGAAATCTCAAGTTTTGGAATATTGAGGTTCAAAGTTTATACATATTTCAAACTTTTTCTAAAATATGATTTTCCATATTTTTTATAACTCCCATTTATCAATCTAGTTTAAATCGATTGTAGAATGCTCAGTATATGTCTTACCTCCAGTTTGCGACTCAGTAATTAAATATTTATTTAGTTAATTTTCATATAAATTTAAATTGTAATTAAATACAACTTCTGTTTTTCAGTTGTATTTAGTTGTTCTAATTTAATTGTGACAAAAATATGGTAGCACCATAAAATACCACAAATTTCCCCTACATTTCCAAAAAAGCAGCTGTTCAACATAAACAAAGAAAAATTCCAAAAAAATGTTTTTTTCTTCATTCAGGAAATAAGAATAATGAAGAGTTTCTGCAACGTTTTAAATAATAAAAACAGCTTACAAAATCACAAAAAGACAAATATAGACAAAGAAAGCCCAAATTTCTCGACAACAAAAGTTGAATTGTTAGCGGCCACAATTTTTTGCTTCCACAAGAACAAGAAGCAGTCAAAATCGTATGGTAATTTATAAAACTTAATTATTATTTAATTACACAAGGTTGGGCAATTAATTATTATTTAAATATGTAGTCAAAAACAAAATTTCGTATTTAATTATAACTTAAAAATAATTACAACTTAATTATCAAGTCAAAAAATGGAGGTTAGCGCCGTTATCAATAAAAATATTAAGTTGCAGTTAACACTAACCGCCAGTTTTTGACTCAGTAATTAAATATTTATTTAGTTAATTTTCATATAAATTTAAATTGTACTTAAATACAACTTCTGTTTTTCAGATGTATTTAGTTGTTCTTATTTAATTGTGACAAAAATATGGCAGCACCATAAAATACCACAAATTTCCCCTAAATTACCCAAAAAAAAAAACAGCTGTTCAACATGAACAAAGAAAAATTCCAAAAAATTTATTTTTCTTCATTCAGGAAATAAGACTAATGAAGAGTTTCTGCAATGTTTTAAAATAATAAAGACAGCTTACAAAATCACAAAAAGACAAATATAGACAAAGAAAGCCAAAATTTCTCGACAACAAAAGTTGAATTGTTAGCGGCCACAATTTTTTGTTTCCACAAGAACAAGAAGCAGTCAAAATCATGTGGTAATTTATAAAACTTAATTATTATTTAATTACACAAGGTTGGGCAATTAATTATTATTTAAATATGCAGTCAAAAAGACAATTTTGTATTTAATTATAGCTTAAAAATAATAACAACTTAATTATCAAGTCAAAAACCTGAGGTAAGCTCAAAATTTAAATCTTGATTAATAAAATTTCATTAACACAAAATTAAATTAAATTTAAATTACATTTAACCTGAGTTTAAGTTCTTAACTGTAGAAATCGTATATATATAATATATATATAATGTTTCATTTTCGATACAGAAAAGCGAAAGAACAACATTGTATATATTTCCAAAAAATGCAACAGTGTCTTATATCAACTTTGATAGAAATGGTATCACTTATAAAAATAATAATGAAAATGAAGTTGAAGATGACTGGATATTTTGATATGTCTAGAATTTCGTTATTTGTTGTATTTTAGATGAAAATTGTAAACATGAAAGCCCTGGTCATTGTACAAACATTCACATAACCTTAAGAAATATTCTAAAGAAAAAGGCGTTATTTTTTATTAACTAAGGGCCAGGCCACACTGGCGTTTTTAACACGCCCGTTTCTGCTTTTTTGAACCAATTGTGGCCCGGCACCAAGCAACCAGTTTTTTAAAATTGAATTTTAAAACCTTTTTGCATTGTTTTGTCTACTTTTTTATGTTAAAAACGAAATAAATTTTCTTTTATTTTAAAAGCAATTGTAAAATATAATAAAATACCAATGCCTTAATTCACAAAAAATTTTTTGATTAATAAGAGACTTATTAAAAAAAATGTTTGTATGAAAATTTGTTTTATTAAACTGTTATAAGTCAGAAAAACTTTTTGTGAATTAAGGCATAACTATGTATTCACGGTGTAATCTTATACCATGCTAATTACACTGTTCTGACAAATTTAAAGGATTTTTCTTTACAATTCTGATGAAATGTTTTTTAGCATTTTTTCCATCAGCATATTTTTAGCAAATTTTTAGCATATTTTAGCACCTTTTTTAGTAAAATTCTAGCATTTTTTTCTCATCAGGTTTTGGCAACACTGCTAGCAATACATAATTTTTGTTAACAATACCTCACCTCTGACTCAAGTGATGCGTAACACAAACATTTACTAAATATTAAACAGATGTTTGTATTTCAAATGTTCGATATGTAGTACTTTTAAGTATGTGTGTTTGCTTGTACCCAGGACACATTTTTTGCCGACATGTCTAACGTCTGAAAAAATCTGTGACTTTACCAAACAATCAACCATGTTGTCTGAAATTCCCCCAGAGTAATTTTCGACAGTTTTTTGGTACGATGGTTCTGAACATTTTCTGAAATATTATTAACGCAGAGTCCGCACATTTTCTGATCTACGTCTTACCACTTTTAGCAGTCACTTCTGCACATTGTGTGATTTTTTTTCGTAAAAATTCTCATTTATCTCTTGAGAGTATGTGCACAAATATTTGAGTTTTTAAACTTATAAAAACTAGATGTGCCTGCCTGTTTCGCGAGCTTAAATTTCGCTTTATGACTATAAGGTGTCTGTAAAATATAATAATATAAAGTTCCTTACATATTGTTTACAATTTTCGTTATACAAAATAACCAGTGCTACCAACGTTAAAAAACAAAAACATCTTTGTAATTTACAGCAACATTTATATTAGTAAAGTTGATTAGTTTCGATTTTTTCTATTTTAACTTGGATATGAGATATGTAAACGCGGTAAAAAGTACCCAGAGTTTGAACCAGGACTCTAGAGTACCTCCTTACCAAATTTCATGAAAATGCGTACAGTGGTTTTTGCGTGATGCGTTTTCGGAAAGACAGACAGACGGACAGACAAAAATTCCAAAACTTGGTATTTTGTGTTCTACATCGATTACTGTTTACGCCACCATAAAAATTAAAAAAAAATTATAGGTGCAGACACACCTCTTTTACATTTTTATTATATGTATAGATGTGTAAATCTTTTCTGATGACTGCCATAAGCAGCAGAACAATGAATGGGGAATTTGAAATGACATTTGTGACAAATTTCTAATAGCTCCCACTTATCTCCGACATTAATGAGACAGGATTTAAAAAGTATCATATAAATCGGAACATTTTCTGATGTTTTGTTAGAAATTTTTCCAACATTGTTCAGACATACCGAAAATTCCTTTAGAATTTCCCTAGAAAATTCGTCATAGTTCATACAGAATTCGGCAAAGTTTTTAGAATTTCCTCAGAAAAAAAGGTCCGGTTTCTTGTTAACAACTAATATGATTTTCGGTACGTTTTCTAATCCACTTCGGATTCGAATTCGTTATCTAGTGCAAATTACTGACTGAGTTCGGACCGAAATCGGCAAAAAATGTTTGCTGGGTAGGTATTGATCACATAAAAGCAAACATGATGACACTGTTGTTGGTAACGATGAGTGATTATGGTGATGATGATTTAGTGCTGTCAAGAATATCTATGATAATAATAAGTGTTAGATAAAACTAGATAAAATATTTTTGATTTAACAAAAATTGATTTTATTTAATCTTTTTAAAATTTTATTGTCATAAGTTTCATGCATCATTTATTTTAGATGAATAAAAATCTTACACTATATATATAGTTTATTTATACTAATTAAATATCATAAAGAGCTAATATGTGTAAGTATGAATGTTCATTCACATATTACTCAAGCTAATTTTACGCTATTTCACAAGCGGTTCGAGTTCTGTAGAAATGCAACTCTGATATATATAATGAGTTGTTATTGCTTTTTGAAAATGTTCATTAACTCATTTAATCAGAGTTGCATTTGCATCAAAAGTCGAATCACTTGTGGTATAGCATAAAAATAACTTTAACGTATTGCAACATATTTTCAGAACATATTCTCAACTCCGAAACAAACTTTCAACTTATTTGTATTGAGTTAAGACTATTTTAATAATAAAGGAAAGAAAAAATTTTATGGTTTGAGAGTAATTTTAAAATAAAACATGATTTTGAGAAAACTAAGATATTCTTACACAAATAAACATTGAAACCAAATTTCGATCTCAAAGTTCTATCTGATTAAAAAAAGAATTAAGAATGTCGTTATAATCCCATGAGACATAAAACATTTGTATTTCAAGCATTTGACCTTGTGTTTGTTGAGAAAACATAAGTTAAAAGAAAAACTTTTGATCAAGCTCCGAAAAACCTAAAATAAAAAAGATGCGAGAAAACTTTGAAAATTGCAGACACACACACACACACAACTCAGTTTTGGATAAAGTGTTTGAAAACGAACAAAATGTTGTGCGATGTTTTTTGATTGCATGAAAAGTGTTTTGAGCAGTGTTGCCATATTTTTTTCTCTCGAAAATCTTCTAAGTACAAAACAAAAATCTTATTTTTCCATCAAAAATCTTCTTTCAGCTAAAATTTATGTTACTAAAAATACATCACGAGAAACATAGAGTAATTCTAAGTGAATTCAACAAATAGGTGTGCCGCATGGCTTTTAATTTTAATAAAAAAAGTTGAGGATAATCTTGTAGGTACTAGAAACACATAACCGCCATTTTTTATTTATTTATTATTTTATAGGTCCTGATTAGTGGCCAGTAGAGCTGTAAAATTTCGATTCTTTTGAATACTCGATAATACTTGATACTTATTAAGTATTGACTCGATACTACTCAATACTTTAACGGTTTTCTTGAATTGATGAATGAAATTAAATGAAATCGGAAGTTATTATTATTTGGCTTAAGTTCACAATAATTGAATTAATGTAAATTCAAATTATTTTTAAGAGTGGAATATTAGAATATCTAATCAGACTAGCAGAACGGATTAGTACTACTAATTTCGACAGCCGCTACGCTGTCATCATCAGACACATATATAAGAACCTGTTTAAAAACATATACAACAACAATAGCTTGATTAATCGTAGACGGCGCTTACGTACAAGCAAAAACCAATAAAAATAAGAGTTGGAAATTGGAATAAGGAATCAGAAGGTGAAATTTGTTCGGCTCACCATATTAATAAAAGGAATAGGACTCATATTCTATTTCCTCATAAAATTTGGTTAAATAGCTGATGTTTCATTAATACTAGTAAAGTAAAAGCGAATAAAGGTCGCTGATGATGACAGCGTAGCGGCTGTCGAAATTAGTAGTATTAATCCGTTCTGCTAGTCTGATTAGATATTCTAATATTCCACTCTTAAAAATAATTTGAATTTACATTAATTCGATTATTGTGAACTTAAGCCAAATAATAATAACTTCCGACTTATACACATTTTCAGTTCAAATAATAATTACTTACAAATATTAAATGAAATCTTTAACGGTTTTCTTGAATTGATGAATGAAATTAAGTGAAATCTTATACGTGCAAATTATAATTTATTAACTTTTTAGCATCGAAATATACATTTGTATTATATTTTGACTACATAAAAGTTATATTTGTAGCTCAGTAATTTCTTTTGCCTTAAATTTTAATTTTTTTAAAATCAGTTTCATACATACTTTTCAATCTATTTTGCTCGAAAACACAACTCTGAAAGTATTGAGTAGCTACTTTTTAGTATCGAGTACTCAAAAAACCGACCGGTATTGAGTACTCAATACCCAAATACTCAATACTTTTACAAATCTAGGGGCCAGTGGCCATCCAAAGTATAAATTCGACCAATTTCATACATTTTTATAATTGCGCTATATTTTTAAGTAGAAAAGATATTGAAACGATTCATGCTTTGTTTTATAGGGCAGTAATGATTATTTAATATTGATATGCAAAACTGTATTGGAATAATTAAATGGCCGAAAAGTAGCCACTTGAAAATTACACAGTTTTTTCTCATTTTATGGATTTTAAATTGAGCCCTGTGTGAACCCTGTAGAGCATAGAGCATTAATTTTTTTTGGTAGTAAAGAAGGAACCCTTATGATACTATGACAAAAGTTTCATTTTGCTAAAATAATATCTTCTGCAAAAAAAGGTGGAAATATTGATAAATTTTAAAAAATACTCAATTTCGAGCTTCAAAAAATCTGACATTTTCAGAATATATAGGCTAGTACTTCGTTATTATGTCCACTTAGTGTGGTTTTGATATTTTCACTCTATTACGAAATATGATTTTTCAAAAGTACAATTTTTAAGAAAAATAACGGGCCCAAAAACTGATGTGAAGATACAGATACAAATTTGAAATTTTCAGAATATATAGCCTAATCTTTGTGCGTTATGTGCACTAAGTGACTACCTGTTATTTTCACTTCTTTGCGAGTTATAATTTTTTAGGTGAAAATTAAATAAAAAATATGTTTTTTTGAGTCCTTTTTATTTGCCTGATATTTTACTTTCTAATTTTTCTAAGAGCAGTACTTAAAAAATAACATTTCTTGAACAAATGAAAATAAATGATTATTATTAAATCCCGTTTCAGACTATAATACTTTCATACTTTTGAGGAAGATAAGACCCTGGCAAGATAATTTGTTATTGTTTTTTGAAAATTTTCAAAAAACAATTAGATCAGGGAGGCATTTTCTTCAAAAGTATTAATACTTGTATTATAGTCTGAAACAGCCTGAAGTGGACATTACGGACAAAGTATAAGCTATATATTCTAAAAATTTCAGATTTTTATCTGTATCTCCGCATGGGTCTTTGGGGCCGTAATTTATCATACAAATTTCATTTAAAAATATTGTATTTGGTAATAGAGTGAAATATCCAAACGGCATATTTTATTGCACTGGTGTGTATGTATGTATAGTAACACAAGAAGTTGGTAAATTCGATGATATTATCTAAACTTACACATATAAAATAAAAAGCGCGCAATAACACCTTTATACAAGGTGGGCCAAAAGAAATCACCCTATTGGAAGATGCTCTTATTTTTGCAAATGGCGGCCAATGCCAAATCTTTTGACATTTGTGAACTAGACAGATGTAGAATACAAGTGAACAAGCCATGGAGCGATACACTGCCCAAAAACGGGGAATAAGAATTGCTATTTTTTGTGTCACTTAGAAAAAAATGAGAGCCAAAACAACATCGGATGACTTCTTTTGGCCCATCTTGTACAAATATAAAAGAGTAACATGACTGACTGACTAGGCAATTCTCGTCCAGCTCCAACCCGTTTCCAGTTTTTTAATGGACTTGGCTAATATTTCAACAAAGTAAACCAATATACTTCACCCTAACTCGAGAACGGTATGCCCGATTTCAAGCAACACAATATTAAGAAAGACCTTAATCTTGGATAAATAGTAATTGAATAATAGCTAAAGGCCAAGAAAATATCTAAAAATAAATTGAGTTAAAAATAAATATCTTCAAATACAGTGTTATGATTTGATTAACGCTTTCGGAGATATTCGCAAATTAGTATGGAAAAAGTGTTTTTTCATGCAAAATTAAAAGATTTTTTTTTCGTAATATGTAGTCACAAACAATTAAAAACTGTAAAAACTTAACCTTCTACTGATTTTTCTTAGGGACCATTATCTTACGAACAAAATATCGATGGATAAATGTTGATTTTATTAGCAATTTAGTGACTACACCTAGATGTTTAAAAGAAACTGTCGGTAATTAATTTATTTTTGGTTTGGAAAAAATTTGGGTGTATTAACTTAATTGCTAATAATATCAAAATTTCCTCATACCTAAAACGTAAAGTTTTTGCAGTTTTAAATGTTTTTATGAGTATTTAGGAAGAACTTTTTTTAGTTTTGCTTACCAGACTGATCAAGGTCATTTGATGAGAAATATAAATAGTGGTGCAAATAAAAAAACGGCAGGATGGAGTAGTTTTAATTTTTTTTTTATACGAAGTTCGACATGCATGCGGTCCAAGCAACACGAGCAAAACATAATCAGATACCGTAATAACCCCACCTGGTTGTCAATTTGCCTTGTATTTGGCCAACAATTTTGTGTATTAGACGTTAGGACCTATTCACATATTACGTAACGCTATTTTTGAAGGTTTTATACCCCCACCCCCTTCGTAACGCTTTTTACCAAATTTTCAGTATAAATTATCTAGTCCGTAACAAATCTTTAACCCCCTGGGGCGTTACGTAATATGTGAATGGTCCCTTACCGTGCATTCTCAAGTTCGTTCTTTGTTTTCATTGAAAAGCTTTCTCTATATCGTTACTGCTTTTCCAAAAGTGCTATCTTTTTTTAACATTCTAAAATTCGAAGCCCAATCGAAATTAAAAATTTTACCAATTTTGCATGAATTTACGATTCATATCGTGAGATTACAAGTCAGATGGAAGAAGCTGCCACGTTAGCAAAGCATGCTACTGTTTATTTAATATATTTTATTTAATATATTAAATATTGTTTTTTTTTTATTCGGGGTTTAATTTTTATTTGTTCTGGCAACACTGACAGCAATAACAATAACAACACAACCACTTGCGATGCTTGTTGAATTTTCTTAGCCAAACTACAAATACGTTGTCTAGTTGGAAATTAGTTTGTGTTGAAAATACCGACAAGACGGTTGTCAAACTAAAATCTGGTCGTTCGTTGTCAATGCGACTTAAATGTAACGAAGAAAGTTTTAGGAAAAATTTAATATTTAAGAAACTAAAACTCGGAAAATTTATAAGAGAAAGTGAAAACTGTTAAGAATGTGTGTGGGAGGGTAGCAAATAAAATTGTTACTGCCTAACTGTTAAAGTGTAGCAAACATGTGTGATGAAAGGATGCATACAACATGTCGGATATGAAACTTGTTCGAAGGAAATACGTTTTTATTTGTTATATTTGCTAACGGTTATTACGAATTCATATTAAACATTCAGTCTACGCTGGTTATTTGTCGGATAAAGCTTCAAGTTTACGGAATAAAAATAATTTGTGAAAAATGGTATTAGAGCAAATAAATTATATAAAACAAATCTAAAAGGGCACTGAAGTGCTTAAAAAAGTTCATATAAAAAAAAATGCGAAACAACTTAATAATAAAATTTAAATGTTATTAAACAAACAATCTGTGCATAATTGACCGAAATGCGTGCTTGCGTGGAATAAATAATGTAATGAATAATATGTATATGTATGTAATAAAAATTTAAATGAATTTAGGCACATATGTATAATAAATATTAAAACTAATTTACATAAATATATATTTTAATTTTATTTAAATTTCTTTTTGCTTTTAATCTGTTGTGGTGATGTTTTGTGTTACACATGTTAAAAAAAATATATTTACAAATTCAACAAAGCATAAAAATAAGAAAAAATAAAAATTAAATTTAGTAATAAAATATTATAGCATTTTAAAATATTTTACAAAGCAAAAAACACAAAAAAACCAAAACAAAGAAAATTATTTGAATGTTTGTGAAAAGAAAATTACAAGTATTTAAATAAAATTACTTTAAAAAATATATAATAAAATTTAAGTACACAATTCAATATGTTAAGCTAATATAGAATTGTTGATACAGTGTACTCGTGATAAGCTAAACTTCGACTATTATGAATTATACACAAAACGTAAACACTACTTCGTTTGTAATGAGGCCTCTAAGTAATCAAAAGATTAATGGCTTTATATAATTTACAATTATGTATCAGATTATCTTTGGTTGCTAGCAAATGCTAATCAGTTATTTTCATTATCAGTGACATCGCTATTGCCTTAACCTATGATTTTTTTCTTAATTCTGTAAGATTCAATGAAATTACATACAGTGAAGTCGCCATAATGCAAACATACAGTATAGTGAATTATGTACTAATGTGAATGTCTATTTCATGGCATTAGAGCCAGTGATGGGAATTTTGACACAATTGTGCCATTTTCGGCACTATTGGATATTGCCTGGCACTGTGGCACACTCGCTATTTTTTTGCCCTTTTTTGTACATTGTAATGAAAACTATTTTAAAAGTAGGTACTCGTACTTATGTTTTTTCTGTTTTTCAAGCTGAAATTCTAACAGTCAGGCGGTGCTAAAAGCTTTGAAGGGACACAGTGCCAAATCGAAACTGGTTAGTGACTGTAGGAGACCCCTCAACTTACGTATGGACAAATATAGTGTCAGACTACGTTAAGTTCCTGGTCACTGCAATGTTGAGGGAAACGAGGGCAAGAATAAGGTAGGCTAGGGCTAACCGTTCATGGGGGAGTAGGGAGGATTTTAGAGTCTAGAGGGCTATGTGGCCAAAACTTGACTTAGGAAGAGTCAACACTTTCGGAGGTATACACAAAGTAGTATCGAAAAAAATATATGTTCATGCAAAATTAAAAATTTCTCTAAAAGCTAATAAAAATTTAAAGTCTCCAAAAAATTTTACTTTTAACTATTGTTGTTAAGGCCAGGCGTATTACGAACAAAATAAGCCAGATATCATGAAAATCGATGGATAAATGTTGATTTCATTAGCATTTAAGTGAATACACCCAGATACTTAAAAAAATGTATAGCGAAAGTACTTTTCAAGGGTCTGTACATATTCACTTAATTACTATTAAGAACAATGTTTTATCTTTAAAAGCAATATTTGAACTAGGGATGTAACGAATACCGATACCGATACCGATATATCGGCGATACTTCAGATTTTCCGATACATCGGTATCGGCGATATTTTACTGTCGATACGACGATACTTTAAAAATTTTTTTCAGAGTTTTTTTTTAACAAATAATTTATTTTTGTTCAATTTCACCATGAATTAAATTCATTTCGTTATTTTTTAAATCTTATTAATATCAATTTTAGAAATTAATAATCTTTTATGCTGCTATTTTGTAAAAAAAAATATTTATTTTTTGTTAATTTTACCATGAATTCAAATTCAAGTCGTTGTTTTTTAAATCTTATTCCAGCAAAAAAAGACACTCCAAAGAAGTCATTTAAATGTAGAAATCGCGATCCGGAAGCGTTGCAAATTTGGATAATTTCTAATTAGTTTTACATATCCTTGCCATTGCAAGAAGTTCTGTTTTTCGATTACCAATCACCGAATTGGAAGCGATGCTAGGACAAATTTCTTTTTCGGTGTTCTATAATGGTTTTTCCTCAAGGAAAAAGGATAAAAAATTATCCATTTTCACAATTTTTTTTATGCGAATTTAAACTCAAAACTTTATTTTCATGTAAATTTAAGTGAATAAATATAAACTTTTTGAAGACTTTTAATAATTAAGCTTATAAGTTATTTAGAAGAATATTAGTTGATAAATGTTCTTTAAAAAATCGATTTTTTAAAAAGCATGGCGAGTATTTTTTAAAATTACAAAGGAATTAAAAAATTTTTCTTGGTTTTCTACTAATTCTCTGCATATTTTTAATATAGATTTTTTTGAAGCAAAGAAAATGTAGCTCCTTAAAAATTACTTCAAATTTTTTATACTGGGTTAAAATCAATTTTATATATTCTCTCTTACAATGTAATTTTGTATAATAAAAAAATTGGACTTGAGTTTTGTTAATCTAAACTTGAACTCAATTTCAATATTCGTATCGGTATCGGAATCGGTATCGGCGATATTTATTTTTAAATATCGGTATCGGATCGGCAAAATGGCGTATCGTTACATCCCTAATTTGAACTGCTTTTAGTTTAATTTCGATCATCTTTGCTTCTATGTGAATATCACGATATTTAACCTCGAAGTACTAAAGTGCAGGAGGCCCTGTTTTAACCCTATAACTTTTTGTTGCATGGTACTTTTGTCTTAAAATATGTGCAACAATCTCCTCTTCAGCAACTATATACCGGTGAACAATTTTCTACAAAAAGATTTTTTTTTATAAAATTCTACTATAGGTCTTCAAAGACACATGAACGTCAGTCTCAACTTGAACGCCAGCAATCATTCCAAACTTAAAATCTGTTTAAGGGTTAATTTCTTGGTTATTCACACTCCATTTCTCGGCATAGGAAGCTTGCAAGCCTTACGTTTAGGGTATAAGATGTGCTCAGCTTTGTTATATAAAATACCACGAGAAATATTTTCGTGGAATATTTTAACCCTTTAACTCTTCGTTGTATGGGTCGTTTTGTCCCCTTCATAAAAATAGGGTAACAAATCTCCTTTTCAATAGCGATAAACCTAGCTGATATGTTCAACAAAAATTCTATTTATCATAAAATTCTATTACAGGTAAAAAAAAAAATTTAAATATGTTTAAGGGTTAATTTCGTAGTTACGGCCAAGCCACAAGGGCATTTCTAAAACGCAGGTTTCTGCATTTTTCAAGTAAATTAGCAATTTTCAAACCCTTATGATCTAGTTTAAAGGAATGTATTCACCTCTCTCATTCTTCTGTAACTGAAAATAATACTCTTTAATGACATGTAATGCTCAGAAACCATTAATTTAATGCAACAATTCCAAAACATTAATTAAAAAAATGCCTGTGAGGCCTTGGCTTTATTCACAGTTAGCTCTAGGATATTTGGAAGCCTTACGTTTAAGGTACTTAATTTCTATTCCAAGTATTTAGAGAAGCGCAAACCAGATGGACTAATGAAATCACTTGTGAGATTTCTAAATCTATCTGGCCACAGTGTAACTTCGCAAGATCTGCAACCATACTGGGGCTTCCCCGTCAACAGCTGCGTATACTCGTAGCGGTCATAACGGTGCACTCTCTCATTGGTGCCCATGCCAGAAGATTAAATCTTCCTTTCAACGATCTCTGCAGAAGTTGTCAAAACGAGGAGGAGGAAGAGACTGTCAAGCAACTCTTCTGTCGATGTTCAGCACATTTACAAATAGGGCGTCATATTTGAGAAATCCGTCACTACCCGAACTAGCAGACCTGTGGAAATGCGACATTAGAGGAATAAATTCATTCATACGGTATTCGGGTTGGTTTAACACCGACCCTACCTCTGGGATAGGCAGGGCACCTTCTTAAATTTCCTACTATCCATCCCAGGCATCACAAAGGGACCAAGAGACACAAGTGGGCCAGTTTTTAGAAACCGGCAGCCTGTTCAACCTAACCTAATCTAACCTACATTTAAGGTATAATATATGTTCAGCACTTTTAGCTACACCCAAAATAAAATTATAGGTAAACATAGCCAATTTAAATAGTGACTTAGCAGAGTTGGTAATGGCGTCCGGTTCATAAACATGAGAGCCTAAGTTCAAGATCGAAATATTACATTTTACTTAATTGTGAAATGTAAATTTGGGAAAAACGACGTTTAAAAATTATAATTATTTTTAGTAGTTAAAAATACTAACTTAATTTTTAGGAAATTTTTGTGGTTAAAATGAAAAATTTTTATGGTTAAAATTAGTAATTTAAAATAATAACAATGAAAATAGTTATTTTACAAAAATTACTGTATTTAAGTCAAGCAAGTCACCACATGTCCATGTATACTTTGTACTAACGTTAATTGAATCGTTTATTTCAAAAACCAGTCAAGCGAACAATTTTTGATTTTGAGTAAATCAAAGAAAACTTCCTAGCAATCTTAAAATTATTTTTTCAAAACTGATATTTTTTCCTATGAATGTTATCAATTTCTGCAACTGTTTGATGGCCATACAACTTTTTTTTAGTTATATTGACATATATTTAAATAATAATATAAAGATTGCACTTGACTGGTTTCTGAAACAAACAACCATCACTATCGTAAATTTCGTACAAAATGTTTTAATTTTATTAAGAACCTACTACCAAGTCGTCCATTATCACACAAATTCATTAAGAATCTAACAACAGTGTGATTTTTATTTTGTCCTGATGGACCATCACTGTACAGTACTAATTTTCTCACTGTATCCGACACCTCTGTGCTTAGCAACGGCAAATTTTGCATATAGTCGAAGCACAATGCAACAGTTTCATTACCTTCATCTTTTAAAGCATCTTTCATGTTAGAATAAAACTTCTTAGCACGTCTCTTATGAACCATAAGTTCTGTTGCAGTATTTCACTTAGCATTGTCAGTCCGATTTTTGTTTCTTAATTTTGAGTTAAGATCTTCACAATGGCTACACACATCAACCTATGGTCTATCAACGAATAACAAAAGTTTGCCTTAAACTAGTAATAGTAAAAATTATATTTTACAACATCCGTTAGGTCTGGATTGTCATCAATGAACATTTGATGCATTTTAGTAATATTCAAGCGGACATCTAAATATTGTTTCTTTTTCGCTCCATAATGTGTCTCTTGACCTCAAACTTAGATTTATGGTTATGGATTCTGATGCAAATATTTCCAGGTTCCCACTGCTATTTTGGTCACGTCTATTTTCTGGTGGCTTATTTTCTAGTAGTAACTTGCAAATTTACTCTAACCTATTGTGTGTAATGCCATTAATCTTCATAAAAATATTTTTACATACTATTTTTCTTTCTCCCCCAATCCTTAAGCTATATTTATAACAACGATTTCTTTTAAAACTGCCTTCAACAACGTTTTCGTCGCTATTTTCTTCTTCTGGATTTTTTTATAGTTCTACGTTTGACTTTATTCATTCATTTCAATCAATATTTGAATAAATGTGTCCTGACAATTTTTATTTTCAAGGGAATAAAAATAGTCCCAAGTATCATCTATTATATGACGATTAGTTTGCTTTGAGCATTTAGCATTACACTTACAGGCTAAACTGTCTAGGCAAGGCTTAGCTTTTTCCGCTACTTGCTTACCAGAGTTCGAAACATAACCTTGTCCTTTGACCCTAGCATTTCGAACAATATTACGTTTGTAGGTCTCTTTATTGACAACGCCACGTCTACGCTTCGAAACAGGTTCTTCATCAGAACTAGACATGATATTAATACAATGTAATCAACGCATTCAGCATTAACAAAACTAAGAAACACACCAAACGACTACTGAAAAATACAAGACAGACACAGCTGTGGAATGCAGCCTGAAATTCAGACACAACTGTGAATTCCAGACACGGTTGCCAAATTACTGGCCAAGCGCGGCGACAAAAAGCCCGCCGTTTTGAGCAGAAACCAGTCAAACGCCGTCACTTGACTTCTTTCTGCACTAAACAAACATTTCTCGGCTTTGCTTCGCCATCAGATAAAAACAGTATTTGATTTTTGTTTACATTAAACGATGTATTTACCTTTACAGAACAGTAACCGCCCAATAACTCAATTTTGGATTTTTTGTTGCTTGACTGGTTTTTGAAATAAACGATTCAATTAACAAGGTGACTTAGCTGAAATGGTACAGGCGTCCGGTTTATAAACATGAGAACCTAAATTCAAGACCAAAAAATTACAAACAAAGAAAAATTTTATTTATTTTTTAACAAACACACTGTTTAAGCCTTGGCAGGCATCGAACTTGCGACCTTCCGGTTAGTAGTTTTACATACTATCAACTAAACTACAATTTCATGGGTTAGATTTACCAATATTTTATTTTGAGTGTAAAACACAATGATAAATAAAGAGACAAAAAGACCAATAAAGCAAAGAGTTAGAGGACTAAAATGTTCCACAAAAATTATTCTTGTGGTGTTTTACACAAAAAGCTGAAATTATTTGATGCCTTCTTAAAGGTGTGGGTTACAAGATTTCCTAAGCCGAGTAACTATAATAATGTGCGAATGGGGCGAATTTAACTATCACAAATATATATCCCAGTTGTAAACTTTCAAAACGCCAATGCCCGTATATTGCTTTTCCATCTCCTCTGCCAGACTCAGTCGTAAGATCCATGCTATCTATTTTTTACTGTGTAATATATTAGTTAACTAAAGACTGAGAAGTGCAGCCTAAAATCTAACTTTACATATAGTGAAAAATAAAGTTAGCTTTAACTTTTTTCGTTATCACGGCTTTCCTTTGAAATAAAATTAATGCCGCATATTCATAGTCCTAAACAAAGTATACTTTACGAACTTAAAACCAGTATTGCCATACTGGTTTTAAGCTCATAAAATATACTTTCTTTTGACTATGATTATCTTCTTTTAATAATAATGGCAGTTTAAAATACATATTTTAAGCATACAATGTTTATTTTATTTAAATACATTCAAAAACTATGGCAGCTTCAATAGTATAAACCTTACGTTAAAACTGAAGGTAAAAGAATGTTATCTTTAGTCACTTTTAGCTTAAAATATAAGTACATGCTTATAAAAACGAAAAACTCATTATCTGTCTGATAACATGCTATCTTTAGCTATTGGCAAGTTATAATAAGACACCTAAGAGGGAATAAACTTTAAAATGCTGCAATTGGATTTGCAAGAATTTGTCTGGTCTTCTAATTTCAGTCTTTCTAAAAACTGTGAGCTATTGTGAACACACAAACAAACATTTGCTCAAACACTCTTGGATATAACACTTAATATTTGTGTATTAAATATTTTCATGAAAAGTGAACACCAGCTCAAATTATCGCCTGGGAAAATATTTCTATTTAAAAAAACAAGACCCAAAACCCTTTCTTGAACATATTGTTTTTGAAGACTTACAAAAACGAAAAACAAAAAAAAATTATCTAATCGCTTAATATATTTGAGAAAAATCAGTCGAAAGATAAACGAACAATCAATCATGTATTGAAGTAATTAATCATAATGTCGAGTTGGCCAAAATTACGTATTGCAAATAATCATTCAATCTCATGGCTTACAATTTGCACAAAGTTAGAAACTTTATTTTTATCCTTTTCTTTTTTTTTTGTCTTAAATATTTACAAAACTGCCATAATATTAATATTTTTTTTACAGAAGTTGGAAAATTTCTATGCTTTTACTTGTATTGAATATAAAAAAAGAAATAAAAATAAAGGAACAAAATTATGCAGGAAGATACAATAATCAATAGAAATAAATTCTACCCTCATACTGATCTGTTTGCTTGTATATATGTAACAAGATAATAACATTCTTTGCGACTACTATATTATTAAAAAGTATGCTGAAGATTCCGGAGCTAATAATAATTGGATTCTTTACAGCCAAATGCTGTTTTATCAGCGTAATGAAAACATTTTATATAAAATATGTACATTAGACTGGCCGGTAAAAATTAATGTTTTAATTCAAAATTCAAAAAGAAGATATCCAAACCTTTCAAAAGAAATTAGTTTCATTAAAATAAATGGAGCGTTCCAAAATTATTCCAACTTGAATGTTAATCTTCCAAAATTTAATATGTCAATTATTATTGGAATTATTCAAGTATGTCGCAGTTTCAGAAATATCGCTTTTAGCGATCAGTCTAGTGTACATAAAGAATTAAGGAGATTGTGCGGCTCGAAAATGGTTCTTTCGATGTGGTTCAATAAAATTAAAATTTTCTTGAAGTCGTACAATCATAATTTTTCAATCTGATAAAAAGTTTGGCAGATATCCATGAAATTGTGGCGAAATAGAGTTTTTATGTAAGATTTTAAAACTATTTGTTTTTTTTTCCAGAATTCATAAGCAAATAGAAAATGACACAAAATCTCATTTTTAGCCGCGCACACTTAAGCGAGATATGTTAAGAAAAAATGGGCCATATTTTATGGATCTCGATATAAAAAATGTAATTTTATTCCCAATTAAGTAACGCGCCGTGGTTCTAATTGGAAAAAAGGGTAATAAATTTATATCCTTTAAGCTTGCTACCCGATGACAAAACGAAGTGTGTAAAAATCATGAAGGAGGACCTAAGCTTTTAGAATATTTAAATTTGGCTAAGCCTGTTGAAACACACGGTGAACCACACGGTGTCAAAGTTGACTACCTCTGACATGAAAAACCTTGTTGGCCTCATAACTATTACAAATATTATCCGATTTTAATGAATTTACACTTTGTGTAAAATTTTTAAATTGATAAAAATAACGCACTTTATTTCATTAGGAAATCTTTAATATTTTAAAAGATAGTAAGCTTTTAAATTATAATATTATGGTTTACAGCCTCTTTATTTCGTAAATATCTCCGGTAATAGCATAGCCAACATTAAAAAAAACTTTGAAATGTGCGTGAAAAATGGCAAGATTTTTTGAAAAATAGAGCTTAATGTTTCGACGTTTTTCTAAAAAAAAAAAAAATTTAAAGAATAGATTTAAGAAATTACTCCCGTTGAAATTTTAAATCGATTAAAGTATGCACGCCACATCCAGCATTTGAACAAAATAGAGAATTTTTCTACGAAATTCTAAATTCATCGCTTAAAAAACGGCCATCGAGTTTTTCAAATTTCTTCAAAAATTATATTAGATATATTTAATATAATTAGTCTGGCTTTTAATTGTTGCCCGCCCGCTCAAGAATGTGGCCAGATTTTCTAAACAGATTTTCTAAACATCCTAAAATTTTTAGAAGAATTTTATTTGCCTGAATGAAAATAGTACTGAACTTATTTTTTTAATTTTCATTTGTTTATTATTTATTAAAAAGCACAGATCCTCTTATGCTAAAAAAATTTTAACGATATATTGAACGGTAATTTTTACAAATTTTTAATAAAAAAAAATGTGAATAAAATTGTATACGTGTGAGTAATATGATAGTATGTACCATAATATTACTCATATGTTATGTAAACACCAATAAAAACATTTTTGTGTAAAGCGGTCCACCCATTTGCATTATAATTGTGCAATTTTTCATATTGTACAATAATATCGCTAATGTGTAGGTCATATTCGAAGGTGGCACAATATATTGGGAAAAATCAAGTCTTTTGATTTTTATTGTACAATCAAGAAAATTGTGGAATGTGGTGGCAACATTGTTCAGTGTTATGTTTCATTTTTCACTGCCAAGAAAATTGGCCAACACTTTCTTTGAAAATGTTGTGCCATTTATTGCATAGTATAGGTCAAAAAGACAATAATATGTACAATAACATATGCAATAATATTGTATAATGGATGGGCCGCTTAACGTTTTAAGCCTCTAAATCTTCGTTATATGAGTCTTTTTGTTCCTTTCTTGAAATATAGCGGACTGAAATATTCTACAAAATGTTTCTCGTGGTGTTTGCTATAAAAGCGCTAAGCACATCTTTAATGTACCTTAAACGTAAAGCTGACCAAACTCTCTATGTCGAGTACTACTTATGAATAAGTTCGAGCTTAACCCTTAACCACATTATTTGCATGATTTCTGGTGTTCAAGTCAGCTTGGGCGTCTTTAAATAAAAAAAAAAAAAAACCAACACATATACTATCCACTACACTACGGGGATACCCTTTTAAGACCTCTTTCATGGTTAATATTTTTGTAGAACATTTCAGTCAACTTTATCGCCGCTGAATTGTAATTTTTTGCTCCTTTTTTAAGAAAAGGATAAAAAGACCTATACAGCGATGGGTTAGAGGTTTAAAATTTTCCACAAAACTGTTTCTAGTGGTGCACTCAAAATAAAATAATAGGTAAATATAACCAATATAAATAGTTAACCCCCTGTTATTGTAAATTGTTGTTGCAATTTTTATGAAATAACAATTTTCATTGGTTAAAATAACTTTTTAAAGTTGTAAGTCATTTCATGTCTATGGTTACCTTGTGCTATCGTTAACAAGATGACTTAACTCAGATGGTAAATTCGTCCGGCTCATAAACATGAGAACCTAAGTTCAAGACCGAAATATTACATTTTACTGAATTGTAAAATATAAATTTGGGAAAAACGACGTTTTAAAAATAAAATTATTTTTGACGGTTAAAATTATTAATTCAATTTTAAAAAAATTTTTGTGGCTAAAATTACCAATTTTAATGGTTAAAATTACCAATTTAAAATAATAACAGCGAAAAAAGTTTTTTCACAAAAATTACTATATTTAAGTCAAAGAAGTCACCACATGTCTATGTAACTTTGTGCTATCCTTACTTAACAAGATGACTTAGCAGAGATGGTAAAGGCGTCCGTTTTATAAACATCAGAATCTAAGTTCAAGCCCAAAAAATTACCAACAAACAAAAAAAATTTGTTTAAACAAACACACTTACTGCTTAAGCATTGGTAGGCATCGATCCTGCGACCTTCCGGTTAGTGGTTTTACACACTATCAACTAAACTACAATTCCATTGGTTGCTTTTTACTGTGTTTTATGGGTTGGCTCAATTCTAACCTAAGAAATTGGTTACATCTATCAATATTTTATTTTGAGTGTGCTTTACATAGAAGTGCTTAACATATATTTGACTTAAACGTAAGGATTACAAGATTTCCTATGCCGAATACTAATTGTGAATAAGTACTATATTAACCCGTAAACTAATTTTAAGTACTAAATGATTTCTGCCATTGCAGTTGAGTTTAGAGCTTTGGTGTCTTTGAAGACCTATTTTACAATTTCAAAGTATATATTTTTGTAGAACATTTCCTGGCCAGTATATCGCCGCTGAAGTGCATGTTTTTGCCCATACAACGAAGAGTTAGGGATTTAAAATGTCTCACAAGACTGTTTCGAGTGATGTTTACATAAAGGTGCTGAGCACATCTTATACTATTAACGTAAGACTCACAAGATTTCCTATTTCGAGTCACTATAATTACACTCAGGGAAAAACTGCAATTTAAAAATAAAAACACGTCATATTAATTCAACGATTTTCAAGAAAAATTATATTCAGGATTTTTACGCTTCGCTTTAAAGTGCGCTTTTAAAATTAAAACCCTTTTAAAGCAGATCTAGGCAAAGAGAAAACTAAATAAATGAGAAATAATTTGTTGTTTAGGTGTGTTGGTGTTTAAGCAATTAAATGATAGATACAACTGACTGTTGTGCTTTTGTTGTTGTTTGTGTCGATTGTTTGTATTGCGTAGATGTAAATTGTCGGTTATTTAGCCGACGAACGTTCTTAAAACGGTTTTAATTTCAAAAGGGCACTTTAATACGAAGCCTGAAAACCCTGATTGAAACACATTAAATAAATAGTCTTCAACTTATAATTAAGATAGTTTCTATTTATTTCGTGGAGTATATTGAAACAACATTCTTTCAAAGTTGAAACATATTCTTTCAAGATTTTTATTTCATTAATTTTTAAATTAAGTTAAAATTTATATTGTAAAATACTGAATTAATAAAAAAGATTTTAAACTCTATATGTCAACTAGGGATGCCAATCCCGAAATCCCGATCCCGAAAATCCCGAGATTTTTCGGGATTGAGAAGTCCCGAATCGCGGGATTTTTCGAAAAAATCCCGGGAAATCCCGAAATATTTAAATTAGGTTTTTTTAATTAAAATTCTTATACAAAAAACTCATAATGAAAAGTAACACTAATTTATATACATATTTAGATGCATTATGATTGTCAAAGGGTATCCTCTATCCCCACTCGAATGGTCGGTGGTGATAAACGAGCCTCTCCACGTTCTTAGTGAAAGTGGGTATGGTAACTGGAAAATTCGGCTGTGATCTCGTAGACGTCATGAATGATGCTTTCTGCACTATTTCAATCTTAGGAGAAAAAATTTTTTTTATTGATACAATATCACTTATGCTATAAATGTCAAGTGTTTATGTGATTTTTTGACTAAAGTCTGACTTGGAATCCCTATGAAGAATTCTTATAAGAGGAAGCATCTAGAGTTGTGTTGGATCCACCTGGAGCATGAGCCCCAAAATTAGCACGTGGAATTATAAAATTATAATGAGACCGAGTATCATGTGCGGGGAGATTGTATGGTTGCGAGAACTCGGCAGGCTGTAGAGACTACCAAACTATACAAGGTCCACATGTTCTTGCTACCGGTGTAATGAGGATTTGTCCAGCTTTGGACATTCAGACTTTAATTAGTCATCTAAAGCAACGACTGCTTACAGGCTTTGGAAACTCTGTTCATTGTGTTAGCAACGAGTATTCAACGATCCTGAATATCTTGTAGAGAACTATAAAGTATGCCGACTGACGGCATAAACTGTGAACTGAGGTTCCGCCTATTGTATTTCCGCGGCAATTGAGATAATTGCAACATGTGCCGTCATTATTTTAAATAAAAGTCCTCAGAGCTCACATAAAGCTACCTATTCCGATAGCCAAGTACCTCTGCAATCTCTCCTTTCATGGAAATTGTGATCCGAGCATGTGCCAGAGTCTTAAACTAACTACAGAAGCTATAAATAGGTAACAAAATTTGTATTTACTGCTACTCCCCTTAATGGGCTCAGATCATTTTTGTGGCGTCATTTGGTCAACGGATAAGGGAAAATGGAATTTCTAGCTCAAAGGTTATATCTAATTTATTTTCTTGATTCTAGTTAATTAATTTTTATAGTTATTTTTGATTTTGTAACATGCTTACTCCCCAATTTATATTTTACTGTTCAGTAAAATATTAAAATATGTATTAAAAAATATTGAAATTAACTTTTCTTTATTAATTTCTTATAGCTGCTATTATGAATATACAGATTGAAAATATTCTAAATTGATTGTTTTAGTTAAAAA
This sequence comes from Panzeria rudis, assembly GCA_956483635.1. Classification (NCBI taxonomy): domain Eukaryota; kingdom Metazoa; phylum Arthropoda; class Insecta; order Diptera; family Tachinidae; genus Panzeria; species Panzeria rudis. Next base: position 168,896,170 of record OY101447.1, read on the forward strand.
GAAAATCCCGTGTCCCGAAATCCCGATAAATCCCGCGATCCCGGGATTGGAAATTCTTAAATCCCGAATCCCGGGATTTGCAAAAACCAGTCCCGTTTGGCATTAGGGACGCCAACATGTTAAATTAATATAGAAACCAAAGAAATTCAACATTAATTCAATGTTTCCATATCAAAATAATGCAACTTTAAATTAATAATGTTCAATATTGAAATAAACATTTTCAACATGACTAAATTTTCGTTAATGTTTCTTATTGAATCAATATGGTTTTTATTGATTTTAAATTGTTTTAACTCTGGGTGTAATGTGCAAAATAGGGAGAACTTTAACACCTCCTCAAACGAATCGCAGATGTAAACTTTCGAAACGCCGATACAAGCTTTTTATTTCTTGGTGTCCTCTGCCAGAAGCAGTCGTTAGGGCTATGCAATTTTGTTTTGTACAGTGTTATATCACTGAAGCATTTTAATATTGGTTTAAAATAAATCATACATGTGTTAAATTACATAAAAAAGAAGATATCGACACTAATGTGAATTTAATTTAATTTATTATTTGTTTAAAAATACATTCGGGTAAGTTCTGTGCTTCGCTAAAAATTAAATAAAGCCGATTAATTTTAAAATGCCTAAAAAAAATATTGAATGTTTATATTTGAATAAGATTAATAAAAACTGGCTGCGACAGTAAATGTCATACGGTAAAATAGCGTTTAATTTATTTCAAGTAGTTATAAACCTTAACAAATTTTCATTATCGGGGCAGTAATTTATGCCAAATGGTTTTAAAACTATTTTGTATTTCTAAACTGACAACTTACGACTACATATTTTAAAAGTTCATCTTTTTGTCTGTTAGTTAAAAGAGTTATTGGAATCTTCCTACTTAATAAATGTTTATTTGAATGAATGAAGTACATTTAAAAACAAAGTATTCAATGTAACAATAATTTAACCTTGTATTTACATAAATAACTCTAGTGTTGCCAATACGAGTACATTTGGATATTTTTTTTAGTTATAAAAATTTTCCTAGGCTAGTATATCAAGAGATTCTAATGTGATTATTTCGAACTAATAAGCTTTAACTAACTCTTCGCTTTGTATGGAGCTTTTTGTCTCTTTCTTAAAACACGAGCACTATCTTAAAAACGAGCGCACTGTCCACTACACTTCGGGGGTAGTGATGCCAAAACGTAGGGAAAATTCCCTACATGTAGGTAATTTAGTCATTAAAAAAAAGGAACGTAGGTAAAATCGGACAGATACATATACATTTTATGCTGGTTAAACGAAACATTTGAGACACCAGTGCTTCCAAGGTATTTTCTTTTCCACGCATATGTTAAGTGAAATATATTTACAACAAAAATGGAATTGGGAAAACTCCCTGAAAGGTAAATATGGTGAGAAATACATTTTCTAAAAGTATCTTCAAGCAGTTTTGACAACACTGGTTAACACAGATTTTCAACGGCGTTAAAATATATTTACGTTCTATTTTTTTTAAAGCATAAACTGCCAAATTAACAAATTTTCCTGACTTTGCAAAAAAAAAAAAAATATTGTTTTCTCAGGTTGTAATGTGACTTGTATAAAATGTGCTTGCTATACCATTTACTACGGGTAGTGCGAAAAACAGGTGTCTGCCTATACGATTACACAAATTTAAAACCATATAGATATTCAATATTTATCTTCAGTACTTTAAAGTTCATGTTGTTGTATGCAAATAAATTTAATAAACTTCATAAATGCATCCACATTTTTTCCTGCTGACATTTGTAAAATGTGTGATTTATTTAAAATAACAATTTATTTGCAATTAACATTAAGGTGCATAAATTGTATTCTTTGTTTGTTTTAAAAAACCTTAAAAAAATATTTTTATGCTACACTGAAAGAATTTCACTTCCTAAATCCAATGAAACGATTTCGTTAGATTTTTTACAATTCCAATGAAATATTTCAAAATATATGTGAAATTTCACGAATATTGTGAAAGAATTCCATTTACAATTGCTTCATTAACTTTCGTAAGACAATTTCATTGGATTTATGAAAACGAAATTTTTTCATTTTAGGGAAACTCCATCAAGTTTTGATTAAATGTTTTAATAGATATTTAAAAATATTGAAACATATACTTAAAAATTACAAAAAAATTAAAAAAAATAAGTTTTTGAATGTCATAATTTCAATAAAATGCATTTCATTACTTTGATGAACAATTTCATTCTATTTATGAAATATATCACACATTTATTTTCTTGAATAATGAAAAAAACACACCAAATTTGTGTGTTTGTTATTTTTGTACTATTTTTTATTGCCTATAAATCAAATAACCAAAATCTAGAGTCTGAGTTTTATATTATGAGCATTATATTATATCATCATTAGAAAATTTTCTGATATGCATTAGTGTCTATCTTCCGTATTTGTAGCATTGAATTTTTCAATACATTAAAATATTCAATGAAACAGTTAATGAGCCTGCTTAATAATAAAATTGATTCAATAAAATAATGAAATAATTTCATTACAAATATGAAATAGTTCATTAAAATTATGAAATAATTCATTAAAATGATGAAATGATTTTTGTAAAAATGATGAGATAATTTTGTTAAAATAATCAAATATTTTCATTAGTTTATTGAAATTATAACATTGAATTAATGAAATTACGTCGTATATAATGAACTTTACACTAAAGGAGTTTTAACGAAACGGTTCTCATTAATCCAACGAAGGGTGACGTTGGTTGTATTTTAGTGAAGTTTTTCATTGGATTAAGGTCAAAGTTATATAATTTGTGAAGAAAGTTCTTTCAATGTACAGAACACGAGGTAACATGAACCTATTGGAAGGAGTTTTCGAAGCCATCTTTTGCAATTTGTCGCCAATATAAAGGTCAAATAAGACTCGCTATATACAACAATGTAAAACTTCTCTCAACAAGCATTTTCTTAAGCGAAAGTTTCCGAAAAGATTTAGCAGTATTTGTGTTCGTTTTTTGTGTTGACAGCCCTGTTCCAAAATATTTTTATAGCATTGAGTTGATTGGCGTAGCTAGGCCCTTCTGGGGAGGGCTAAGCCAACTCCAGAACAGATTTAGCCCCCCACCCCCTAGAAATTCAAAATATTAGAGTAATTTTGATAGCATAAGTGAACTGTAGGGACTAATATAGGCTATAGCCATCCCCAGAAAAATTTCTAGCTACACCAATCATTGAGTTGTATGTATTCGATTTAAACAAGAATAATTTTTCTGCAATTTACTTTTTTCTTTATGTTTACAAATACATCTTTATTTAGCAACTTTTCCGCTTGAAATGCCTTAAAATAAAAGGTTTTCTTGACTAAATAAATATGGATTTCTCATCTCATTAAAATTTTTTTGTACCTAAGAAAATCGATAGAAAAGTTTATATTTGTTGGCCTTACAAATTTTTTATGCACAATACAAGCGGATTTATTGGTTCTTCTATACGTTTTTAATAAAAGAAAATTAATTTTTTTGCATTAAATATTTTTTACAGATTCTTTTGGTAAAATGGTTACACATTGTTCATTCTTATTTCTTAAATAATATAGTAGACTATTTTTAATTTTCTATATTCTTGTATATTTAAATGGATTGCAAATGTAGAAAATTGTAGCGTTTGTTTGAAAATTATTTTTGTCATTTGATAACCGATGAGTTGGCAGGTAACACAAACCATGAAATGACATTAAACGAACGAGCAATGACTATGGAAAATTATACGAGTATAAAGAAAAAAAATCATTGTATTATATATCAATTACATTTTAACAGCAACAAACTGTAATTGATATGAACACCTTTGCAGTAATGAAAATACAAATATTGTTTTTAGTTAAAATTAAAAAATAAAAATAAAATAAATAAAGCAAAAATTAAAAATGTATTAAAGTGTGCTTTTCACACTATATAAAATTTTTATGTAAACCACTCAAAAATCTGAATGCATTTCATATAAATTTTCAGTAATGTAATAATTTGTTCGAACTAAAAACTTGGCGTTAATTAATTGCACATCCACGGCAGAACGTAACAACGTTTTTGTCGGAAGCCGCAACAATCTCTTGCCAGTGTTCATATATATTTCATGTCTGTCATCACTGTTCAGGTGGCTCGGTTGTCTGTGAACTCTTGAGTGGTAAGATAACACGAAAATTATATATTATATAACGCAAACTCAACTCCACCATGGCCGAAGTTGTTTTTGGCTCACACGCCATTTATCTTCTTTCTTTTTGTTCTTACTTCAGTAAATTTCGTTTTGGCGAAAATGTGAAAGAAAGCTTAACTCTTCTACAACTCTGGTGATTGCGCATTTGGTAATTTATTAACAGTGTTATAGCGCCTCCGGTGTTAAGTCGACGCATTAACTTTCTTAAGGTGTATGTAAATAAAATGCTTCTGAAAGTTTTACTAATTTCAGAAAATCTGCCCTCCTGGAAACATTTTTGAGCAGGCGGGTAACAATTAAAAGCCAGATTAATTATATTAAATTTATCTAATATATTTTATAGAGAAATTTGAAAAACTCTATGCGCGATTTTTTTCTTAAGCGATTAGTTTATAAGTTCGTAGAAAAATTCACAATTTTCGTCCAATGCTGGATATGGCGTGCATGTTCTAATCGATTTAAATTTCAACTAAAGTCATTTTTGAAGTCTATTCTTTTGAGATATTGAAAATGAAAAATTTTAACTTTAAAAGATTTTTAAGAAAAATGCCAAACAATTAAACTTTATTTTTTTTAAATTTAGTAATTTTTCACTCTCATTTCAAAGTCTTCACTTTGATTGCTTTTCACAACTACATGTATTAAGATAATTTAGAAATTTTTTCTGCATGCTATCACAGATTGTGTTCAAAATCATAAAATATTTTTCCGAAAAATTTGGCTATGCTATTATCGAAGATATTGACAAAATAGAGAACAAAGCCGTGGCCGAAAATTCATATTTTCAAATTCAAAGCGAAATATCTTTGAAAATTTTAAAGATATCGTAAGCCGTACTGTCTTTATCTATTAATAAAGTATACACCAAGCTTAAATTCATTAAAATCGGATGATATTTATAAAACTTATGAGGCCAATAAAATTTTTCATGTGATTTTTCATGTTGACACTCTGTAGGCCACCGTGTGTTCCAACAAGGTCGTCTAAGTTTCCATATTATTAAAGCGTAGGTCCTTTTCTATAATTTTTACATATATCGTTTTGTAATCGGATCGCACGTTTCAAAGATACAGATTTATGACTCTTTTTATCCAATTAAAGCCACTGTACGACGTTTCAGCACATTTTCAAAAAATATTATCCAATTAATATCACACTATTCTGCACATTATCTGAAGGCAATTTAATTTTCTTTAAGCCATTTAACAGAAAAGTCTGCACATTTTCTAATCTACAACTTTTAGCGGTCACTTCTGCACCTTGTTTGATTTTATTTTTTGTAATAGTTCTGATTTATTTCTTGAGAGTTGGTGCATAAATGTTTGACTTTTTAAACTTATAAAATATTGGTAAATGTTTTCTGATGAGCTGCCATAAGCAGCCGAAAAATTATGAGATAAGAAGAGTCGAAGAAGTCTTACAACATTTTCCTTCTAAGTGCGAATTTTATACAACATATCTGATAAATTTCTAGTTTTAGCTCCGAGTTGTCTCCGAAACTAGTATGAAAGGACGTATAAAAATTTTAGAGAAATCGTAAAAATTTTCGATGATTTCTTACACATTTTTCCGACATTGCTCAGACATGTCAAAAATTCCTAAACAATTCTTTAGAATTCGTAAAGAATTTTATTACACATTTCGTACCGAAATCGGCAAAAAATGCTTGCTGGGTTGTTTTGCTTCGCCGACGATTTTGCTAGCATTACCCACGAAGTAGGAAGCTGTAATTACATTAGCATAGAATAGTAAGTATCAATAGCTGCCGGTACTTCTTAGTGACCAGTGCTATGCTTTTGCTTCTGCAAATTTCTTAAATTTTCTTTTGAAGTTGCATTCGTGTCCATATAATGAAATTCTTGTTGCGCAGCTTTTGTTTTTTTATATAGCTTTTGCTGTTGCTTAATATTACGAAGAAGAAAACAAAAGAGAGTTTCATGTACATGAAGCAGTATACCCCTTCCCAATCTTCTCACCTCCCTCTCCCATATACTCAAAAGTTGCGCAGCAAAAGTTGATTCGTATGGACATAGACTAAAGGCCGATTAGTAAGGTCGTGTTGAAATCACATCCGACTATTTTGTCGCGTTGGCTGTATCTGTCAATTGTTTTTAATAATTTGTTTTTAAATGATTAACTGTGCATAGACACTTGTACTCGTATGTGGCAATAAACAAAATAAGGTATATATTTTAAGCATATGAATTGTAATCACAGTTGTTAAAAGTACATTTTAAATTAATTTTCGTCTTCTGTTTTTGTCAGTTATGGCCAACCAGGCGAATTGGTGTTGTGTTTGTTGTATTATTACCACCACCTGTATAATGAGTTCGCCTTGGTCATAGTTTTGCTTTGACGTGAACGTCCTACGTATGTTTTTTTTTAACACAAACACAACCCGCGAAGCGATTACCTTGTCTGCGGAAAGACCCATGGCCTATAGCGGGAATCGAACCCACAACCTCTGGACTGACAGGCTACCATAGTTACCACTCAGCCACAGAGGCACCAGGCTTCCTAAAACTCCGTTGTTACATTTTGCCGCGTACGTTGAGGAATTAAATTTTTCAATTCTATCTGGATACAAATTTTACGAACTTTATTTTAATGTGATTATTTGGCAATAATTTTAATCCAAAGTGACTATATAGGCTACTATTCGTAACGTTATTTTCAAAAAGAATTAGACATGATCACTATCCTAAGGAACGAGTTAACATCAATTTAGTAGTGATACAATTCTCGTATGAAAATTTCGCATAAGAATTGTATAAATTAGGACTGAACGATTACATTCAATCGAGCCACCAAAGAAGTGGCTATAAAAAACGTTGTTCTGTTCTGCAGTGTAAGTTGAAAATAAATTAATGTTAAAGGGGTCTAGACACGATCAAAATGCTTCATGTCAAATTCGTGTACGTGTGCTTGACGATAAATCAAAGCCAAAAAGATTTTCCATCAAGCGTCGTCTATGTCACACATACAAAGAAATTTTCACTCATGCTATTAACATGCTTAACAAGCATTTTGACCGTGTCCAGACCCCTTCAAAGCGAACCTAATAATCAATTTGGATTTACGAGAAAATAAGTTCGAAATGATCATATTAAATAAAATGCTGTTAGCTTTATCTTGTTCATGCCAAATTTTTTCTGAATATGAAGTTACGAGCTTTGAGCTTTATGCATATTGACTTTACGAACTTTATTTAACTTCATTTAATTTAATGCAACATACTTTTTAATAAAATTATTTAAAATTTTTGAGTAATTGAAATTAAATGCTAGTTTTTTTCTATGTACACAAACACAAATTAAATGTGTTTCTCAATTGATGGATTTTTCTTAATGTGTCTAATTGACTAAAATAAGTGTCAAAAATATAACAAATTGTTTATAAAAACACGTGTCGATATTATTACATTTTTTAAGTGTACAGGTTTTTTTTCCAGACAATTATTTATTTGATAGTTAAACACACATAATTTCAATGAAATGAAATAGTTACGAAAAACATGTTTCTTTTATTTATTAGGTAATAAATAAGTTTGATGTATATTTCTTTAAAGTAGCTAGAATACACTGGGTCCTAATTTTACCGCATTTAAATTTATTTTTTACGCTCCAATTTAAAGTCGTGTTGTTGAAGAGAATCATTACGTTTTGAAAATTTCTCTTAAATATTGAAGCAAAGCTTATCTATATCTACTATGTAAGACATTGGCAAGACGATTTTTTGTGATGTATTTTACGCTCATGTTATACAGCCTATTTGACATAACTTATACTGTTTTAAAGATATTTAGTAACAGATGTATACGATCTATATTTTTTTAAAATCGTTTCAGTATTTTGGGAGCTATAAACATTTAAAGTTACTAAAATAAGTAAAATATGCATGTGTGTTTGTAGGTTTTGCAAAGAGAGCAACAATACAAAATATCTCTCTGCTTTGAATTAGTGCTGTTGCAGGAAAGGCATGATACTAAGAAGTGAGGAGAGTTCAACAAATCAAATAAGCTTATATGAAGCTATTACGTTTTATATTTTACTTTAATTCTTTAATTTCTGTATAGGTTGTTTTCTTTAAGAGTTTTTTTTATTATATAGTCTGTGACATTTGAATAATTTTTTAGTCAACCTTTATAAAATTACTTCCATCTAGAATGTGAAAGATAGTTTCGTCCCTTGGATCTACTAGTACATATAATTAAAAAAGGTAACGTTACTGACTGACTGGCTCATCATCGCCAAGCTCAAGAGTAAAAATTTTGTACGAATGTAGATTGCTCTCCCGGTGTATATATCGACCCCTTAGCGCCAAATGATCGTAAGCGACAAATATTAAAATTCTCAGGAGAAGGGTTTTTATTGTATTTAAACATGATTTCGACCCCTTAGCGCCAAATGATCGTAAGCGACGAAAACTTAATATTTCGGGAGAGGGGCTTTTTATTGTATTTAAACATGATTTATATTCATAAACTATCGCTTACGATTAAATTGCACAGCCTGTATTTCAAATGTTATCAACAAATTGGACATTTTAACGATTTTGAACTATGGGTAGGCTGATAAAATTTTGATTTCAATAAAAAAATTTGTTTTTTTTACAAAATATCGCTTACGACCATTTCGCGAAAAGGGGTCGATATGTATACAGGAGAATTTCATATTAAAATCGTTGAAAGCCAGGTCAGTAGTAATTTTGCTTCAGAGGTGTTTCATGTGAATTCAACATGATTTTACAATAGCCTTCAAAGAACATTTTTCCTTTTGAAATAATTAAAATGCATATTTGTTTAATATTCCAGTACAGTTAAATCAAAATGAAGTTAATACTAAATTAATACGAAGAATCATTTTGAATCAAAGTTATTTCAACTTCTAACAACGTATGTTTAATATTGAGACAACACGAAGAATCATGTTGAATCAAAGTTATTTCGAGTTGAAACAACATGAATTTAATGTGGCTATTTTAGTAATTATTTTACCACCTCACCGGTCACAGCTTCCAACTTTACTTAATAAATATCATGATAAGCAACATACATTTCATTTTAATTCAACATGATTTAATTGATGATAAAAATGTTATTTTAAAAGAAAAAAAAAAGTAAATCAAAGAGATTCAAGGTTAGATTAATACGTTTTCCTTTAAAATTAATATGAAACAATGCTAATTTTAAGGCAGCAGCAGTAACTTTTCGCTGGTAATGCGAACTTTTTTCGTTATTTGTCGGCTATTTACATTTACACAGCACGAAGATCAAAATGAACAACAACAACAAGTTACACAACTGAGCAAAACAGTGCATTATATGTATAAACAAATACAATATATACCAACACTTGTAAATAAAAAATCATTTCTCATAAATTTATCTGGTTTCCAATCAAAATTGCGGCATGTTAATTTTACATTGGTCTTTTTTTTCGAATTTAGTGCTTTTTATTTTGCAACTGTATTGCAATTGCAATAATTTTTCTATTGTTTTATAGTATTAGAATTAAAGCTCTGGTATGCATCGTTGTGCAAGGCTTAAGTGTTTTCAAAAAAGGTGTTTCTTTCCGGAAATAAGTATACTAAATCAATTTGGTATTGTAGTACAATTTTTAAAAGTTTGTTTATTATTTTTTTACACTCTGATGAGACAGGTTGAACAAAAATTGCATTAGCAGAAGCACAAATTTGTCACACAGGGAAGAGCTGACCAAACTTTTATTATTTTTACATATTTTGCATCCGGTTTTCTTTTCAAGAATTATTTATTTTGTGATTTTTAGAAAAAAAATTAAATAATTTTTGAACTTGGGATATATAGGAAAAACATACTTCTCAAAGCTGTTCAAGTTGTAACAACGTGAATTTAATTCTGAAATAACACGAAAAATCATGTTGAATCAAAGCTATTTCAAGTTGAAACAACGTGAATTTGATAATGAAGCAACACGAAGAAATGTGTTGAATTAAAGTTATACCAAGTTGAAACAACATGACCTTAATGTAGCTATTTTATTAATTATTGTCTGCATTAGCATAGGTATCAGAAAAATTGGAGGCTGGAGTTGGATGCCCCTGCGAAGATTTGAGCTTGTGCTTATCGCTTGGTAGTTCACGCGCTAACCGCTGCAATCTCAAATTTACTTTGGATATCGATGGTCATACGTTGACAACACGTAACTGGTTATTACTACTTTTTATTTGAAGAAATTATATTACAATTATACTCAAAGCGTTACTAGCCACGAAATAAAATAACTGAGAATCATTAAGTACATACTCTTAACTAATTTCGGCTTAACTAATTTCGATCCTATCGGTTTTTTAACGATTTGTTTAACTTTTTCTGCGTTTTGTGAAAAATGATAAAAAATCAGTTACGTGTTGTAAATAAATACCATCATAAGTAACATGAATTTAATTTTAATTCAACATGATTTAATTGATGATTTCAAATAAAATGTATGTTAACGCAGATTTTTCACTGATTCAGTAAAGTATGTCGATGGTCATACGTTGACGACGCGTAACTGATTTTTACAACTTTTTCAGTTGAAGATATTACATTATAAATAGGCTGAAAGCGTTACTAGCAAGGAAATAAAATAGCTGCAAGTTATTTAATAGATAGTCTAAGCTAATTTCGGTTTTTCTTATTTTGAGGATAGGAACGTTTTTTAACGATTAATATGAAGTTTTGTGCGTTTTGTGAAAAAATAATAAAAAATCAGTTACATGTTGTCAACGTATGACCATCGATATCCAACTTTAATTAACATGATTTTACTATAAAACACGAATTTATGGATTAATAATCGAGCAAATTTTGTTTTAAAAGAGAAAGTGCATGTAAAGGAAGTTTGTCGGCTATTTACATTTACACAATACGAACGGCAAAATAAACAACATCAAGTGCACAGCAGTGCTTTGTAGCTAATAACAACAAAACATATAAATAGCAACATATTCAAACAACAAATTATTTTTAGACGGCACCGGGTTTTTCATTTAAAATTAATATGAAACAATGACAATTTTAAAGTATGAACTTTTCAAAAATTTAATATGATTTCCGATCAACATTGTGACATGTTGATTTTACATTAGTATTGTTTTCTGTGTGTAAATTTTATTGATATTAAACATAACAACTTGAAGTAATAATGCGATTATAGTAATTCTTTTTTAAGAATTTTAAAATTTAAGATTTTGAATTTGACCTCTTCAAAATAACCTTTTTACCACCATGGAATTCTAATAAATATTTAACTAATTGTCCATTCATTAAGAATGCATATTAAAATAAAATACCAATTTTCATTTTCGCCTGCAACTAAAATTTATAAAAAAAGGTTTTCAATGACATTTAATCTTTTTTTTTTTAGATAAACAGCAAAAACTTATTTTGAAACTAAATTAGTCTACAGAGACGAATTTTCCATTGATAAACACACATCGATTGAACACAGACACATTTAAAGAAATTTGGTATAAGAAATAGAAAGTCTATATATGATTGATACGCCTCAAGGGTATGCTTTGGAAAAATGATATTAAAACTTATAGAAAATTTATACAAAATTATTCTTCTTTTTATTTTATAAATAAATGTAGATTGAAACTCATTTATTGAAAAGTTATTTGCCTAAATGTGTTTTTGTTTTACTCAAAGAGTGTTTGTTTGTATGGATGTCTGTTTTTGTACTACAAAATGTCAGCTTTAAGTGTTGAAAAGACAGACATTTTATAATAATATCAAACAGCAGTAATAAAATGTATAATAATATCTGTATAAATAAATTTTAACCTTTTCTAAGCGAAGACTTTAATAGAAAAAACTAAATTGATTTCAATTTATTAAAAGGAAAATTTTAAGGCGAAAATAAATTTAGTGAAATAAGAATGGAACTAAATCCAATATACGAGTATATTTACTTTAAAAGTAAATAGAAGTTAAGTTTATTTTTTTTTAAATTTTGTTAACATTCACGACTAAGGCATTCTAGCTGGCAGTGCACTGCAGTGGCCGTCGAAAAATCGAATTTACTCCGAAAAATGTAGAAAATCCTCCAAAAATTCGATATGTGACATAAATACGAATATATGCAAAAAGTACATTAAATCTACCAGAAACACAGAACTTCAGAAAAGAAATCGAAAATAGAAGGTACTCCGAAAAAATCTAAAATTTTGGGAACATGCGTGTTATATACACACATTCGAAAATAAGCTAAAACTACGTACTCTAAATACACCAGAAAACAAAAGTTTTACTAAAGAAATCTAAAACTCGTAAAAAATTTAGGAAAATTCAGAATTAAGCACAAAGGCAAACATATACATAAGTTCACTATAAAAATGTAGAACTCGAAAAATCGAGATTAATATCGAAAAAGTTACTTTAATTTAAATCCAACAGAAACCCATAATTTCACCAATTAAATATATTATGTACTCTTAAAAATCGAACTTACTCCGAAAAAATAGAAATTCCGAAAATTCAAAACGAAAAATATATATAATGCGCTCGATCTAACTTAGGTCTATCAGAATCATATAATTAAATGAAAAACTACCAAAAAAATCAAAATTTCTCCGGAATAATATCTAAAATTTTCTGAACATTCGATATATGTACAACACACATTCGAAAATAAGCGAAAACTATTCCAATTTCACCAGAAATTAATAATTTTACTAAACAAATCTAAAACTCGTTCGTATACATGGAATAAATCGAAATAAATCACAAACTTGTAGTAAATTCTAAATTAAACACAAAAAACAAACCCATAATTTTACTATATAAATTGAAAACTCGAAAAATCGTAGTCACTTCGAAAAGATACTATAAATTCAACAGAAGCCCGTAATTCCATTAAAAAAGTAGAGAACTGTTAAAAATCCAATTAGTCCGAAAAAATCAAAAAAATCGAATATTCAAAACTCAACATTTAAAATGAGCTAAAAGTAACTTATTTCTATCAGAATCATGTAATTAAATCAAAGTCACTCCGAAAAAATTTCCGAATATTTGATTTGTAACGCACATTAAAAATATGCCGTAAAAGTTTCTTAAGTGCATTAAAAATGCATAATTTCTCTAAAGAAATCAAAAACTCTCCAAAATCTAAGTTAATCCAAGAAATTAAAATTTTTGCAAAAATTCTATATTCAAAACATATTCGAATTCTAACTAAATATATCTTCAGAATACCAACCAGAAAGCCATAATTTCACTGAAAACCTGAAAACTCTCAAAAAATCGATTTTACTCCGAAAATTATAAAACCGAAGTAACTCCAAAAACGTAGAAAGTTCTCCGAAAATTCGATATACAACAACAGTTATTCGAAAAAATGCCAAAAGTACAATAGATCCATTAGAAACCTATAATTTTGCTACGGCAATTGAAGTTATTCAGAAAAAGCTCAAAAATTCTTCAAAATTCTCAATGAAGCATACATTTGAAAATGCGCTAAAAGTGCCGTACATCCAGCAGAATCCTACAATATCACTAAGCAAACCGAAAAATACTACAAAAAAAATCGAGGTTACTCCGAAAAATTAAAAAATTTTCTGCATCACTTCCAAAAGAATCACATAATTTCACTATGTAAATGAAGGGCACAGGGAAAAACAATAAGGATCCATTTTCTAAAAAAATTAGATTGTGATGGCATCGGTCCGTTATATGGGACTACTAACGGTACCACATATCCTAAACAAATCTGTTATAATTTTTTTAAACAGAAGTAACACAAACAGGCAATTATTGACTACCATTTATTAATTAATGTGTTCCCTTCTTTTGGGAAAGGGATAGTGTAGAGAGAACAGGTGGTGAATTGGGAGAGAGATAGAAAGTTTAATTCATTTACAACTCTGCCATTGTGCGCTTTTCGTTAAAGTTTGCAGAGCAGTGTTACAGCCCCTCTGGTGTCAAGTAGAGATATTAATTTCTTTTGCGGTGTAGCCATTTATTAAGTCTTTTACTTCGCCGACGATTCAGCTACAATACCGACCAAGGCATATCGGCACCAGGTAGTCGCAAGAGAATTCGCCGTGAACAATTTATATTTGGGCTGTCTAAAAATCTGATACATTAACACAGTTGACAGTTCAAATTTGGAAAAGAGTTCGTAGTCACCTGATCTCTCGAGGCCACCTGCTATTAATTCGCCTTGATACCGACGCGGGATTTGGAGCTGAAATCAGCACGTTTAAATAGAAGAACGATGAAATTTTTAAAATTTCCAATAGAAAACATAAGTAAAACGATGAGATTCCAAATATTTTTAAAAGATTGGATGCTTTAAAAAACTTGTTTCGCCCCAAAAATTGCATAGAATCGTTGTTTTTTTTTAACTTTTAAATTTGAGGCTTTAAAGTTTATTTGTTTTCGAAATGAGAAAAAGTGAAACTGCGTCGTTTTTCCCTTGTACCCTTAAAATCAAAAACTCCAAAAAGAGCTGAAAAATTCTCTAAGATTCTATATTTAACACATATTCGAAAATACGCTTAAAGTAGCTTGAGTCCTCTAAAAACCTATAGATATAATAAAGAAATCAAAAACTAAAAAAAAATTGAATTTACTTCGAAAAAATTGAAATATTTCGAAAAAATTTAAAAATTATTGAATCAGCAGTTATTCGAAACCAGTTTAAGTCTACTAAAAACTGATAGTTTCACTAAAAACTCGAAAACTCAAAAAAGAAACGAAGTTAATCTAAAAAAAATCGAAAATTTTTCAAAAATCTGTGATATACATAGAAAATTGTGACGCTTATAAGCATCCTTTGATCGTAAATGTGGCTAAAGTCCAAAGTAATATGTGCTAGTACTATGTAAAGTTTAATTATATGTCCTTCAGGAACTCCGGACACATTGCACAGTGCGGCAGAATAAAAATATTTGAAACAGAAATCAGACATTTCTAAACGGATAATCTTATTGGATTAAAATTTAATAAGGACCAAGCAGAGGAGTATTTCCATTTATATTTTAAGTATCAGCTCTCTAAATTGCTCAAGACCCGAGCTATGAAGTCTCAAAATAGGGCACTTCGGCCATGTAAATATTTTCACTGCTTGCCATTATAACATAAGAGCTATAATACAGCCAAAAAGTTTTCAAATCGGATGAGAAACAAAAAAATGGCAAACAGTAAAAAGGTTTACATCGCCGAAGTGAGACTTCATAGCTCCGCTCCTAAGCAATTAAGGGAAGTGATATTTAAAAAATAAATGGGAATACCCCTCTGCTATGTCCGAAAAATTCCGATAGGACATACCCGATTGATGTTCAAAATACTTTGATTCTGCCCCACTGTGCATTGTTGAGTACCCTGTAACAAGACATAAATTTAAAAAATAAAAAAAAAAACCCGACTGCGTAAGAAAAGAAAACAACTTTAAATGATCATTCGAAATTAAAAATCATAAGAGAAAACTAAAGATGATTTTTAAATACCTGTCGATTGATACCCATTTTGATAGTTTGCCGACTTTTTATATTATTTTCGTATAAACAAAATGGCGTCTGTTGGCCGCCATATTGAATTTTGACCACTGTCACATCTTTAGTGACACTCTCCGGACTAAAACGAGTCGATTAACTTAAGAATCGTCTAAATCGGTCCACGCGTTCGGTTTATATAGTGCCGCAAAGGAACACACATACATACATACATACATACATGGGCTGATAAACACAATATCCTTCTTTGCGCCGGGCAGTAGGGTAAAAAGAGACTAAGGCGGCATTTTAGATTCCCGTCAAATACCCGAAATATGTTTTTGCAAACAAGAAAAAAAATGCTTCACATTTTCAAACCATGCCAATCTGTATTAAATTACACTACATTAATTTACTACATATTTTCGCTTTTACCTTCTCAAATCTCATAAATAATTTATGGCAAAAATAGCTAAATGAATTGTTAAAATAAACAGCAACGAAATAAAATATGCAATTTTTACTTACCGGCACAAAAAATACTTTGATGAATACTAGAATTTTCAGCCAAATTTGGTTGTACAATTAATGTTAATTTAACTGGAAAAAAGAAAAATAAAAACATTCAAAAATGACTATAAATGTTTAAAATAAATTGTGAAAAAAATGAGATAAAAAGTTTATAGTTATGAATTTTAATTGAATTTAACTGTTGTTTTGTTAAACAATTAAATGCAATACAGAAAATCAACATCAACAATAATATAATAAATAATAAAAAACTAAGAACAAAAAATTATTCAAAAGAAATGAGTTAATTAAATGGAAGAGTTAATTAATTGCATAAAAACTTGTATGCAAACAAATAGTTTATTATTAATGAAATATTTCAAAAAATATTTTTGGAGTTAAAACATTGAATAATGGCAAATAAATCTGTGGTTTTCATAAATAGCGGCATATGTCTCAATAAGACTTTGTCAGGAGAGCCAAAGCGACTGAGGACTAGGTATGAGTTTTTGAAACTTTTTACGAAAATTTTGTGCACAAATCTCACGCTGAACCAAGGCATATTCATAACAGATACCACCATAACTCAAACAAATACAACACCAAAAAACATATGTATTTTTTTAGTAGAAATACCCCAGAAATATGTCAAACCCATTATCTGTGAGTCGCACACATTCATAAGCTCTCTCAAATTTACTAACACATGCCCGTTGTTGATAGAAAACTCCCGGATATGTGTCAAAATCTATTGTCTGTGTGACGCACACATTCTCAAATTTAGAAAAACAGCTGTTCTTGTAGTGGTACCTGTTCAATATACCTTGCGCTGAACTATGAGATCCTATCATTCCAGCTGATACTACCCAGCGGGAAAAGTAGTCATTGATTGCATATATGTATAATGAAAGATATAATGCATTATTTTAAAAAGCGAAACAATACATTCCTTTGGAAGCGAAAAGGCAATTTGATTCATTACAATACACATATATTACCACATCTAATGAAGAAGGAATGTATTGTTTCTGATCGTAACAATTGTTCGTATTTTCCTCGTATTGGATTTTAAGAAATTCGTTATTTTTCTTTTCTTTCATGACACCTATAAACGTTGCAATTTTTATTTTAAAACGAAGTTTATATTTGAAGGCGTATCTTGGCATCATGTTTTTTGAAGCACTAAAGAAATAAAGCGCTTTATAATTCGCTTTAAAATATGAGCTTGTTCAGAAGCTGTTTCATAGCGTCATAACAATGCAGGTTTCGAAGCGAGAAAAGTATTTGCTTTCTACTTATACAAAAGCATCGTACACAAGCTATACAAAAAAGCTAATTTTATAGTGCTGATCGAAAGCAGGTTTTTCAGCGAAAATGAAGAGTAAGTTTATTTGAGTTTCTTGGTGCCGTTTTGCAACATTGTTTTTGGTCGAGTGATTGGTACGTTGGACTTCAAACCTGAAGGTTCTTAGTTCGATACTACTTGAAGTTAAAATAAGAAACATTGAGTACAAATATGAAATTAATAAAAATAAATAAAGAAACGAAGTAAGCAAAATTCAAATCGAACCATTTTTTTCATATATTTTCAGTTCTAGTGCTGAAAATGTTGATGATTTTCAGCGCTTCAAAAGCGCTTTTGTGAACAAAAATGTAGTACTCCAATCCGGGAACTCGTCATACAAACATCAGCAGCGATATCAGCAGGTTTGTCAGCTCTACTTTTATTCCATAATAGTAGAAACCTGCTTTATTGGAAGCAAGTTTTTTACTGGGAATTATATTACGACTTCAGTAGAATGAATTATAGAACTCATTCGCCGGACACTTTAAAATAATTTATTACTTTCCTAGGACATGTTTTGTGTTAACAATAATGAATTCGGGAATGAAAAATTATACATGCCGTGCATGACCTTCTCGTTTACTATTCATTACCTTTTCCTGCTGGGTATTAATGATAAAAATCCTCGGCCCATGTTTGCAGACAAAAAAAAAATGGATATAAATAACATCTTGATTTTACAGTAGTATTTGAAAAAAATTGAAAATTTATTAGCTAGTGCTATTTTCCAAACGATCAGATCTTTCATTAAGAACTAATACGATTTCGAGCTACTCCCCCTTTCTGTTTATGGATTTGTCACATAATAATTTTCGAAACCTGCTAACTAAAGGAATCGCGTCAGATAACATTTGTTAATTGAACTTGTAGCCTCTTCGATGTAATGCTCACTTTTCACCGCCTCTTCCATTATTAACCATTCTTCAGTTGTAGGTTTTACTTTACATTTTATACGATTTAGACAAGCTTGTACTGGAACTTATTGCACTAACCCAAAAATTCAAGCAAAAAATTCATTGTTTCAATGAATTGTTCATTAATTTTGACCTAATGCACTATAACATTAAATCAATGATTTTGTTAAAGAATAATAACAAAGAATGATGTCAATGAAAATTTTCATTCAAACAACGTATACGTACATTGAATCAACGCATTTGTGCAAGTTATTAAAGAATATATTCATGAATCTGAGTCAATGAATATCATTCGTGTAATTTATGTAAATAATTTTCTTGGTGTGTTGTAACAAACGCCTCCTACTTGTTGTTACGAAAAAAGTCTTGAAAATAGTTAAGCCGTTTCAAAAACTGATTTTAAAAGTTTATTCATAAAAAAATTATAGTTGTACCGAAAATAAAAATATCACCTGTACGGATATATCCAAAGTATTGTCGATATATCCCTAAAAATAACCAAATTTGTTCATAGATTTAGCAAAAACATCAATCAACCTCACTTACCACAACTTAATTTGTTTGATAAATTGCACTGAAAAGTTTTAATATTCTAAATTAATACAAATACGCAAAATATTTAGCTTAAACTAAAATAAATAAATTAATAAAATGAAATCTAAATTAACAGAAATATGTTCCAAAAATGAAAACATTCATAAAATATTTACAACTTATAATTAAAAATAAAACATGCATAAAAAAATAATTAAAATGCATCAAGTTGCAAAATGCTTTGTATATACAATTTACTCAAGATAAATTACGATGTAAATTTGATACGCATGCAACAACATCTTTTGTACGCATTCAGGCCCATAATTTTAAAGCTTGGAGGTGTGTTTGCCACAAGCCAAATAAACTTCAAGTTTTTTTTAATAAAAACAAAACTAGATTAAGAGATCGAGAAAAAGTACAAAGCAAACAGTGTAACCATGTATAAAGCGTACCAAATTGTTAATGTATATTTTGCTACATATTTTTATAGTAAATTTTTATTGCTATAGTAAGTAAAGCTATTACTTATTTGAAGGTCAAAATTAATATTCTGTTTAATGTTTAAAATGTAACAAAAATCTAGTGCAAACGATCTGTTATCAAATGTTAAAAACACTTCTCCAAATTGTGCTACAGTGGTTGGTTGGGTCCTTTCGCAAAATAAAAAGCAGTATATGTACAAATTTATAACAAATAGACGGTCCACATAAGGGCAGACATATGGGGAGTTCACGCGGTAAATCAAAAATTAAAAATGGGATTTAAAAAAGAAAAATATGTCATTTGAAAGAGAACACTTTTTCACATAACTTTTGTTCTAAACTTTTTTTCTAAATGTCTTTCTGTAATCCCAGGTTAGAGTCAAGCAAAAAATTTAATTTTCAAAGTGTTAAAAAAATTTCTTTAAGATATAAAAGTTTGACATGAAAAAAATGAAGTTTCTCATTCAAAAAATTTCATTTTGTTTTCACATTGTATTGGTATGATTTTTAGAGAATGGATCTGTGTAAAAATATTTTTAAAACAATTTTAAAACAATTTTTCTAAAAAAAAAACAAATTGTAAACCAAACAATCTACTAAATCAAAAAAAAAGGTTTTAGTGGACTTTCTGAAAAATATCAAACAATATTTTTGTCTCAATTTATAAAAGAATTAGTCTAAAAATACTAACAAATATTAAATAAAATAGTTTACTTAATCAAACAAAAATATTTACTGGATTTTTGTAATATATCAAACAAAATTTTGTCTTGGTCATTATCAGAATCATCCATTTGGCATTTATGAAATTTCACTTTGTTAAATGGTGTTCAAGTCTGAATGTTTATTTAAAAACTTAAAAAAAAAATTAATGAGAATTAATGCAACGACATTCATTAATTGATTCACTCAAAATCTTCAGTAAACAAACTTGGTATAATCGCATTCCTTTTGCTATCATTGTTGTTGTTATTTGTGTGTATGTCGTTACCGGGGTTGTTTTTTTACGACACAGTTTTTCTTGTTGTTTTTGGTGTTTGCGTGCTAAATAAGAGTCAAACAAACAATTCATTGATTATGTAAAGAACATTTACTGAAAATGAAACTTATTTTTAGACAAACTTTTGTTTGAAAATTTAATGATGATAATTTTTTCTGTGTTCATGGTCACATTCATGTTTATATGCAAAGTGTAATTGTACACTATATTTTCTAAATTTTAATATTTCAAAAGCGTAAAAGTTATAGAGATTCCCAATATTTCCCATATCTATTATATACACAATTAAGAACAGAATGTCTATATTTGCATCCAAGTTCAACTTTTTGCGATTTTTTGCGATATGGCATTTTATTTAAGTTTTGCACTTTATACATTTTATATATTTTCCAATATTGGTAGTATTATAGGGTGGGTGTTTCGAAAAAAAGTTGCAGCAATCACCTCCTAGAATGAATAATATATCAATGACGTTTCTAAAAAAGGAAGAAAAAAATTTTTACACGCTTTAGAATACTGCACTTTTTATTTTTTATATATATAGCGCCGCCATTTGAAGTCCGATTTCATCATATTGTACATCGTTGTTTATGGCTTGACTGTGGCTTAATTTTTGTTTCTGGTGGCTTTTTAATCTGACATCGAATTCTGGGCGCCACTTATGTCATCACATTCCCTCCTAATGTCCAATTTTTTGCACGTGGCAAGAAAGCCCTTCTAAAACTTTGTATGTCTAGCTTTTAATATATTCAGTTTATGCCACGCCCCCAAAATTAAACCTATTTTTCATTTTCACCTACGTATTATTTCGCCATTTTCACTCTAATTTCTACCAGTGAAAGGACAAGTAGTTTAAAAACAATTGGTACAAAAGTTTTCCACAGGGGAATAACAAAAAATAGAATAGCTTTGATATGCACTGCAAAATCAAGAAAATATTTTTTATATACAAACTTATTTAATTAGTTTAGCTTAAGTTCGTGAGAAGTGAGAAGACTGTGGTAGTCTCGAAACATCTGATGATGTCAGTTCCACCTTTCGTACATCCAAACTTTTCTTTGAATGTTCAATATTTATATGCTTTAGAAATTCTTTCTTAAATAAAAAAAAATTTGTAAATACAAATAATTTTTTTGTTATATCAATTAAATAATTAATTGATTTTGAACCTACAACGATTTTTTGTAAATACAATTGCGAAATTGTAAGTTAAAGGAAACTCAGAAAAAAAATTTTAGCAATTTTTTGTTGATTTCAAATTTATTTCAATTAAGATTATTGTTATATCAACAATGTGAATTGTTGATTTTCCGAACAAATTGTAACTGTCATAATTGTTGTATGTATTAACAATATTTTTTTACACAATCACAATCCTCGAAGCGACTTTTTGCTTTTCTGCGAAAAACATTAAATGTCTTTGGGCGGAATCGAACCGTCTACCTATGGACTAATAGACTAATGTTCTTACCTCTCAGCTACAAAGCAATTCGTTATTAAATACGCAAATAATGAACACACACAAGACGTGATTTGATTAATTTCACCTACGTGTGTGCATTCAATTGTTATATCAACAATGGTGATTGTTAATTTTTTCACGATACATAACAAAAAATTTTGTTAGTTAAGTTTGTAGAACCATTTTTTTTTATTTTGCTTTGTTTCATTTACGTGTGTGCTTTCATTTGTTATATCAACAATGATGATTGTTCATTTTTTCACAATACATAACAAAAAATTTAGTTAGTTCAGTTTGTTGAAAACAATTTTTGTGTTTGTCGTATGAACAACTCAATTTGTTATATTAACAAAATATATGTTTGAATTTAAACTACATATTAACAATTGAAATCGTTAGTTGCGGTTTGATGATATTTTTTTCTGTAAAAGATTAAATTGAAAACGAACTTAAGCCAAACTAATTAAATAACTTTGGATAAAAATGATACAGTTCGACTAAAAATTCATAACTCAATTGTTTTTTTTATATATTTTTAATTTTTGTGTTTTTATGATAAAATTATTCGGAAGGCTATGATATCTATAGAAAATTATCTTTCCATTGGTGCCAATCTTTATCGCGAGGTTTTATTTACTTTTGCCCCTATGTGCGCTCTAGAAAACATATTTAATTTTGTTAGAACCACCCATTCTTATTTACAACGCATAGCCAATCAAAATATTTGGGAAATAAGTCAGGTATTTCTAAACGAATAGTCCTAACGGAATAGAATTTCACATCGGCATAGCAGAGAAGTATTTCCGTTTTAGTTTTCAATACCAACTCCCTTAATTGCTCAGGAACGGTGCTATGAACTCTCAAATTAGGGCACTTTGGCCATGTAAATTTTTTTTTTTTGGAAAATTGGATCTTCTATATTTTTCAAATTTTTGGTCCAGTAATTTTTAGATATCGGATTCAAATAACCGATTTTTAAAATTTTTAAATTAAAAAAAACTAACTTTTCACTTAATCATGAATTAAATCGACATTTGTTGATCGATTTTAATGATTTATGTCTTATTTTATTCCTAATATACCTAGCTTTCTTATAAGTGACAAAAATGTAAATTTTCTCTTAATTTTCTAAAGAGTTTTTGAATACGAAAAAGTACAAAAAAACTAATTTTTCGCTTGTCTAAAATTAAATCGATTTTGTAGTTATTTTATTAAAAACAAATTTTCAAATTAAACATATTTAGTCCAAGTGGAAAAAATGTAACATAAATTATAATACGGCTATGGCTGAGTGGTAGATACGTCAGACTATCAGTCAGGAGGTCACGGTTCAAACCTGCACGCAGCCAATCGCTTTTTTAGTAAAAACATTTTGTTCAAAAATAATGCATGTATAATTCTAGGTCGATAATAATCTGTAAAGTGTTGCTGACTATTATCGACCTAATTTTCAACAAAAGTGTTTTATATTGTATTAGCGTGACCGCCTTATTTCTAAATAAGAAACAAAAAAGTCAAAACACAAAACAAGTCATAACTCATTTATTTTTTAACCGATTTTAATATAGTTACGAAAGCTATTTTAATATTCCTTTCCAAAAAAGTAAATATGTATAGTGTTTTGGTATCTTATAAGCAACTTACTGCCTGGGGAAAATACTTTTTTTTGAAAAAATGCGTTTTTACCATAACTTAGCCATTTCCCAACTGACTTTTAAAAATCAAGCCTCATTTGAAAGATAAGAATCATATTTAAGCAAGATTGTAGATATCCATTTTGAAACAAAGAAGTAATAACCATTTAAAGTTCAAACTTTAAGAAAACCATTTTATTATTAAGATTACCGTTAAAAAATCACTTTGCGAAGTAAAATAGAAAAGAAACAAAAGGTATTTTCTTTATTCTATGGGCTCCAACAAAACAGAATTGGTGCATGATAATTTCCTGAATATTTGTTTTTCTTAGCTCTTGTATCACAGTGTAATTAGTGTCTTACATTATTTTTTTTAGAACTAAAACTTACCAACATGCACAAATTAATCACAAAAAATAAACTTAAACTACACAAATATTAAAAAATATTAAAAAAAAGCAACATAGAACACAATTTACCTTAAGGTTAAATATCGTTAAATCACTGTTAGTGACAAGTGTGTACAAAAAAATCAAAAACAACCATAAAAAGGCCATAAATTTGTTAACTCAAGCGTCCGTTTTTAAACTGTTTGAAAAAAAAAATAAAATAAAAAAGTTACTGCAACAGAAAGCATTTAATTTTGTGACTGACATGTAGCTAAAGCGAGCAGCCTACGCTGGCAATATTTAAACAAGAGGCAGTACATAGTGCAACACCAAGAAGAATAATAAATCGTTATTTGTAGCTGATATGCAATTTGGAATTTTACATATGAATTTGAAAGGTAAGTTGAAAAGTAATTACCGGTGTCGAGATATTCAAATTGTAGTGTAATTAGCAGAGAAGACAGAAATAGCAGAAAAAAAATGTTTTTCAAGCAAAGGCACAAAAAAAAAGTGGGATGTACATTAGACCAGACCCACCTCCTCATATGTATTTCGAAGCGCTGAGTCCAAATATGAGCGCTGTTTGGCACGTACACTCTCAAAACATCGAATAAATGGCTAACAATTCTTAAATATCTTGAAAAGCTGTTGTTTTTCGCCATTTAGTCGAAAGTTGAGCATGAAAGAGCTAACCGGACCTCAGATTTGGGTTCAGCGTGTCATAGGTGGCCTGATAAAATATACATCCTTTGCTTGAAAAACATATTTTTTCTGCAATTTTTGTCTACCCTGCTAGTCACATTACACTAAACAGTTGCATATCTCGAGATGAGTAAAATTTATATCAATAATTTTTTAACACCTAGTCAAATAATGCATTTAGAGCTCATAGTACAAAATTTTAGAAACAAAATAAAATTTTTTAGTAATTTTTTAATATACAAACTTCATTCCTGAAATGTTAGTTTTCTTTACTAATTTTGACCAGGATTTCTTAACTTTAAGCACCAGCAATGCAAAGGATCTAACAAATAAAATGAGTTTGATGGATTTTTGACAGACCCTGTGCAAAGTTTTTACAGTCCCATAAACTCAAAAATCATTTTGAAAATTGACGAATTTCGACCATTGCAAAATGTAGGGTACATGTCGAGGAAAAGGAAAAAAAAATTGCACTAAACATATCCTTAAAGGATGGTCTTTCACTGCGTGAAAGCATAAAATTAAAATTTCTAAATTTTTTTTACAAACTTAAAAACTTTTTTTTCGCCAAAATTAACGTTTATTTTTAGTAAAATTTCAAAGTTTTAAGGTGTCTCAAATTTTTTTTTCTATATATGTAGCTCCACCCCTGGTTCAGCTACAGGCTTCAAAAGACATGAGTCTGAAAGCTTGACTCCTCCTCTAGAATTATTTTCCATAATTAAATTTTTTTACACCACTGTGCAAAAAAAATTTACATGGTTCTAAAGAACCTGGGACCAAACTCAAACGAAATAAGAATTTGGAAAATCGGTCAATAAATGGAAGAGTTATGCAATGATCAATATTTCTGAGCGGGGGGCAAATAGCCCCACCAAACCCTTTCAAAAAAATAAAGAATTTTGATAATCGGTCTATAAATAAAGGAGTTATGCGATAATCAATATTTCGGGGGAGCGAATTTTCGCAACAATTTTTGAAAATTGGTTCGCAAGTAAAAAATAAAAATACACACGAATTGAGGAGTTTCCTTCTTTTTTGAAGTCGATTAACAATACACACAATTCGTTAGTAAAAAAACCACTATCGCCTGGAATATACTGAGACGATACTTCTCTAGAATTTAGCCTAGACACCTAATGTTTAGCCGAGACGCCTTAACTGAGTAGGGTCACCAATCTTTAGCCAAGATACAAACCTGGTCAAAGGATTCCGAAAACTGAGGTAAACATCTCCTCAGTAGCTTTAAATTTCCCCGAAAAACAACGGCAACACCGAAAACCACGAAAATATTACAGCGACAATACTGAGTTTTTAAGGAATTTTACCTTCGCGCCGGAATTTCACCTTGAAATCTGAGACAGCCACTTTAATAAAACATGTACACATCATTTTGTATTTACGTTTCATGTTGTCGTTACCAGTATTTGTTACACGTATTAGTTCATGTTTTTGTTACACGTATTTGGTTCATGTTTTTGTTACATGTATTTTGTTCATATTGAACAAGTGTTTGTTTTACTCCCCAAGCATTGATTTTTCTTATATAAAGCATTGATGTGCATAGCGAGCCATAAGGAACTACTTTCCAAAAAACTGTACTGAAAAAGACTTTTACTACTTTGTGCCGACTTTTAGGCGGATTAATTGAAGTCTACGAAAGCTAATTTTATTTCTACCTAGGCTACAAACTTTTCTAAGGCAAACTTGTTTTCCACTAAGACCCATAGTCGCTCGAACTGTAAGGCAAAATCTCACATTCATCCTCTTTCGCCCTCCCCAACCACTCTGACATTTGCAATAAGCAAACCATTTTTATAAAAGCTAAACGACAACTTTAGTAACTTGAAGCTTTATTTTTATTACCATTAAATTTGCATTTGTAATCTCCTCGTTGTAACCCGCCTGCTAGTTAAACATAAAAAGGGAACTCCTCTATAAAACTTTGTAAGAGTTCTTAAAGGATATTTTCTTATTTGCTTTCAGTTTTTGATAGATCCCTCAGAAAGAAAACTTTTTATGCTTCATTTGCTACAGCTTCGAACGCGTTTATATCACTTTATATTTCGCTAATATAAAATTCCACTTAAATTTTAAAGAAAAAGCGTTTATTACATAAAATTTGAATAGCAGATGAGTAGAGAAGAACAAAATAAAAATCTGCAGGTTTTATATTCATCCAATGAAAATTAATTTGCACTGGAAACATTTTAAGGATTTCTTTTTTCTGCCTCGTTTTGTTGTCTGTGTTCTTTTGTCTTTTGGTTTAATAATACTATTGCTCTTTCGCTGTCGGTTGTTATGACTTTTCTAAATGTCTCTGCAATAAAAAGGAAAAACCAAAATCAAAACCACTCACTCACTCCAACTGATAGATTCACACTTTTGCTGTTTGTTCTTTTTTCCTTTGATATTTAATCAGTTGATTTGCGCCAAGAGTTAGTATTTAATATCCTGCTGTTTGCTGTTGAAGATTTACGGCCTTTTTATTTCCTGTAAAACGTTTTTGGGCTAGTTTTCTCTCACCATCAAATATTTCACCACTTTCTTTATAACACTCAAACTGACATTTAGGCAGTTTTATCTTTTAGTTTTATCACTCATGAATTTTAAAATTTAAAACATATTTTTACGGTTTTGTAAGTGTCCTAAATCTTGTTCTAAATTTAATTTTAAAAATACTTAAGTTTTATACTCAATAGTTGTTTTTGCGTTGTTGATTTCATTAGAAGATGAACAAAATTGACTTCCTGTGGGCAATATGTGCAGTGCATTTTGCACTAAAGTGGTGGTAAAAATTTAAATTTGGATTTCTTCAAGTCTCATAACCCCAATCGATGGGTATTTATAAAATACTACCCTGAAAAAATTTCAGGTCAATTAGTTAGGATTAAGGCGTGTCGCACCGCACGATCAGTAAAGTTTGAGTAAATGCTTTTATGTCTCACAATTTAATAAATCTAGTATTGACAAAAAAATTTTCTCAATTAAGTTGTGAATTTAGTAGAACTGTGTGGTTTTTATCTAGAGTTATTTAATTAGTTCGTTTTCAATTTAATCTTTCGATTAAATTATTTTTATTTTAGAAAGAAATTCTAAAGCATGTAATAATTGAAGGTTGAACTGACATCAAATGTTTCCAGACCACCACAGTCTTCTCATCAGAGCTCTTTTCCACCTAGACGACACTGCCAGAAAAGGCAGCAGCAACCATCGAGCGAATATCTTATTTACTTTTTAAACCAATTAACAGCATTAAAAATTATCGATGATATTTCATGCTGGTAATGATAGAAATAAAAAAAAACCTTAAAAAGTTGAACATGATAAAGAAAAACATAGTGAAGTTCCGAACCTTTAAAAGAACCGACAATAGGTGAGAGTATAGTCACGAGATGGCGACTCATCTGTTAATTGGTTAAAAAAGTAAATAGGACTGTGGTGGTCTTGGAACATGTGATATCAGTTCAACCTTCCGTATAGCCAAATTTTGAATGTTCTTTGAATATTCAATTATTTAAATGATATATAAATAATTTAATCGAAAGACTAAATTGAAAACGAGCTTAAGCCAAACTAATTAAATAACTTTGGATAAAAAATTTTCTGTTAAAAAGTTGTTGTCTGTGAAGTTGCCAACAGCTGTGGCCTTACCGCTTTTTATATAAATCACATATTTCTGTGGTTTTTTTGAATAAGCACGGATGTACATTTTTGTCGATTTTGTCGAGCCTGGTAGCATAGGAGGGAGTACACGGGGATACAAAATAATTAAGGAATAATTTTCCTAAATCTTCTATTGTATATACATTCTATGTATATTTTAGAGTTCTCTATAGAAAATCTATGTCACCTTCTGTCAATTATTCATATTTTAAGTGTCAGTTATACAAATGCTTGCATACATAAACTAAATGCATTTCTGACTTCTATTTTTATTTTATATATTATTAAGTTAGTTATATACTATGTACTATATATTTAAACTGTCAATTTGGTTTAAAATTGATCTAATAAATATTTAAATATCTAAAGAAAAATACAGAAATTGAAGTAGCTTGTTAATTCGTTCTACTTTTAAATATTTCATTATGGGCTTTTGTTTAATTATTTCGTTCATCATCCGTTAAATACGAATGTTAAAATGTCTGAATATATTATAGTAATTTCAAGCACATGATATAATGTATGCATTATATTACTATTCATTAGAGGGTTGCACAAGGTGTGTTGAAGGTGTGTTTATGACATTGGGTTTGGTTCAAACACTGTCGCAACAGTTATGTTGCGAGTAACATGTACTAGAAAGAGCAATTGGAAAATCGGCAGTACTTTATTAATGGGTTACAAAGTAATGAGTGGTACTTATTAATCGTATTACTATGCTTCATATTAACAATATTGTATATGAAAACTGAGTGGGTAAAGTTCTTGTCTTAATATCTGAACGAGCACAGGTTCACAGCATGGTAAACAAAAAATAATAAAAAATAAAATTTTAAGAATATAAATAAAATATAATTGTCCAATTCACAACCTGTTTTAAGTGTTGTAGATGGTGCAAATGTTGTTGGTAATATCTAAACAAGCAATTGTTTAGAAACTTATTTATGTGGAAATTACCAACAATATTTATAGAATCAACAGGTTGTGAATTGAGCAAATGTGTATTATTTTTTATTTTATTTTAATTTGTTTATTTGACTACTTATTTTTTAGCTTCAAGTAAGCCAAATAATAACTAGTTAATTTCTGTGACAATGTAAATACATTTTTAAGGGTTACCCCTTATTTTTTGGACTTCTCAAACAAAAATAAGTGGTTATCAAGTCAAGTTGTAAGTACCCAGGCAGAAAAAGACAATCAGCACGACGTTGGTACGATGGTCTGAGGGTAAAACTAACATTAGTACAACATTTTCTTTACCAAAATTTTAATGTACTTATAATAACATTTAATTGATAACGCCGAAAGACCGTCCTCTGAATCATGTTTTCAATATTGTCACAACACTGTAAACTTAAATTTAATATGTACTCACAATGTTGTAAATACAAATTTACATCATTTATTAAAAACACGATATTGCTATTTTTTATATGAAATTGTTTATATTTGAGTTTTATAGTTGATTTAAAAAATTTCTTTTACTTACATTGTGCGACTTGAATGAGTATGGTGTCGAACCTGTGCCTACATGTTTACAAGCAAACGTCTTTACCACTAACCCACAGAGCCATATAAGCACAAAGTAAATGTAAACATAAAATTACTCTGAGAGCATCTGAGAGAGAGAGAGAGTTAAATTTATTTATGAACCAAAGTCACATTTTTGGTTTTACAGTATTGTAGTGGTACATGCATGATTATTGTGAATTAGATATTTCGACAGTTTAGTCATAATTTTGAATTTGCAATGTTGTGTATTGGATAACTATGAACGCAACTACAACTACAACTCATTCTACATTCTTCATTCACAACTTCATTCAAAACTTGCTTTAAAAAATACTTTGCAATACATGCTTGTCACAACATCAGTGTTGTGAAAGTGTTTGAAACAAAACAAATGTCTTAAAGAGACCTTCAAAGCATCTTGTGGTGCAACCCTTTACTATTCACAAAGTGAGATACAAAAACTTTTATAAAAAGTCCAATATTTCACTTGTACAAGTGGAATGCAGTTACTGGAAACATTTTTAAACTCGTATTCTTTACAAAAGGACTATGAATATCTGTGTGTTTTTTTCACTAGAACTAAGGAAGAATCGTAAATATAAAAAAATAGCGGAGGCGAAAAAACTTAAAAAAGATTTTTTATTTTGGCAATAAAAAACTCAACTGCCAAAAAAAACTTAAAAACCATGAAAAAGAAACACTGCAGCCGGTATCATTTTTCATAACAGAAATTTAAGCATGTTTGTTTGTTTGTTCATATTTGCATTTTTTAGTGTATGTGAAAAGCGAAATCTGTTCTCCGTTTAAAAATTTTTACATATAAAACAAGTGAATGGAGCTGAAGCCACTTTATTTTGGCCATATCTTATATTTGTTATAGAAATGAAATAGCAAAAGAAATGTATATACTCATCGTACTTCATCGCAAGGCTGGGGTAAATAAAGTGCACTTTATATAATAAATAACTTTTTTGCATATCTTTTTTTTGTGTTTAAGCCTAAAAAGAGAAGAATAAAAAAAAGAGTTTGGCATTGGAAATAAACCATAAGTAGTACTTGAGCGAGAATGAAGTAAAATATTTTATGCTTTTCTTACACACTTTTAATACATGTAAGAAGGAGCAGCAGATATGAGGAAACATTTTTCACTTTTGTAAGTTTCAAAATTCAAGGTGTTACAGGATGATGAAGAAGATTTATGTTTCTTTTAAAAATATTTAAATAATCTATCTCAGTGTTGGAAAAGTTTAACAAACTTTGATTTATTCATATACTTACAATATCAAATATAATTGAGAATTAACAAAAAAAAGTTTCGCTATCAATAAACTTCATTTAGATATTGAGAAATTATTTCAAAAGTTTAAGATAACAAAAACAAAGATATCAAATAAGTAACAAATACAAAATTTACATCATGAAATATTTCATGAAATTTGTTGCATGGAACTTTTTTTATTTGCTTGTTGCAAGAGTGGGGAGGCAAATGAGTTAAAGACACTTGACAAACGCCATCTGAAATTCCATTTCCTACGACTTGTTTCCACCAAACTCCTTCCCTGTCCATCCTATTGGGAAATAAAAAAAAATAACAATAATGGTTGATGAGATTCTCTAACTGATCCCCCATTTCCAAAATACATCAGAACAACTTAAACTCATTGTTCCCGCGAGAGTATGTCTATTCGTCATAAATTGCCAAAATAGCCGAGGACAATTGAAAACTATGCTGCCAATTTAAATTTCTTCACCTCCAGATAACATGCAATATAAATACTTAATATAGAAAAAGAAAACAAAAACGCTTGTATTTTTCTGCAACCTTAACTAATGTGATTTATGTAATTTAATCATGTTAGCAGACAAGCAGAAAAGTCTGTCTTAGAAATAATAAAAAAACTTAAAAGAAAAACCCGTAGAATACGTTTTTTTTGTAAAAAACAACAACAAAACTCATGCAGATAACTACATAAACAGCAATACATTCATGCAAATAATCACACACCTCTACAACGATGATATAACGATGAGTTTAAAATAAAAAATACAAAATGAAAACACGTTGGTAGCACTTAACGATCAAATAATGAAGTGTCACATGAGAAATCTACTTAGAAACATAATAGAAGCATAAAGAGACAAAGATAATAGCTTGGTAAAAAAAAAAATATTAAAAATAAAGAAAATAAATTCAGTAAAGAGCGACTTTGGCTCGCACACGAAGGGTTCCGTTCGATTACATATATATCCCTTTTCGTCTTTGCTCTTTTTAATTTAACAATTTTTTTTCGCTTTGATTTTTTGTTAAATTTTAGTTTTTTTTATTTCTTAAGTTTTTTTCGTTGTTTTGCCGATTTCCTAGTTCTGTGACGATTTTTCGTTTTTGGCATTTTCTTTTTGTTTTTTTCCGATTTTTTTACTTTTGGCCTTTATTTTTGGCTCTGGCGTTTTTTTAGAACCTTTTTTTTTTGCTTTTTGACGATATTTTTAGTTTTAGCGATTTATTTTAGTATTGGCGCTTTTTCAGTTTTGGTGCTTTTTCGGTTTTGAAGATTTTTTCGGTTTTGTGTGATTTTTTTAGTTTTAGCGATTTTTTTTGTTTTGACATTTTTTTCGTTTTGGTGATTATTTTTTGGGTTTTTTGGTAATTTTTTTAGTTTTGGCCCTTTTTTGTTTTGGTGTTTTTTTAATTTTCAACGATTTTTTCGTTTTTTTAATGATATTTTTAGTTTTAGCGATTTTTTTCTGTTGTAGTGCTTTTTTCGTTTTGACGACTTTTTTTGGTTTTTGGCGTTTTTCGAGTTTTTTGGCGATCTTTTTAGTTTTGGTGATTTTTTGCGTTTTAGCGATTTTTTTAATTTTGGTTCATTTTTTCTTTAAACGCTTTTTTCATTTTGGCGATTTTTCGTTTTGAAATTTTTTAAATTTGGATTTTTTTTTGTTTTAGCGTGTTTGAAAATTTCAAGAGTTTACCTCTTACGGTTTCCAAGATACACCATATTGTCTAAATTACATAGTAAAATTACATTAACTGATAGAACACCCTTTAATTTTTATTGTTTTAAATATCAGTGTTAATTGGTGTAGTCTATTCTACAGACTACACCAATTAACACTAACTTTGTGTCTGTATATTACATTAGTATTTCAACATGTTCCATTGCTCGCTTTAGAACACCCTTTGATTTTTAACTGTCATATATTTGTTGTTGTAGCGACAAAAGTTTTATATATTCTGTGAAAATTTCAGGTCCGTAGCTCTTATTGTTCTGCATATTATATTAGTATTTCAACATGTTCCATTGCTCGCTTTAGAATACCCTATGATTTTTAGCTGTCATATATTTGGTCTTGTCATATATCAGGTCCGTAGCTCTTACTCTTCTCGAGAAAACACCCCGTGACAGACAGACAGATAGACGTACAGCGTAGCGAAAACAATAGGGTTCCTTTTCAATTTTGATGTACGGAACCCTAAAAAGATTGCTACATTCACCCTAAGGCGAATCATTTATAGCCTTCATTATTATTAGTACAAATTAGAGATGTGTCCGATATATCGGTATCAGCGATATTTTTACTGTCGATACTATAACGATACTTTCCATATTTCGAACTATTAAATATATTCATTCCACATTGGGGTATATATAATCACAATAGTAGTTGGGAAATAGATCAGTCATTTCTAAAGGAAATTCCTTAGCACATGCACACAAAACACCATTTTCCCCTTATTTTTAAAAAATTACGTATACCAAATACTAAACATTAAGTATACGTATGGAAGAACATTATTGTTAGAAGTCCATTAATTGTAAACGTTTAAAAGAGAAAGAACAGACGGGGATATTGCTAAAAGGCAGTTTACAACATCACACAAATAACAAAAAATGCAAACCCTGTTCTTTTTGTTTGCTCTTTTTGTAATTTTTGAAATTAATGTGAATTCTGATCATAAATGAATATTGCAAAAATTACAAATGTAATAACAAATTTTGATGTACATACTCTTAGTAAAACCTAACTACCTGTGGTGAAGGGTATACGAAAATAATGTAATAAAATACAACAATATCATACACTTATTTAATAATAAAAACAAAACAAAAAAATTAACAATACATATTTTTATTTCTATTTTTTAAGAAAAACATGTTTTACTATACAAATCTGTAGCACAATATCTAAATGAGTAATCAGATACATACATATGTACATATGTATATAATCATCTTGTGTTAAAATTTTTTTCTTTTGCTGTAGCATTTATATTTTATGAGCTTGCGGCTAAACAGATGTTTGAACGCATGAGTAGTTATATGTAGTTTGTATATTTCAATATACATATACATATATATATATATATATATATATATATATATATATATATATATATATATATATATATATATATATATATATATATATATATATATATATATATATATATATATATATATATATATATATATATATATATATATATATATATATATATAAAGTGTTTTTTATTGAGGTATAGAACTTTAAGTTGGCATCACTTTTTTAACTGGCGGCCATTTTGTCAGCTGTCAAGTGATTAATATTTAGTTTGGTTTGCCATTTCATCATGAACAGGTTGACAAAAGAACAACGCTTGCAAGTCGTGCAAATTTATTTCGAAAATAATGGTTCAGTTCGCGAAGTTTACCGCAAGCAAAATCGCAAAATTTTGTTCAGTGATGAGGCTCCTTTTTGGTTGAATGGCTACGTCAACAAGCAAAATTGCCGCATTTGGAGTGAGAGAATCCACATGAAACCCTTGAGACGCCATTACATCCACAAAAACTGACTGTTTGGTGTGCTCTATGGGCTGGTGGAGTCATTGGGCCATACTTCTTCCGAAATAATGCTGAAGAGTCAGTTACCGTTAATGGAGACCGGTATAGAGCCATGATAACCGACTATTTTGTTCCCGAATTGGATGGCATGAATGTGGATGAGTTGTGGTTCCAACAAGACGGCGCTACATGCCACACAGCGCACGTCACAATCGATTTATTGAAGGAAACATTCGATGAGCGCATAATTTCGCGGAATGGACCTGTCAATTGGCCACCAAGATCGTGTGATTTGACACCATTGGAT
The DNA here is from genome assembly GCA_956483635.1 of Panzeria rudis. Taxonomy (NCBI): domain Eukaryota; kingdom Metazoa; phylum Arthropoda; class Insecta; order Diptera; family Tachinidae; genus Panzeria; species Panzeria rudis. The sequence continues at coordinate 168,931,141 of OY101447.1, forward strand.
TATTTTCTTTGGGGATATGTGCAGTCGCTCGTCTACGCCAACAAACCAGAAACGTTAGGGGACTTGGAAGCCAACATTCGTGGCGTTATTGCCAACATACGGCCCCATATGCTCGAAAAAGTGGTTGAAAATTGGACCTGTAGAATTGGCTTTATTCGAGCCAGCCGCGGCGGCCACATGCCCGAAATCATATTTAAACATTAATGGCATAAAATTATCCTTCCAATAAAGCCAAATTGATGGACATTAAAACGATTTTCTTGTGTTTTATTTCAATTCGAAGTTCTATACCTCTAAAAAAAACACCCTGTATATATAATGGGTGTTTTTTATTGAGGTATAGAACTTTAATTTGGCATCACTTTTTTAACTGGCGGCCATTTTGTCAGCTGTCAAGTGATTAATATTTAGTTTGGTTTGCCATTTCATCATGAACAGGTTGACAAAAGAACAACGCTTGCAAATCGTGCAAATTTATTTCGAAAATAATGGTTCAGTTCGCGAAGTTTACCGCAAGCTCCGTCCATTTTATGGTCGACATAATCGTCCATCAGAGCAATTAATTCGGTTAACCGTGGATCGTTTTCGCACTACGTTTACTCTATGTGATAATACGCATCCGCAGAGACGTCGAACAGTGCGCACCGAAGAAACAATTGCCGCTGTAGAGCAAAGTGTTGAAGAGGACCCGAATGAATCGATTCGCCACCGTGCACAGCAATTGGAGCTTTGTCCATCAACTTTATGGAAGATTTTGCGCAAAGATCTTGGCTTGCGACCTTACAAGATCCAGCTTGTGCAAGAATTAAAGCCGCGAGACCATGCAATGCGTCGTGATTTTGGTGTATGGGCCGAAAATGAGATTGATCTCGATGCTGATTTTCATCGCAAAATTTTGTTCAGTGATGAGGCTCATTTTTGGTTGAATGGCTACGTCAACAAGCAAAATTGCCGCATTTGGATTATTTTCTTTGGGATATGTGAAGTCGCTTGTCTACGCCAACAAACCAGAAACGTTAGGGGACTTGGAAGCCAACATTCGTGGCGCTATTGCCCACATACGGCCCCATATGCTCGAAAAAGTGGTTGAAAATTGGACCTGTAGAATTGGCTTTATTCGAGCCAGCCGCGGCGGCCACATGCCCGAAATCATATTTAAACATTAATGGCATAAAATTATCCTTCCAATAAAGCCAAATTGATGGACATTAAAACGATTTTCTTGTGTTTTATTTCAATTCGAAGCTCTATACCTCTAAAAAAAAACACCCGATATATATATATATATATATATATATATATATATATATATATATATATATATATATATATATATATATATATATATATATATATATATATATATATATATATATATATATATATATATATATATATATATATATATATATATATATATATATATATATATATATATATATATATATATATATATATATATATATATATATATATATATATATATATATATATATATATATATATATATATATATATATATATCCAACGAAGAATAAATATCATGTTTCTGGAAGCAACAATAACTTTCATGCCTTTCACATGCGATGTTTTGTGGCGCTTCGAAGGATTCTCAAAAAGAAGGCAGATATCTCTTAGTGATCATATTGTTTCAATTACGAAGCTAGTCAACTTTTTACATTTATTCAACGCGAACTTCAAAATAAACAACATTTTATTCAGTAGCTTTGTAATTTTAAGCCAGAGCCATGCAAATAGAAAACTAAATAGATGAGAAATAATTTGTGGTTTAAATGCCTGTTTTTGAAAATAAAATAAAAAATTTCGTTAGGAAATTTATATTGAAAACAAAAACAAATTTGAATTTTTTATTATTCTTTCAATATAAATTTCCAAACGAAAATTTTTATTTTATTTTAAAAAACAGGCAGTAAATGTGTTGGATGTGTTAATTGCTTTGTTGATAGGTACCCTGTCGGAATTTGAGTTAACTTAAATCTAACTCATGGTTAATCAGTTATGAGTGACAGCTGACTCAAAAGCTAACTCATTTTCCATGTTAACCGCTTTTCAGTTTTTCAACGTAATGTCACTCATACTGCATAAGTTTCAGCTAAGCACAAGTTGCTCATTATGAATTAGCTTATGGCGCATCAAAAAAGAGGGTGCTTTCAGTTAATTATGATTTGACTAATTAATGATAAAAATTTTTGAGTAAACTTAAATTGGGAAAATTTTAAATTCTTTTTTAGTGACGAGAATGGGTATTGAGCCGTGATCACTTGTTTGTCAGCCATCATGCTTACCACTTTGCTAACGCACTGCATAAAATATAGACGACAGAGAGTGAATTTAAACATAAAGTCTGTAGTAGGGTATTCACTCGAATAATGTTTGCTCGATTAATCGAATAATTAAAGTCAAATAATGTTCGATCAAACAAAAAATTTCAATTTCGAGTAAAAATTTATTCGAGTAATTTTGGTCGATTAATCGAATAACTCGATTAAAATATTTTATGTAAATTTTCTTTTTTTTAATGAGTTTTTGTAGATTTCTTATTAAAAAGTGGAAATATTTTTTAATTTATATGAAATTTGCCATTGAATTCGAACGTTATTTCATACTAATAGTCCGCATGATCAAAAAGTTAAGTAAATAATGTAGTAACAATAATAGGGAGAAAGAAACCAACTGCAAATATCTTTTAAAAAAATTCGGAAATATAAACACCAAACAAAAATTATTTGAAATAAAGAAGATATTTCGAGAGCAACTAGTTAACAAGATGTTTCATATTAAAACATCGAATGTAATGTTCGGAATTATAAAAGCCTTAAGGTACGGTCACATTTGACAAATATTTGCCGAAAAAAAACGTAACCTACAGACAAGTTAAAATTGTATTTCCTTTAATTACAATATTTTTTTTAAATATGCGTTCGCATTTATTAAAAATAATATAAAAATAGCTTTTTGCAGCATAATTAACCTTATTTTGTGATATAAAAAACAAGTTAAATCAAACTAACTTTGAGCAAAAGTAGTGGTTACGTTTTTTTAGGCAAATATTTCCCAAGTGTTACAAGTTAATATTTATAACAACAAAAGTGCTATGCCAATTCTGATTATTTTTATTCTGCATTGAATACAGGACAGGTCGGATTGTTATTAAATATTTCCTGGCGCATAATTTTCTCAAAGCGCAACATTTGAATAGTGAAAAAAAAACTATTATAAAGAATTTCTTTTGTGTTCAATATTAAAATATATAAAAACGCGAAAAAACTTGTTTTGTTTTATTTTTGTCCACAAAAATGTACAAAAAACCGATTAAATTCAAACTTTTCCGATTAACTCGAATAATTTTTAGCAGTAAAGCTTACTCGAATAACTCGAACGAAATAAAAGTTTTACTCTTTACAATTTCGATTAATTGATTAATCGAACAATTGAAAAGTCGATTAAAATGAATACCCTAGTCTGTAGTGCCATCTTCTCGATAAGCTTTGAACTAACTTTTAGTTAACTCAAAGTGATACAGAGATAAGTTTATACAACGTTGTTTAAAAACAACTGACTCATCTCTGCATCAGGTTTGATTTAACTAAAAGCTTGTTCAAAACTTATCGAGAAGAAGTTAGTTGTGCAAAAACAACTCACTAATCTATGCATCAGACCCACATCTATATAATTTGCGAGTTAGTCCAGAAGCCAGTTGTAAATAAGTTAGCAAGAAGTAAACTATATTTTGAGCTAACTAATAAAAATCCGATAGGGTATAATTGACTGTTGTGCTCTTGTTGTTGTTTATTTTGATTGTTTGTGTTGTTGTGTACATGTAAATTGTCGGCTATTTAGCCGACGAATGTCGTGGGCCATGTCAACTGTTGCCAGAAATGCAGATTTATCTGCAATGGCAGATTTTACCCCTCCAAAAAGACGAAATGCAGATTTGAAGATTTTTGACCTAAAAACTCAGATTTTTTAATCTCTAATAATATATTAACTTTTTCATATTTTTCCTTATATTGCTACTACATTTGTTTCTTTTATGTGAAAACGAAAATACCAACCAATAGCTTACAAAATTTTCTAAAGAAAACGAAAAATAGGAGTAGGACTAGAGCATTAAAATTTTTAAACTTTGAAGATCGGAAGTGGTTTCAATTCCGTAAGTTGCTTCTTCAGAAAATGAAAAACAAAAAAATTTTCCTGAAAAAATAGTATCAATGCACAACAAAAAGTTGTCCCTAAATAGCTGGCCACCACTGTATATGTAAATATGAATCCATCCGCTCCATCTATAATCGCCTTACCGAAGATACACAAGCAAAATACGCCAGTGAGACCCATAATTAATTATAAATCTGCTCCGAGCTATAGACTATCGAAATACTTAAAAACAATACTGAAAGATACTTTGGACCTAGAGAATAAACACACAATAGCCAACACCACGGAATTAGTTAACAAGATAGGGAGCATAGAGATAACAGAAAATACTAAACTAGTCTCATTTGATATAAAAGACTTATATCCATCAATCCCAACAACAGAGACAATAAACATTCTACATAAAACACTACTTAATAAAACAGAAGACGTGGAATTTTCAATGCAACTCACAAGCACGCTAAAAGCCACATTGGAGCAAAATTACTTCAAATTCAACAGCAATACTCATGGAAGTATTTATGCAAAATTTAGAAGAGAAATACGTAGATGACTTAAAAACAAATTTTGGGGTAACATTCTATGCAAGATACGTGGACGATGTTATATGTGTAAAAGAAGGAAATATGGAGGATCAAATTCTGGATCTACTGAACAAACAACACAAAAACATAAAATTTACAATGGAAGTGGAGGAGAACGAAAGGATAAATTACCTAGACCTAACGATTAAGGCAAACAAGAGCTTAAATAGAATTGAATACGAAATATACAGAAAACCAACCGCTACAGATACAACAATACAACAATACACAATTCATCAAACAATCCTCAACAACATAAGAACGCAGCAATTAGGCAATTAATAACGAGACTTGAACGAATACCCCTAACACGTCAGGCCTATATGAAAGAGTTAGGAATAATATATAACATAGCGGAAAACAATGGATATAGAAAAGACTAGTTGACAAGATTAGAAAGGATATCGAGGCAAGTAAGAAACGGAACAGAGAACAGGAACAAGAAAAGAAAACCTGGGCTACCTTTGCGTATATGGGAAAATTAACATACAAACTGGCAAAATTTTTTAGAAAACACAACATTAACACAGCATTCCAAACAAGAAACAACTTGGGTAGAATACTGCAGATCAGAACAAACGAAACAGACTTCCTAGATAAACAAGGAGTGTACAAATTAACTTGCACATGCCAACACAGTTATATCGGACAAACTGAGAGAACCAGGAATAACACCAGAATCGAATTACGCAAACCACATATTCGACAACAAATGTACACCAGGACATATTAGAAAAACAGTTAAACTATTACATTCACAACATAAAGGACGGCGACTGAACGTATTAGAGAACATGGAAATATACAAGCAAAAAATATTTGACGGAAGAATAATAAACGAACAAATAAACACTGCTTCAGACGTAATATTTGAACCCTTAAAATATTTGTACACAAAAGAAAACAATAGTCCAGGTAACGTAGTAGATAATGAACAAGACAAAGCGATTACCCAGAAACGTACAATTACGGATTATTACCTACGTAGGGATAAAACAACTGATAACTAATAGAGCAGACTATAAACCAACCAAATATTAAACACAAACATAATAGTAAGAGAAACAGGTATCAGGTAGAGACACACAAAAGCATATAGAGGCGAGAGAGAGAGAGAGAGAAAGAGCGGGAGAGAGAGAAAGAGCGGGAGAGAGAGAAATAGGAAGCAGAATACAAAAGGGATCAAGGAAGGAAGCTAGGTATACAAACGAATTATAAAAGAAATAACGTACAACATAAAAACGATTTAGTATTCAATGGAACACTGAAGATGGCACATAGCCGAAACCGGTCTGTTTACAAACCAAATTTGACGTGGGATGACGGAAAATCGTTCCAAATATGTAAATTGAATTGAATTTGTTGTATTTTATTGTCGATGTTTATGTTTTTTATGAAAAAATATATGTTCAAACCCGTATGTATTTAAGTTTATTGAATAAACTGTTAATTTGCTTAAATAATACATAGAACGTGGTGTTAAAAATGGGTTTGAAGATTTTCTAAAAATAAAATGCAGACCTTGCAGATTTTTTGCTGAAAAATTTTCAGATTTAATTCTTAAAAATTCTGGCAACACTGGCCGTGACAAACTTCGCATGTCTCTGCTTTAAACAAAATAAGTTCTAAAGAATTGTCACACCCATTGTTTCAAATAAACACTATTAACACATTTAAAGGAGGCTTTCTTTTAGTCAAAGAGCTAGTAAAATTTTTCTGCATTTTAAGTAGAGTATCCACAGTCAGCCTTCATTGCACCAGATGCACTTCAATATGCAAGAATAGTTGAAAAATCCTTTACGTGTAATGCTGAAATTTGTTTATGATTTAGTACAATCACTGAGAAGTTGCAAACAACAAATGCCAGACTGTTTTATCAGTCGCTAAGGTCCGACAGACCGATCGAAAGGTGCACAATATGTATGTAAAATTAGATTTTGCTCTGTAAAATATAAAATTTTATGGAGCTTCAATAAAATTTTGATAAAGTCGGCGGTTCAAAAAACTTAATTTTGGTCTGCTGACTGAATGTAAATATGAAATAATTTTTTTTATTACGTGAAACCGTTTTCGAGATATCCGGAATTTTTTTTTTGCAATTTCGTTAAAGCTATTGATCGGCTCTTTCATTCAATATATATTTTGTATTGATCGGACCAAAATCTGACGTTGTAATTAACAAAATTCATTCCTCGATGAGTCCCAATTTTATTTTTTAACGAACACATACTGCTGCTTAAGCCTTTTTCGGCTTTTCTGCAGAAACACCCAGGGTCTTGGCAGGAATCGAACCTGCGCGCCCCGGCTAATAGTCTAGCGTACTATCCACTACACTACGGGGGTACCCCTATTGATTATTAGACTAATAGGCAGATTTTGTAAAAAATTTCGTTTCTAAACGTTTCAAATTTGTATGAAAAGAAACGCAAAAACGTTTAAAAAACTTTTTTTTCATACAAATTTCAAAATTAAACACCAAAAAATTAACACCAACTTAATTTTTCAGCGTAAATAGCAGAACAGAGTAGCGCCACTTACGATGACTTCTGCTTAAGTAAGATGACAAAAATTAATTTATTAATATTTTTAAATTTAAATACATTGATCAATACAAGATATATGTTGATTGAAAGAGCAGATCAAAAAAGATGCGTAGAGAGAAGAATTAGATGGTTAAAATTTTCGACAAAAATGTTTCTACTAATGTTTTACTTAAAAAAGCACATATTAAACATTATAATTAAGTCTTACAGGATTTCCTATGCCGAATACTAATTGTAAATAAGTACGAAATTAACCCTTAAACCCATTTTAAGTTTTGAATGATTTCTGTCACTCAAGTCTTTTAGAACCTTTTGTAGAATTTAACGGCAGATATTTTTATAGAGCAATTTAGTCCGCTGTATCTCCGCTGAAGGGGAGTTTTTACATCTTTTTTAAGAAAGTTACAAAAATACCCTTACAACGAAGAGTTAGAGAGTTGAAATGCTCCACAACAAATATTTCTCGTCGTGTTTTACATAAAAGTGCCAAATATATCTAACTCCACCTTCAACATAAGGCTTAGAAGATTGCCTATGCCGAGTCACTACAATCATGTGCAAAAAGCGAAAAATTTAATTCCGCCTAAAATGAGTCCCAGATTTATGTTTTCAAAACGCCGATACATCTATATAATTTTTAGACCACTCTGGCAGAATCAATCGTTAGAAATATGTTATTTTTTTGTGTTGTCCATTATTATTAACCCCTGACTAAAAAAGGTGTGTTATAAGTTTGTGGTGTGTGTCTGTGTATCTGTGTGGATGTACGAACCCTCATACAGACCAAACGGCTGGACCGATTTTGGATTAGTTTTTTCTGGTTGCAAGGTGACTTGATCGAGAGTGTTCTTAGCTACACTGATAGAAAAAGCGTCATAACCCTGATGTAATCTGACATCAATGCTATGTCAAGTGTCTTCATTTTTGACTCCATGACACTTAACATCATGGTGATGTCAACCTTTACATCAGCTGGTCATCAATTCCAATGATGACAAATCTGTCATCAATGCAACGGCACACCGACATCAGAGAAAGGACGAATTGACATCAATTTTATGTCAAAATGCCATCAATATGATGTCGCTGATAGAAACCCCGTTTTAACGCTGATGTAATTTGACATCAATACTATGTCAAGTGTCTTCATTTTTGACCCAATGACACTTCATTGTGATGTCAACTTTTACATCACCTAACATTAATCATCTTTGATAAACTATAATTGATATTATGGCGAAATAAATAAAAACTACAATATAATTATGTGTTTATTACAATGAAAATTTATTTTATTCATATAATATTTCTTATAACAAATTTTCACTTTTATTATATTTCTTATTATTTTTTCTATCCACTTTTGCTTTGCTATTTATTAAGTTGATAGAATTACACTTTTTTTCTTTTTCTCCACAAGTAGCAGGAAGGCAAAAGCAAATAACAATAAAAATACAAAGTAACTTTAAAAACAAACAAAAAGAAAAAAAAGTGTAATCAAATCAAATTATTGCAAATAATTAAAAATATGTATGTATATATTTATACTTATAAATTTCACTCACAAGAATACCACGCGGTACTATTTAATTAACTTTAAAAACACAACTGATCTAGAACAAACAAACAAACAGAATAGTTTTCTGCCACAACTTCTTTTATTTCATTTGTGTCAAGAGTATATTTTTCAGCACTTTACTCTCTTCACGCTCATTCTATTTGATATTGATGACACATGTGATGACTATATGACATCAATATAATGAAAAGGTGTCATACTATCGCTTGTTTCAACGATTTTCTTGTGTATGTATGCTGTACTGGCTTTGTTTTTAAAAGGTATTGCGTATTTTGTCTGTTATAGTAATGATGATAAGTGTACATCAATGCAATGTCATGTTGCTTAACTTTTTAAAAATGCGTTTAAACACAAAAATAAAAAAATAAAACAATAACATTTGTTTTAAAATACAAACTACAAACATTATAACATTGTTTAATTATTTCTCTTATACATATTTTACAATTTAATAATATATAATAAGTGACATCGTATTGATGTCATTCCAATCATAGCATTGATGTAACTTAAACTATAACAAAATTCTATAATGACGTTTGTCATCAGATTGATGTCAGTCTTCGTTGTATTGATGACATTTGTCATAGCATTGATGTCAGAATTCTGATGATAGGGCATCATCAATGCGATGATACATTTTTCTATGAGTGTATGTTTGAATAAAATTGGTCTGGCCGTTTAGAAGATATCACATCTTTTCTAGATGTATCCTGATGAATCTGTGTGTCTTTGACACTGTAGCTCCCAAACGGCTAGATCGATTTTAATTTAGTAATTTTTTTTTTCAAAGGTGACTTGATCGAGAGTGCTCTTAATTTTTTGATACAGCGTTAACTGCATCGGGGGGTTTTAAAATTTTTAATTTTTGTTATTTATATAACAGTTCTTAACCTGAACAAACAAGTTTGGTGGAAAAAAAATTATGTACGACTCATACTATTTATGAAATAATTTTTTTTGCTCTGTGTAGAGCTTAAAATTCCATTGTTTTATCTTGGTACTTGTATATTTAAAAATAACTCAGAAAATATAATAATAGTTTTTGTTTCATAATTTAAATCTAGAAAAATTACAACAAAAAAAATTCCAAAAATGTATTTGTTCTTCTTAGAAAGAATAAAAACGTGATTTTCTAAAAAAAAAAATTACAGAAACTATTTCACAAGATTCAGCTTGACTAAATTTAAAGCGTTTTTATTTGTTACACTCCATAATAAACAATATTTAGCTTTAAAACAAAGTCATATTTAAATAAAGTATTCAAATATGAGCACATGTGTGTTTGAGCAGCTAAAAACTAAAACATGTTTTCTATAATGAATAAAAAATTATTATAATTGCTTTTTAGTTTTGACACACTTAATGAAAATGTATTAAATCATATTAAAGCCACAAGTTAATTTAAAGCCAACATAGAGAAAATACCTACAATTAAATGAATTAACCTTTAAACGATTAATTTAGAAATAGAAACGTTGATTTCAGTTTGAGTAGAACAGTTTGAGTAGAATGAAAAAAATTGAGACAAATTTACGCACAATTTAATTAAAAATGTTAGGTATTGAATAAATTTAAAAATACGTGATGAAATTAAATTTAAAAGCACAATTGCGTAACGTAGAAAATTTAGTATACAAAAAATAAACTGAAGTTGAACAATTTGGTTTAGAACAATTCTACATGCAAACAAATCGGTTTGTATTTCTGAACTGAATAGAAATATTTCAATTTATTTAAATTGTATTTAAATTTACTTTAGTATAAAGCCTATTTTCAAAAACATATTTTTTAATTAAAATGTGCACAATTTATATGCTAAGCCCTTGTCTACACTTGTTCAAAAAAAAAAGATACAAACGAACATTAAATGCTAGTAGAACAAAAAAATAATAGAAAATATTATATAATAAATATATTGTGTTGAGATACACAAATATAACGAGAAATGTCAGCCTTGAGCACATACTTAACCACGCACAGATGTAATGAATAGACTACCTCTACCTCTGTATATACATATTTATATATGTATGAATGAATTTATTATATATGTACGTATCTATGTATGCAATTACAGGTACATTTGCAAATATATCGGGTGTTTTATCATTTAGTGGCAGACATTTTGTATCCAATATTCAGCGTTAAAATCAAGGAGTAAAAAGGCCTCCTACAAGACCTTATTTAGCAGGGTCCAATACTTCCACTCCCATTGCATATTCATTATATTTTTAACACACGATGTCATTGCGGACCATGGCCTTGCCCTTTATTTAGCAAGCCTGATTTGAAGCATTCTTTGATAGTACTATTTGCAAGTCATCCGTGACACGCCTGATAGAAGGTCTGGTCTGGGAAGATCTGTTAAAAATCGAATGGAGGTACATTTTTTTATCTTGGCATTTTTATAGCGGCTTTTATATTTTGATTAATTTGATTTTATATTTCGAACTCTTTCCTTTCATCCAAAGTAATTTTTGTACAAATGAGGCTAAAGTTGGTATATTTATTAAAAAGGTATTGGACATGATATAGTAGATCTAAAATAAACGACTTAATATCAGCATGTATGATGCCTCTTGTACGCAAATTTCAGTCGTATATACAAATTATTTGCGAAATTTGTTGAGTCCCAGATGTGAACTTTCAAATAGCCGATATATGTGTATATTTTTTTGTACCCTTTGCCAGAATCAGTCATTGGTCCTGCAGATCACATTCGGTCGGCCCCGTCCGGCCACTATGTCAGACGTCTCTTCACCCTTTTGGGGCCTGACCCCAAGCAAAAATAAAAATTATAATTTAAAAAGAAAAATTTCACTTACCCTGATGACACCCGGTAAATGAAAATAGTAATTTCAACGCCTGGATGAAAAAAGAAGACAATTCGTCAACAAAAAACCGCTATCGCCTGGAAGATACTTAGACGATACTTCTCAAGAATTTTTTCCGATCACCTGGAGTTTATCCGTCACACCTTCACTTAGCAAGGAAACCAATCATTAGCCAAGAGTTAAACCTGTTCTAAGGACTCTCAAAAACTAGAACACAAATCTCCCCAAAAAATCCCAGAAGTTCCCCGGATTCCAAAAACTAGAACAAACATCTATCCACAATCGCTGAAGTTCCCCGGATTCTCAAAAACTAGGACAAAAATCTCCACAAAATTACAGAACCTTCCCGGAAAACAGCAGCAACACCGAAAACCGCGAAAATACCAAAGCGGCAACCCACTGCTTTTAAGGAATTTAGCCGACCAGTTTCGTTAAACGTATTTGTTGTACGTATTTCTTCATTAAAACTTTTTCCATTTATATGCTGCATATCGCATGCATAACGTGCCATAGGGCACTTCGTTCCAAAAATTGATTTTGTTGTGCAGTGTAATTGAGTTATTAATATTTACGAATGAAATTTTGCAGTTATATACGAATTTATGTACTAAATACAAAAGGAAGAAAACAAATAAGATTTGCCTTTGGGAACCCCGAAATTCCCAAAAAAATTCCAGAAAATCCCAAAAATGAGATTTTTAAGTATTTTCGATGTATTTTTCTTATTTTTCGCCGGGTGGAGATAATTTTTTGGAAAATATTTAAGGGCACATTAGGCCTCAAGATGAGCTAATAACATTTGCGATTGGAGCTTTGGAATTCGAGAAAACGCGCCTTATAACAGATTTTTGCAATAAAAATAGGTCTATTTTAAAACGCTCTGGCTAATTCAATAACGAAAATTAAAAAAAAAGTTACAGTGATTTGCTTTATATTAGATATTACCTTTTAAATAGCTATAAATACGGGGTAAGTATTATAGCAAAAAGTTCTTACAATTACGAAATAATTAACTCAATATTTTCTGCAAACGGAGAAAAATCGAAATTTTTTAAAGTTTTAATTTAAACTGCGTATAACTTTTGACTGACTCAACGAAAAAAAAGTTTTTGCAAATCGGAAAAGGTTTGACTTCCTTATTAGCAAAACCGTGGACCAAGGTGGGTTAAAAAGTTAAAACTTGAAATTTTTCAGTCGAATATTTCCTAAACTGTAAGCGGAAACCCATAAATCTAGTAGACCTTTTTTACCCCTTAGATAGGAGAATCTACTTGCAAAAACTCTTTTTTTATCAGATCAAAAACATTAGCTTGATATAGGTTTAAATTTTTCAGAAGCCCGAGGTGACCCACTTTGGGTCTTGTGGCTCCGCTCCCTTTAAAGATATAAATTCCAAACTCCAAACATAATTTTAGCAACAGCTCTTTAAATGCTGTATGAAATTTTATAAGCAGCGGGCCGCGCTTTTATAGACTGCAGATTTATTTCCATTTTTGTTTCCAAAATCCCACACTGTTCGTCAAAAGAAAAACTGAAATTTTTCGAGGCAATATATAGATTAATATCAGATTAGTCTGCACATTATTTGCAGGCAATTTAATTTCCTTTAAGAATTTATTTGAACAGAATAGTCTGTAAATTCTCTGATCTACGGCTCAGGACTTTTCGCGGTCACTTGTGCAAATTTTATGATTTTAGTTTTGTAATAACTCTTTCTAAACTTATAAAAAATGGATAAATGTTTTCTGATGAGCTGGCGAAAGTAGCATAAAAATGCATGGCAGAAGAAGAGTCAAAGAAGTCTCACAACATTTTGATTCTATTTGCGAATTTTATATGATATTGATACGACAGGACGTAAAAAGTATCAGATATATCGGAAATTTTTTTCCTGTTTTGTCAGATATTTTTCCAATATTGGTCAGACATGTAGACAATTATCATAGAATTTCCCTACAAAATTTTTAAGAATTCTTGGAGAATTCTCTCAGATATTTCTCCTTCAGAAACGAATTCGGCATCTTGTGCAGACTTTCTGACCGACTTTGAACCGAAATTGGCAAACAAATTTTCTTGGGATGTTAGAATTAAAGATGGTACAGTCAAATGCAATATTAATGCTTAGGATCAAGCATTTTGATTGTGTATATCAAGCTTCAAAGAATTTGGTTCTGTATTTTTAAAATACAGAACCAAATTTTTAATTTTTATTTTATTTTTATTTATTTACTAATGTTACAAATACAATTAAAAATTATATCATAACTTAATTTAAACGAGAATAATAACAAAGACCTTCACTCGTTGTAGTGAAACAGACCAGAGTCTATGGTGGGAATCGAACCCACAACCTCCACACTGATAGGCTAGCACACTACCCACTACCCTACCGAGACACCCTTTTAATTTTTAAAATAATATTTTATTTAAATTTAAGACACCCGAAAAAAACACCCGATATTTGCTTAAAAAAACATATGAAATGTATGAGAAACATTTTGTTTTATTCAAGAAATATAGTCACATACATTTAAAAATTTAAAAGCGAAAACATACTTGATCTGTCATCTACTAGCGCGAAAAGACACAAAAGATGTGCACGTACACGCTCACACACATTCTAAACAAAAAGGACTGAGATTAGTTAAACCATAAAGAATATTTATGCAAAAATATATTTTTTTTAATAGAAAAGAACTCCATAAAAAATATATTTTGCATACCACAAAATGAGATTTTTTGTTGAATAGCCTCATAAAAATTAAATCACTTGTTGTTTTGTTTAAAAAATTTCTTTATATGAAATAACATTTATGCATGATAAATATATTTAAGAGTAGGAGGAAATTTTTGTATTATTCAACTTGGTACATTCCCTTACTACAGAGTCTGTCCAAGACCCTGAAAAAGATGAAATAACGAGGAAGACTGCGGAACAGATAGATACTGGTAACAACCACCAAATAACAAATGTATCCATAAATAAAATAACAACAAGTAGCATAGTTATTTTTGCAAAAAAAGAGAGCTGAACAACAAAATAGTACCCCATGTGGAACGGCAGAGCTCTTAAATAATGCTTTCATCCAAAATGTTAATACACAATGGTTTAAACAACTTTAGCTCACTTAAAAAGATAAAAGGTGTGTAGTAGATTTTATTCACATAATTTAATTTATTTTATTGACATCACTGTCTGCAAAGCAAATGTTCTGCCAACTAGTGTAATTGCATTAACTAAGGCTAAGCATCTTCTCGCGTCCAGTTTAGTACGATCGAAAACAGCGAAAATTGCTTTATATATTGTGAGAACAGCCCCTCTTGAAATTGAAATCGATTATTAAAATCATTTTATTTTATGCAGAAATGAATTCACTACTTAAGGATCTGCTATATAAAAAAAGCACATAAAACAAGTCAAAAATACGAAGTGTAAATAACTTTTGAAGGATTTGCTTTTTGTTTTATTGTTCGCAAGAATATAAAATGTACGATTACTTAATAAAAATATTTTGTCTTAAAGAGCTTTCCAACAACAAACTAACTTTTTTTATTTGAAAAACAACGTGCATTTTTTTATACGTATATATGTACCTTTTTGCTTAATGGATTTCTGGTAAATGAATACCGGGTATTAGAGTGGTTTTAAAATATTTTAGAAAATCTTTTAAAGGCATATAAAGAAAAATCTTAAATTCAAAAGTGTAGTTAAAAAAGTATAAGTTTTTACTTTTGTTTTTCTTTTTTGCTATAATTGCAAATAAATTATAATTGAAAAGAAAAATGATGGATACAAGTGCAAAAAAGAAAATTCTAAATAATCAAGCTTCAAAGATTTTTGTTCTCATGCATTTATGCTATTTCAATAAAGCAATTGGTTATACATAATACACTAAGAGAATTCTGCCTCATAAAACCAATGAAATAATTTCATTAGATTTTCTCATTAATCTAATGGCAATTTCATAAATACAATGAAATTATTTCACAATATTAATGCAATTTTCATTGGATTTGTGAAATTGTCATTCAGAGAAAAAAAATTTTAATAAAATTAATTTTTTTTGTTATATCAGTTAAATAATTAATTGATTTTGAACCTACAACGATTTTTGTAAAAACAATTACTTACAATAGTAAGTTAAAGGAAAATAAGAAAAAATTGTTTAACATTTTTTTTGTTGATTTCAAATTAATTTAAATTAAGATTATTGTTATTTCAACAATGTGAGTTGTTAATTTTCCGAACAAATTTTAACTATCACAATTGTTATATTAACAATATTTTTTATACAAAATAACAATCCTTGAAGCGACTTTTTGCTTTTCTGCGAAAAACACTAAATGTCTTTGGGCGGAATCGAACCGGAAACCTCTGGACTAAGAGACTAACGTTCTTATCTCTCAGCTACAGAACAATTCGTTATTAAATACGCAAATGACGAATACACACGAAATGTGATTTGCTTTCCCAGCAAACAATTTTTGCCGATTTCGGTCCGAAGTCGGTCAGAAAGTCTGCACAAGATGCCGAATTCGTATCCGATGTCGGTCAGTAAACGTAACGAAAATCATATGAGTGGTTGACAAGAAACTCGATCTCTTTGTCTGAGGAAATTCTAAAGAACATACCGAAAGGTCTAACACAATTCTGTACGAATTCCGACGAATTTCCTAGCGAAATTCTAAAGAAATTTTCAACATGTATTATAAATGTCGGAAAAATGTCTGACAAAACATCAGAAAAATTTCCGATTTATCTGATACGTTTTACGTCTTGGCGTATTAATATCAGAGAAAAGTCGAAGCTAAAATTAGAAATTTATCCTAAATGTCGTTTAAAATTCTCCATGCATTATTGTGTTGCTTATGGCAACTCATCAGAAAACATTTAGAAATATTTTATAAGTTAAAAAACTCAAATATTTGTGCGTATAAGCTCAAGAGATAAATGAGAGTTGTAACGAAAAGTAAAATCAGACAATGTGCAGAAGTGACTGCTAAAAGTCATAAGACGTAGATCAGAAAATGGGCGGACTACTCCGTCAAATGCCTTAAAGGAAATTAAATTGCCTTCGGATAATGTGCAGACTATTCTGATATTAATCGGCTAATATTTCAGACAATGTGCAGAAACGTCGTACCAAAAAACTACCTACTACTGTTCCGCCAAATGTCTGAGGGACTTTTAGACAACTCGGCTGATTGTCGGTAAAGTCTCAGATTTTTTTCTGATGTTAGACATGTCGGCCAAAACTGTTTCCTGGGTACTTATCTTATTACTATGCTTTAAATTAGAACTACTACTTAGTTTTTAATAAAACCAGTAAGTATTTTTATCATTATCTGAAAGTAGTTACAATTTGTTGATATGTACACAAAAAAAAAATAAGTTTCGTTTTTGATAACAAAAATCCCGGTATTCAATAATTTTCTTTTCAAATTTCCTGTGATAAAGAATTCCCCTATATTGATAACAAAATTATTTCAAAATAAAAATATATATATAAATTAAAAAAATGTTGACATGGCTGGAATACGAACCCGGGCTTTCCGGACGTAAAGCATACACTCTATAGCTGAGCCATATCCCATTTATTTTTTATGGGATACAACTTGTTTTAAGTACTTATGTATAAAAAGAAAAGAAATAACCGGCATGGAAAAGAAATACTTACAACGAAATATTTTATTATGTTAAAGATAAATGTTATTGAAATTCATATTTTTTTTAATAACATGGTTTTACTGAATATAATTCTTGTCTATTTTTTTCTGTGTATTAATAAAATAAGTCGACAACCACTTTTTTAGTCAACATTTGTTTGTATATGAAAACTAATTTTTGTCGCTTAAACTTATAAGTCAACAATAGCTGAGTGGGTAAAGTTTTTGTCTTCATATCTGAACGAGCACAGGTTCGCATTC
The DNA here is from genome assembly GCA_956483635.1 of Panzeria rudis. Lineage (NCBI taxonomy): Eukaryota > Metazoa > Arthropoda > Insecta > Diptera > Tachinidae > Panzeria > Panzeria rudis. The sequence goes on from OY101447.1 coordinate 168,948,788, forward strand.
CAGCTAGTTCAAAAAAAAAAAATAAGAATTAAAAAATAAAATAAAGTTTAAAAAATGTAAATAAAACATAATGCGTATACATTTTTTTAAATTTTAATTCTTTTATTTAACTACTTATTTTTTATCTTCAAGTAAGCCAAATAATAACTAGTTAATTGCTTTGACAACGTAAATACATTTGTAAGGGGTACCCTTTATTTTTTTTTTACTTCTAAGACAAAAATAAGTAGTTATCGAGTCAGATTGTAAGTAGTTACGACTTAAGTCCTCATATATTTTTCTGCCTACCAGTAAGCAAAATGTTTGCTGGGTAAATATTATATATCCCATTAAATATTCTGCTTTTGAAATAACATACTGCTTACAAGAATCCTTTTGCATCTTAAATATACATTTTGTGATATTATTTTTCTGTGAATTTTTGTTTTAAAACTATTCCTGTGAAGCAGGATTACTCAGAATTTTCCAAGCCCCAATGCCTTTTATTATGCTTAATTGAGGTTGTAAAACTTAATTCAATTTTCCAACATTGTCAACTTAGTCATGGAAAATTACAAAAAAAAAAAAAATAAATAAAATTGTTCTCGCTAAATTCTTTGCTAAATTATGAATAATGCATTTTATGTATTTTTTTCTCGGGAGCTTAAAAATAATGTAAGTAGATAAGCCAGCAGAGGAAAGTTTTTGTGTTGCTGGATAAAGGAAAATGTTACTTTCTCGTAGTTATTCTATGAAATAGATTGAAAACTTTTTTCATGACACTTTTCTCTCTGGCTCAAGTGTAGGATGATGAAATTGCAATAATAGTTAAGTCTTATGTTTTCATTCAAACTAGCAATTTTCTTAAGCATGTTAATGTAGTTATTCCCTTTTATACTTCATTACATAAATACATAAATACATATTTACAATGTACATACTTACAAATGTTCTTGACTATATTCTTTTGTTGTAATCACAATATTTGTCTTGTAAAATTACATTCAAGGAAACAAAAACTAAGATTGATTAACTTTTAATTGGGTCCAGCCTTTGTCTATCGTAATAACTAGAAGAGATAACAAATTATTAGCTTTATTTCAAATATTTGCCATCAGTCAGAAAATTGAATTGAAAACTACTTAAGACTTTTTTCAGTATTAGAATGTCCCAAAGTTAAATTGTTGTTAGAAAATGATGGATTTATATTGTAAATGCATGCATGTGACAGGGAAATTCGACTAATTGTAACCTTAAAATTCTGTTAAAATATCCGATGATTGAAGTACATGGCGCACACAGGGGAAAAAAGCCAATCTAGTGGAATTTTAATTCAAAAGAAATTTATGCGCTTCATTAAAGTATTTAAAAGTGTATTTAAAAATAAAATTTATCTATCAGTAAGTCACCTGCTTCAGAAAATATTACCTTTTAAACATTGAGAAAAAATTGGGTTGTAATTCTTTATTGATTTCTATATCAAATTTGTTGGTGCATTGAATCGGACATGATGGGCGTTTTCCAACAAAGTAATTTTTTTATTTTTATAAAGTGTTACATCGGATATTTTAAATGGTTTTTCTTCATATATTTACTATTTCAGTTAAGGTTTAGAAGCGTAAATACAGAAAAATCTTATATTGAAAAATTTTCTAAATCTCTATTGAGATACAAAAAAAGTATAACCGAGTATATCTTTAATATAGATATTATAGAGTAATATTGTTCCAAAAATTAGCTACGCAGACTTGCGGATGCGACTTTTACATCAGTTTTTCTAACTATACACCTTTTTAAAATTTTCCTAATTGTGTGTTTTGAAATGCAATATAAATTCTTAAGCATTTTGAAATTTTAGTGCACTTTGAATTTTTTAATGCATTTTGAACTTTTGAAATTGATTGCATCCAACTAAATAAAGCGCCCACTGTGTTAAACATTTTTTACAGTCTTTATAGTCTACTAAACCTTCTTATGTAATTAATGCATCCTTTTTTTGTAGATCAGACTATTAGTTTGGAAGATATAAGCTTTCCGATGACTAAAGAGTTTTATAGTTAAAATTTGTCTTATATCTGTCGTCACAACCCTTAACCGCCCAAGTCGAGTTAGGACAAAATTTAATTTTTGGTGTGATGGACTCCATTCGTGTCTAAATCAAATCGTAACCAGTTTTTTAACACAGTGGGCGCTATAATAGCTTTATAATTTTTTACACACTTTAAAGCCTTCAGCAAACTATTAATTTGGAAGATATAAGCTGTCCGACAACTAAAGAATTTTATCGGTAAAATTGGTTTTATATAGAAATATATAGCGCCCACTGTATTAAAAAATGCTGCATAGCTTTCAACACACGTATAGCCTACATCCTTCTCTATAATTCATCTATACATTTTTTGTGGATTAGACTTTTAGTTTGGAAGATATAATTTTTCCGCCGCTAGATTGGCCTTTTTTCCCAGTATGCAGCGGTTAAAATAACAATAAAAACCCTTCAAATAATACCTGGTAAAAAAATTGGAAATAATTTTTCAAATAATTACTATGCAGATAATATTAGAAAAGTAAGTAAAAATTTATTTCAGTCATACAAAAATTTGCAATTGCTTTAAGGTCTTAGAAGATACGCACCGTGCTTTTTAAAATGATCGATTTTTTTAAAAGATATTTATTAATTAATTTTCGTTTAAAAATTAATAGTTTACATGAAAAGACTGTTTTGCATAAAAAAGAATAAAAATTGGTAATTTGTTACCCTTTTTCCTAACTTTGTTGGCAATGAACAGGCGGATGAGCTGGCCATGACTGGCTCTGCTATGGACACCTCCGCTGCTGGATCGGTAGCCATGCAGTTTGGCACTATTAGAAACTATATTTTCAAATATTATCGGCAGAAATCTGAAGACTGGTAGCGCAAGTTGAGCAAGGCGGCTAGGAAGATGTGCCCTTGCTACAACGATAAGCGCACAACACAACTAAATAAGAGAAACCGTAGGGGCATCTCGAGGCTCATCGCAATAGTGACGGGGCACTGTGCGATCAGCAGACACGCTAGCAGAATATCCCTTTCCTACAAATGCATTCTGCCGCAATCAAAGTAGAGAAGAAACAGTTTTTCACTTTCTTTGCGAGTGCCCGGCCTTGCACCTCTCGAGACACAAATTATTGGGCAGCAATATACTAGACGACCTATAGGAGCTATCAGAAATTGATCCAGGTTACCTGCTTAGGTATCTCAATGTAACGGGTTCATAGAAAAAACTAAATTTCATTTTCTGTAAAGGAATTCAATGAAATAGTAAATATTTCGTCTAGGAACGGACCTACAAACAAATTTCATAAATATTGAAAAAAATATCTCAGCAATTTCATTAAAAAAAACTTGTTTTTTTCAGTGAACAAAGTGCTTAAATCTATAAAACAATTTCTCTAAAAATATTTTCAAATTGTAAACAAAACAATTTACTAAATCAAATAAAAAGGTTTACAGGATTTTCTGAAAAATATCAAACAATATTTTTGTCTGAATAATAATAATAAAAAAATAACTAGTCTAAAGATATTAACAAATATTAAACAAAATAGTTTATTGGATTTTTTGTAATATATCAAACAAAATTTTTGCCTGGGTCATCATCATCCATTAAGCATTTATGAAATTTTACTTTGTTAAATGTGTTAGGTTTGAATGTTTATCTAAAGACCCTAAAAAAATTAATGAGACGTAAAGCAACGACATGAACGAATTGATTCACTCAAAAATCTTCAGTAAACAAACTTGGTACAATCGAATTCATTTTGCTATAATTGTTGTTGTTGTTACTTGTGTGTATGACGTCATTGTGGTTGTTTTCTAACGACACAATTTTCCCTGTTGTTTTTGGTGTTTGCATCCCAAATAAGAGTCAAACAAACAATTCATTGATTATGTAAAGAACATTTAATGAAAATGAAATTTATTTTTAGGCAAACTTTTGTTTGAAAATTTTTTGGTGATAATTTTTTCTGTGTTGGATCTAGTACCTACCACCGCATGCAGGATATGGGTTCGAACCTACATGGGTTGACCCTGACGAGTGCAGTGGTTTGTCAAAACGGAATCCTATTGATTCTATTTGATTGCTTGCGTGCAGTAGGCAGCCGCATATAGCAACCAACAAACCAACCCTTTTTTACCTAGAGGAAAATATCAATATAGAGCACCAAAAAGGAAATTTTTCTTAATATCGCTTCCAATTCGGTGACTAGCAATAAAAAAAAGAGAACTTCTTGCAATGACAAGCCTATGTAAAAATCATCCAGAAATTATCCAAATTTGCACTACTTCCGGAGCGCAAACCCTACATTTGCATGACTTCTTTGGAGTGTCTTTTTCTACTGGAAAGCTAGTAAAATTTATTGAACTCTCTTTCCTCTTTTTCTCCCGCCTTGTCTAAAATTACGTTTTAATTTTGCTCAACAGGTTGTTTCGAGCAAACTATCTCGAACCGTTACTAGATCAGTGTCACTTTTTTCGCATTTGTCAGTCAGAATAAATGGATGACACAAAGTTGCGATTCTAATGGCAACGCAGTGTTGCGATAATATTTGGAGTAAAGCAGGCCGTGCTCATGTGGGCTGGTCCTTAGTAGAATAAAATTTTTTTAATAAATAAATTTTGCAATTACAAAACAAATATTTTCATACCCATCGGTGTGATCAATTTGTGAAATATTAAAAAGTCTACGGATCTGCTTTTCTTTTCTTTAATTATGATTATTTAATTTTAAAGAAAAACGTTTACAATTTTAGTGTGTTGAGTAATAAAGTTTATAGCAGGAAAACACACACACACAGCCACCCACTTTATTGCCAATGGGTGTGTGTGCTCGCTCAATTTTCTCTCAACTTAACGTTTTGTTTGGTTAATAAATCATCATTTATTATGTATTTCCGGTTTTTTGAGTTAATAAGAATATTCAAGACTATTAAAATTTATTAGCTATAATTACTTTTACAACGAATTTATTACTCTCTTTATAGAATTGTTTTAAAATTATACATCACTATATGAACGCTTTACTTTTATGGTTTAAGAATTTTTATTTGTAATCGCTGTAGTTTGGAATCATGTTTTAATTTAAAATTAGATATAGATTTGTTCTTTACTCAAAAATAATTCTTGAATAAATAGATTTTTGGATGAAATTAAAAAAAAATAGATTATGATGAGCTTTTTTATTTGCCTGCAATAAAAGATAGAGTTCATATTTAACCTCATTTAACCTAAACATTAAAAAGTTTCTACTTAAATTTTATTATGTTTTCATGTATTTTGCATTGAGAAGAAATAAGAAACTCTTCCAAATTGTAATATAAATTCATACTCTATTTTCGTCGCTAAAGCATTTCAGTGGCAATGTGAAATAAAATGTTTATCACTCACTGAAATTTAATTGTTCATTAAATATTTATATTTCTATACAAAATCTAGAAAATAGGTTATTGTGTTTTTATATTTGGCTATAAATAAAAGATGGAATTGCAACATTCTTAACGTCTAGAATGTTGAGTATTTAATGGTTATTTAAAAATTAATGAGAAGTGTGATTAAGTGCCATTCACATCCGGATGAATGAGAGTGGGTTTTTTATACAGACACTAGCAACTGCAAGATGTTGTGCTTTACTACCTTCATCGTAATAATATAATAAAAGAAAAAAGAAAATACAGAAACTTTTTTCTCTTTTCCTTACCTAATTATTTGTTACTAAGGATTCTAATAACAGATATAAAAATATTTAGGAATTTTCCAAATATATAATGATAAATTTAATATAGAACCAGTTGAAAAAGTCATAGCTATTTCGTATACACTGAAAAATATACCTGCAACATATGCACATTTTACGAAATATTTCGCAATTTTGCACCACGACATTCTTTCGTAAAACATACAAAATGTAAGAAAATAGCTCTATACAACAGTTTGGTTTTTTTTTCTCAAAATTACGGGATTCTGACAACCGATTCTGGTAGAGGAGACAAAAAAGTATACGGGTGTCAGCATTTAGGACATAGTCGCTCATACTGGCACCAGAGGTCCGAGCATTATCCGGCTCGTATATGTATACAGCCGAATGAAAACCAATGTACTTACTAAGAGTAAAAATAAATAACAATTTCATTCAGTTTTATGAAAGCTTGTTGTTTTTTCACGTTGTTGTTTTTCTTTTCAATATGCATACAGTGGAATACTACTACTAGCACATACTCATAAGCACTAATACTAAATTAAATACTAATTTCTCTCGATGACCAGCACTGATTTAGGAAGATGACATCGGAATATTATTTAAGGGCGTTTAAAGCCTCCCCCTTTTGGCCTGTTCGTGCAGCATATCGGTACATGAAACTATGTGTTCTTTACATCTGAGGTGTAGTGTATGTTTAGCAAATCTATAGAAAATGTTAGTGCAAATATTTTTGTGGACGGTCATTTTTGGATTTTTCCTAACAAATCGTAAAAAACAGCCCTAAAAAGATAAAACTCGGGGATAATATGCTCTACAAAAATGTTGCGCATAAAATGTTACTATAGGCCTTTAAAGACAATTAATCTCCAAACTCAACTTCTACGTCAGAAATCAATGAAAACTTAAACTATGTTTAAGTGTCAACTTCACACTTCTTCACAATTAGTGTAAGGTATACGTGTAAGGTATACGATATTTTTATCACTTTTATGTAAAACACCACGAGAAATATTTTTCTGGAACATTTTAACCCTTTTATTCTTCGTTTCATTGGTCTTTTTGTACATTTCTTAAAAAAGGGGAAAAACTGTGCTTCAGCGGCGGTATCGGGGTCTAAAATGCTCTACAAAAATATTCACCGTAAAGTTCTATAAGACGCAAGCTCTACACACAGAAAAAAAGGAATGTAAAATCCACATGCCGCAATTTTGATTGGAAATCAAAATTTGAGTGTGTTAGTGTTTATTTGCTTTGTTCACTCCCAGCAAACCAAAACATTCGAAAATAATATCGCATTCGAATGTTGCGCACACGTTTCTCGGACAAAACACTCGCGAACGGCTATCGAAGTCGGAAAGAGAAAGAGCTGCTAGAGCTCACTCGTCGCTCAGTTTGTGGCAGCAAATCTTTCGATTTCGATGTTTCGCTGACAAATCAATAGTGAACCAATATCGAAGAAATATCGATACCACAAAAATGCAGAAAAAAATAATTTTTCAAGATTGTTATCTTTATTTTTTAATTTATCTATTTTATTGTTATTGGAATAATTATTTATTTTAAATTTTAACTTAGGCTGCATTCAATCAGATTCGAACATAAATAAGTTTTATGTTAAACAATCATTTAAATCATGTTGAATTAAAATGAAATGCATTTTACATACGATGGTATTTATTTAGTGTATAAGTAAAGAAAACTTTGAAGCTGTTGTGGCTGCAGTGGTTAGCGCGTAGACTATAATGCAGGTGGCACGAGTTCAAATCTTGGCTGGGGCAGTAAGGTACAACGCAAAGTTTTCTGATGACTATCACGTAAGTAAAATAATTAATAAAATAGCTACATTAAAGTCATGTTGTTTCAGCTTGATATAACTTTAATTCAACATGATTCTTCGTGTTGTTTCAATATCGAATTCACGTTGTTTCAACTTGAAATAACTTTGATTCAACATGATTCTTCCTGTTGTTTCAATATCAAATTCACGTTGTTTCAACGCGAAATTACTTTGATTCAATATGATTTTTCGTATTATTTCAGTACCAACTTCATTTTGATTTAAGTGTACTGGAATATTAAATCAACATGAAATATAGTTAATTCAAAAGGAAAATTTTTTTTCAAGAGTATTGTAAATCATATTGATTTAACATGAAACACCTATGAAGCAAAATCATAACAGAAAAATGTTACATTAACCTGATTTTCGACGATTTTACATGGAAATTTTTCTCTGTGAAGACTTAACTAGGACACTAAAAATCATTCAAAACTTAAAATGTGTGTTAAGGGTTAATTTCCTACTTATTGACAATTCGTACTCGGCATAGCAAATCTTGTGAGCGTTATGTTAAAGGTATAAGATGTGTTTAGCTTTTTTATGCACACGACCATAAGGAATATTTCTGTAAGAGATTTTTGGCCGCTATATAGCCGCTGAAAGGTCTATATAGCGAGCCCCTTTTCTAAAAAATATACAAAAGGACCCATACAACGAAGAGCTAGAGGGCTAAAATGCCCCAGAAAAATGTTTCTTGTGAAATTCTTCATAAAAGTGCTAACCACATCTTATACCTGAAACATAAGACTTACAAGATTTCATATACTGAGTGCTAATTGCGCATAAGTATGAAGTTAACCCTTAAACATAGTTTAAATTTTCTATGATTTCTGGCGTACATTGCCAACATTTTTGTAAAACATTTTATCCCCGCAATCCCCATTTTTAGGTGTTTTTTTTAAGTTTTGCTAGAAAAGATTAAAAAATTACTGTTATGTGGGGGAGCTAGAGGATTAATATGTTCCCCAAAAGTATTTGCCTTAATATTTTCTACAAAAATGCTAAACATATCCTACACCCAGTCGTGCCATTTATGAAGTTTTTTTACGATATGACAAAAAACGATATGGCATACTGTGTTGTCATATCATAAGTTTTTTACGATATGACAACACTAAGATAGCCATACACGGTGTTGTCTTATCGCAGTGTTGTCAGATAGTAAAAAATCTACGATATGACAACACAGTATATCACATCGCTTTTTGTAATATTGTAAAAAAACTTAATATGGTAGCGCTGCCTGCACCTCTTACGTAAGGAACACATAGCTTAATGTACCGATATGCTGCATGAACATGCCAAAAGGGTAAAACTTTAAACCCCTCTACAATAAAATTCAGATGTGATCGTGCAAAACGCCGACACACGAATATTCTTTTTTGGTCTCCTCCACCAGAATCAGTACATGGCTCTGACAATGTAATTTGTTTCGTGTTGTACACTGTAATTGAATTGAAATTGAATACGATAAAATGCAGTTAATATCAGCTTGAGAGTGAATTAATTCTCGTATTCAATTTTCACGAATAAGTTGTATATATAAGAATTAAAATCGCATTCAACAGAGCCACCTGAGAAGTTGTGATAAGTAAAATACACCTGAGCACTGACGATGGAAGTGTAGCGGCTTCGACAAAGAAAATACACTGTATTTTTTTAGAAAAAAAATTTCGGATTTGGTCCATGTTATTGGCAAAATTTTTGGTCCATGTAAAAGAACATATAAAATGATGTAATTTGGCATTAACAGCTCAAAATCGACAAAAAATGGACTTCCGCGCTTATTCAAGAAAACCACAGACATAAGAATATTGAAAAATTTTTGCAAAGTTAGCAGGCTGCCCAGAAATGAGATGATATTTTTCCTATCAAGAACTTGCTCCCCATTTGGATCTAATTACTTTTAACGGTAGAAACTTAAATTTAATATTTTTGTGCCAATAAATATATAATTATAGCACCCTATCACCTCAAGCCGGGAAGAGATGTAAGCCAACTGTAGCAACCACATGCTGCTGCCATTAGTTTATCTATGTGAATTTTTATTGTTGCTTTTTGTTGTGTTTTATTTAATGGGATCTTCAGTTTGCTTTACACCTTGAATACTTAATTGCACAATAAACAGTAATAAAAACTTTTTAATTAGAAACACTTAGAGGCCTGTATAAAAAGTGTTTGAATACTTAAACATGTTTACAGCATAAAAATATCCAGACGCACAGACACAAAAACAATTAACATTAAATAAAATAAAATGTAACAAACAGGAGGAGTCAAGTAATTAAGTGTTTTATGCAATATTTACTCGTAATACACTCCATGCCATCATAAAAGACAAGAAAATAAATTTCATAGAAATGGCGAAACCCATTTCCAAAATCATGTATAATTAAAGCTGAAATATAATCACTTTAATGAATGAATCTACTCTTTAATAATGAAATGTATACTCACTGGTAAGCTTTTAATTGATTATCACGTATGCGCGTGTGAAATAAATTAAATCGTTATGATGTTTCATTCAATAAAAAATAAACATAAATAAAAAAATAGACAACAAAAATAAGTATTTTTTTAGAATGAACATTAAACTTCCCAATTTCACAATAATAGTAATAAGAAAATTTATTATATAAAAGGAGAAGAAACAGCATACAATAAAAGAAAAGTCAAAGTTGAGTCCAAATCCCTCACTACAAAAACAGTAGAAATTAAAAATTCTATGGATACACATTTTTTAATTAATTTTTTTTATTTGGGATTTTTGAAGAGGCTGCTCTGATCCAATGATTTTATAACTTATAAGGTGGTTGTCCAATTTTGCTACAAAAACCACTACGAAATTTTAAATAAAAAAATAACTTTGGATAAAAACCATGCAGTTCGACTAAAAACGCATAACTCAATTATTAAAAACTCTAAAGGCACTTAGCTAAACATGAATGTGTAATGTTCCAAAAACTTGGGCAAAATATACATTCAATAAAATCCCAGCATTGAGAATATCAATGATATTCCACGCTGGTAAGACCGAAATGGAAAAAGGTTAAAATAGTTTAACATGCTAAGAAAAAGACAGTTAGTGAAGTATCGAACATTTAGACAAAGTTCAATAAGATGCGACTCGCCCCAAGATGGCGACAGTGTGTTAATTGAGCTTACTAATATTAGTAGGATTTTCGTTGCAGTGTTGTTACCACTGTCAGTGGTAGTGTGGGTAAAGGACTCTGGTGAGTAGACTTGGTGGTCACGAAACAGCTGTCAGTTCAACCTTCCGTACAGCCAAATTTTTCTTTGAATGTTCAATATTTACATGCTTTAGAATTTCTTTCTTAAATAAAAAATAATTTGATCGAAATTAAAATGAACTTAAGCCAAACTAATTTAATAACTTTAAATAAAATTACCTTTAAGCCGTACTAACATTATTTCTTTTATATAAACAATTGTTTCGGAAGTATTCAGACCGCAATAATGAAAAATATATTTTTTATGCAAAATCGAAATATTTTTGTTTTTCAAAAATTTAAAAAAATGAATAATACAAAATGCTAAAATTTTTATTAACTGACTGTAAAGCCACATATACCTCAAATAAAATAAGCTTTATTTAACGAAAATCGAAGGATAGATATTGATTTTATTCACAATAAAGTGAAATTACCTAATTTTTGCAAAAATTCAAGTTTAGATACAGTGCTCCACCGATTTCATTATAACTTGAAAAGAGGTTATCCCAGTTCCTTACAAAAAACATTAAAAAACTTGGAACAAAATTAGCAGTTCTCAAGTTTTTTTAATATACTCAATGATTTCGGAATTATTCAGACCGTAATGATGAAAAATATATTTTTAAGGGAAAATTAGAAAATTTTCATTTATTAAAAATATATGATAAATCGAAAATGGCAAAACATGCAATTTTTTAAGAAATCCTAAAGCCACTTATATTATAAATAAAATAAGCTTTATTTCATGAAAATTTATACAGAAATATTGATGTTATTCTTAATAAAGTGAAATTACATTCATACAAAGCTTTGTCTCGATTTTAAGATGTATTTCTGCGCATTGTATTACTTAGAAAAACACAAAACAAATACAAAAATAAATAACCGTAAATATAAATAAACATGTTAATTTTGTAGCTAATTCCCACAAAATAGGGCAAATTCATAAGAGAAGACTTTGTTTTTTCTTTTAAAAGTATGTCTACAAATAGTTTGTCATTCGTGACTTTTCTTTTTAATATTAATTATAATTATCATATAAATCAATAAAATGGTGAGTCGTATAAATTAATTAAAACTCTATAAGCAATAACTGACTGCAATGCAAAACAAAATTATTAAATACATGTAAAATTGAAGTGTTTATTGAAAAATTTGTAGCATGGAGCTTCATCAATTTGTTATTTGAATAAGTATTTCAAAAATTCAGTGGGATGTTGAGTCGTAAATAATTCAATTAATGTAAAAAAATTATAATTCGTGACTTGTATATTTTTATGGTTTTTATCATTGTGATAGTTTCTAATATCTGATTTCGTCGTTTTTTTAATTTTTTTATTTCTGTGTTTGGCTTTGATTTAAAGAAGAAATCTAAGAACTTAAAACGAAGTAAAATAATACAGAAATCGTATTAGTGAGGTAACGAATGACAAAAATATTATATTTATATGGTAAAACAAACACAAAATATATGCTTCTTAGGAGACTGTTATCCCAGTAAAAAATGTTCATACATTTTGAAGCACTAAAGAAATAAAGCGCTTCATAATTCGCTTTAAAATATGAGCTTGTTCAGAAGCTTCGTACACAAGCTATACAAAAAAGCTGATTTTGTAGTGCTGATCCAAAGCAGGTTTTTAAGCGAGAATGAAGAGTAAGTTTATTTGAGTTTCTCGGTGCCGTTTTGCAACAGTGTTTTTGGTCGAGTGATTGGTACGTTGGACTTCAAACCTGAAGGTTCTTAGTTCGATACCAGTTGAAGTTAAAATAACAAACATTGAAATGAAAATATGAAATTAATAAAAATAAATAAAGTAACGAAATAAGAAAAATACAAAATGGCGTTAACGACGCCAATCCACATTAAACCATGTTTTCATATATTATTAGTTCTAGTGCTGAAAATGTTGATGATTTTCAGCCCTTCAAAAGTGCTTTTTTGAGCAAAAATGTAGTGAAATATTGAAACACTTTTCATACCAGGAATGAAACGTTATGTTGGTTGAAAAATACTGACAAAGTCATTAATGTAACGTAACAAATCATTATACATAAGTTTTTCTTTCAGTGTACATAATTCAATGTATTTGTAAAGAAAATTAAAATTTATATCGTATTTTATTTAACTTTGCCATGAGAATTAACTTGTTTGTAAGTACCACATCAAAGCAGCAATTTAGTAAATAATATAAGATATCACACATACATTTATTCATAAAACCAGAATATTAAACAAAAATGTAAAATAAATACTAATCATGATTACCTCTACACTCTATAAATTTTATTGCTACCGAAGACGCTATTTCAAATAGAAAAGAAAATCAACCAAGTCATCGCAAAGATGGCCGGGTAACAGATAAAGAAATCGCTGCTCTACTCATTAGTTTTAGTTATTCTTTACCTTAAATGAAAAAAAATTGTTCAATTCACAAGCTCGTATTAACGTCGTATGTGTTGTGTAATCGTCTAATTATACGATATTGTATTTGTGTTGTTGGTAATTTTCATACAAAAGTGCGTTATAATTATACGATTGAATTTTATATGTTCTTCAAATAGTTGTATTGAGGCCAGGCCTGGGAATATTCTATTTGTTAGATTAATTTGTAAAAATATTTTATATATATGATAAGTAACACCAGAAAATACATTCTTCTTAATGATAAATATATAATTGATTCATTTCAATTTAATTTTCAAACTATTTTAATCAAAATTGCTTGTCGCGAAAAAAGTTATTCTATTTCGCGTCAAATTAAAATTCCCATGCCTGGTCTCATTGCATGGTATCAAACAAGGTGAATTAATACCAGGTGACCTCGAGAGATCAGGTGAATACGAATTGTTTACCATATTTGAACCGCAAACTGTGTTAATGTATCGGCTTTTTTGATAGTCCAAATATAAATTCTGCACGGCGAATTTATATTTGGAATGTCAAAAAGCTGATATATTAACACTGTTGATAGTTCAAATATAGAAAGATTTTCTTAGTCACCTGATCTCTCGAGGGCACCTGGAATTAATTCTCCTTGCCTTGGTATTAATTAAATTGACATTTAAGATAGGACAAAATAACGATACAACAAATTTGTCTGTTCACAAGCACATAAACAAGTGTCGTTTTTTTAAACGATAAGACATACGACTAAGCTTGTGAATTGAGCAAATATATATATATATATATTTATTTTTAGAGTCATTAGTCGAAATCCTTAAAGTAATTTTTAATAAATGTTTTAAACTATTTATAGCATAAGTACACTTCATATAACAAATTAAAATTGGAAAATGTTATTAAGTTTGTTTTAAGGTTTTCTTTGTTTTCTGCTCTTTGCACAGGCACTATGGTTGTTTGTAGGCTAAATTCTCTTTTTATTGTTGAAGTAATTAAGTGAAATGCTTTTTATTTCCACTTGAATTTTAATTATAAATTTTAACTTTTGTTGTTGTTTTTTTTAAGCAGAGGCCACAAATATTTTCTTTGTGTCTCTTGTTTAAATGTGCCTCTATATTTGTAAAATACTATAAAGGACTTCACAAGGGTGTACTAACTGTGTTATATCTGTCGCTGTATGAGCAAAAGTTTTATTTTATTTTTTAATATTTGTTGGTATTCCCTCAGCATAAGTTTTGTAAACTTAAGCATATAGTATTCAGCCAATACAATATTTAGTAGTAAGCACTTGCGCATTCCTTGGCTTTGTACATAATATACGATTGCTTACACTAGGAAACAAGAAATATGCTAACAAAAAGAAATTTAACGTTTGCTCTCACTTTACCGAACTTTGCCCAAAAAGTAAAGAAACACACTTAATAGTGGTGAGGGCTCGTATAAAAAAAATTAGAACAGTTTAAACGCAATTTTATTCCACGTTTTTATTTTTTTTTGTATTTAAATTGGACTACCCCTTCCCAAGTTATGATGAAATCAATGTAGAAAAAAATTAAAAAAACGTATCCATAGAATTTTAAATTTCGACTGCTTTTGTAGTTAGGGGACCATACCACAAAAAAAATATATAGTAGTGATCAAAGGTCTTGACAAAAGTTTCATTTTGTTGTGTAGTGTTATTGGTATTTGCAACTAAAAAAATAGTCTTTCCAAATTTACTTTACATTTTATCAGTTGTTGCAACTAACTAGTGGTTAATTTTATTATCATTGATACATTTAACTCATTAGCCATTATTTATTATTATAATATAACTTATTTTTCAATAAGAATTCTATAATAGTTGGTGCAACTGCCAAAATTCGATTGGCAACAAATTCGGTTGTCCCAACGAATCAGTTTTTTCTGTGTATTTGTTCCTTGTTTGTTAGGGAGTAAAAATGCCATTTACATAAGTTTGTACTATATACACGTGTACATATTATATAAAATTGTTTTCCATTGAAAATCAAACAATTTTATGCGTGCCCCATAGTGCCACATAAAAGTCGATTATTATATTCCACTTACATATGCCATGTAAAATATATGCATATTGTAGGAGTGGTTGTAATATATATGCCTGTAGATAACGCGAACACCATATACACGCATGTACAGTATACTCCATAAAGGAGTAGGATTAGTCCAAAGGTTACCCAAATGTATGGAGAACACATGGTCGATTTAACATTACGATATCATAGGATTGGACCACATAACCCAGCTTTGCACTTTATCGGAGTAGTCTCAAAACTAATCCATGTCAGTACTTGATGGAGCACTCTAGTGTTCGTGTTGAAATTATTAAAACCCGAGCACTTGCCACTTAACTACAAACTCTTATTTGCAAATGATATGGTACATGTCTGCATTACATCGCACTAGTCCTAAAACTAATCGATGTCACTATTCGATGGAGCAATCAAGTGTTCGCGTGTATGTTAACGATTGCAGTCGTTAAAACGCGAACACTTGTCGGTTAACTAGAAGCTGTTGTTTGTAATTGACATGGTGCATGATTGCAAAACATATGACCATGTTGTAACTACTGCATTTCAACTAAAATGGAGTAGTTACAACTTGGCCCCTAACAAGAGCTTTTACCCAGCAAAAACTTTGCTTACTGCTAGGCAAAAAAGTATATGAGGACTTAAGACGTAACTACTTACAATTTGACTCGATAACTACTTATTTTTGTTTGAGAAGTCCAAAAAGTAAGGAGAACCCCTTACAAATGTATTTACATTTTCACAGCTATTAACTAGTTACTATTTGGCTTACTTGAAGCTAAAAAATAAGTATTTAAATAAGCAAATTAAAGCTAGAAAAAATTGTATACACATTATTTTATTATTATTTTATTAATATTTTTAGTTCTTTTATTTTTTTAACCCAGCTCGTATACGAACCGGTGCTTGTTGAGATTTGAGGACAACTACTTTACCCACTGAGCTATTGTTGACTTATATGTTAAAACGACAAAAAAAATTTTTTTAAGTACAAACACATAATGACTTAAAAAGTGGTTGTCTACTTATTTTATTAATACACATCAACAAATTATAACTACTTTCAGATAATGAGAAAAATACGTACTAGTTTTATGAAAAACTAGGTAGTAGATCAAATTTGAATTATTGTAATAAGATAAATAAGTAGCACTCATTACTTTGTAACCCATTAATAAGGTACTACCGATTACAAAAATGACAAAGTTATTAAATTAGTTTGGCTTAAGTTCATTTTTAATTTAATCATTTGATCAAACTATTTTTTCTTTAAGAAAGAAATTCTAAAGCATGTAAATATTGAACATTCAAAGAAAAATTTGTTCCAAAAACTTTGGCCAAATAAACATTCAATAAAATCCCAGCACTGAGAATATCGACGATATTCCACGCTGGTAAGACTGAAATGGAAAAAGCTTAAAATAGTTGAACATGCTAAGAAAAGACAGTTAGTGAAGTTCCGAACATTTAGACAAAGTTCAATAAGGTGCGACTCGCCACAAGATGGCGACAGTGTGTTAATTGATCATACTAATATTAGTAGGATTTTCGCTACAGTGTCGTTGCCACTGTCAGTGGTAGTGTGGGTAAAGGACTCTGGTGAGTAGACTTGGTGGTCACGAAACAGCTGTCAGCTCAACCTTCCGTACAGCCAAATTTTTCTTTGAATGTTCAATATTTACATGCTTTAGAATTTCTTTCTTAAAGAAAAAATAATTTGATCGAATGATTAAATTAAAAATGAACTTAAGCCAAAATAATTTAATAACTTTGGATAAAACCATACAGTTCGACTAAAAATTCATAACTCAAAAATGACAAACGTTTTTGCTGGGTAGTTAAACACGAACACTTGACTGCTCCATGGAATAGTGACTAGTCCTATGGTAATGTAGACATGGACCATTTCGTTTGCAAACACTAGTTTGTAGATAAGCAACAAGTGCTCGTGTTTTAACAATTTCAGCACGAACACTTCAGTTGCCCCATCAAGTGGTGACATGGAGTAGTTTTGAGACTACTCCGATGTAGTGCAAAGTTGGGTTATATGGTCCAGCCCTAAGACATCGGAATGTTAAATCGACCATGTTTTCTCAAATACATTTGGATTACCTTTGGATTACTCCTATTCCTCTATGAAGTATACTTTATATGCGTGTAGGGCTTAGTCGCGTTATCTGCAGGGTTATCTGTAGGGGTGTATGTAGCTGTATAGTTATTTATACAAAGTATATGTGTCAGTGTTAATGTATGCGTGAAAAAGTTAAAACTTTATTACAATTTCATTTTATGCTTCAACGCAACAAAATAATGAACAATTGCTGGTGCAAGATTAAATATTTATGCGAGCTTGTAATTCATAAAGGCTAACAAGCATGAACAAATCAGTTTGTTGGACATTTTTTCATCATTCTCTTAAAGTTTTTG
The DNA here is from genome assembly GCA_956483635.1 of Panzeria rudis. Taxonomy (NCBI): domain Eukaryota; kingdom Metazoa; phylum Arthropoda; class Insecta; order Diptera; family Tachinidae; genus Panzeria; species Panzeria rudis. The sequence goes on from OY101447.1 coordinate 168,966,457, forward strand.
ACTGGTTCGTTAAAAAAAAAGAAGAACATGTTTACACCAGGAAACCAGCCAGCCAGACAGTGAGGCAGCAAATTAATATTGCATTGATGATAGTGAGAAGAGGAAGATGTAATGGAGATGGAATCGTGAGTAACGTATGAATGCTCACAGACAAAAGAAAACATTTACTCATACATGCTCAATTAATAAAACCTGGTTTGTAGTGTAATCATGTTGGAATTATAATTTAATGGTCAAATGTTCAACAATAAAAAAGAAAACAATACTTTGCTTGCTGCAACCATAAAATGCTTGTCATAACTATAAAATAGTTGTCATAAAAATGCCACAACTATGCCTTTTCTGTAAGTTTGGTTGCAAAACATCATAGTTTGTTTTAGTTTAATTTTTTGATCACGCGTGACCACAGTGGCCATCTCCAGAATGAAGGCAATAACGATGATACTGGTTGTGAGTGGCGAAATTGTGATATATTAAGCCACACAACATTTACGTTGTTCTATAAACTTGATGTTCAAGTTGGCGTGTGTAATGGGGTTTTAATGGTTTCCGTTAATGTTTGTTTGTCTTTCTCTCTCTCTCTCTCTCTCTCTCTCTCTCTCTGTCCTCATTTTACTTGCTTGTTGTTGTTCTACTAGACCGAAAACAATTTAGTGGCAACAATGTAATACGAAAAATACGTTGAAACGAAATTTCATAAAACAAATGAGTTTCAAGTGTCTGTTTGTTTAAGTGACTTAAAAACTTCAAAGGAATTTTAATGAATAAAAATTAAAGTGATTATTTATTCATTAAATTATAACACATTGTCTTTTAAACGTTTCGTTTGTTTATTAAATTTTAATGTGCTTATTATCCGTAGGCGTGTTAATGTGAAATGGATTATTTAATACATGAGACTTAAAATAATAAAAAAATACTCATAAAATCAATTTGTCTGGAAAAACGTTATGAATTATAGCCTTCTTCACATTAAAAAGGTAAGCATATCATATTAGAGCGCCTCAAATAAATCGAATTGTTTTAATTTTGTCCAAACCCGTGTTGAAAGCGGAGCTCTTAGTTTTAATATTTAAATGTCGCTCATTGCAGATTTCTATTTCTCATACAAATTACATAGGAATTTTTTTTTTGCTTTCTTAAAAATATTGTATCTCACGAACTAATGATCCAATGTACATGATTCGTACATATTTTTATAGAAAACTGAACGCTGTACAAAGAGCGTCTGATATAATTTTTTTTTTTCTAAACTGCCTTTTTTCAAATTTATTCGAACTCAAAGTTCAATTCCGAGTCAATAGGATATGAATTGAACTTTGAGTGCGAATAACTTTAGAATGAGACAGTTAAGCAAAAAATGATACTAAACATTTTTTGTAAAACGTTCAGTTGTGTTTAAAAATATGTACGAGCTATACAAATTAGATCATTAGTTCGTGAGATACAACATTTTTAAGAAAACAAAAAAAAAAATCCCAATGTAATTTCTATGGAAAATAGAAATCTGCGATGAGCGAGCTCTAAATATTAAAATTAAGTGCTGAAGGTATTTCACAGGTGGAAAAAAGTAAGATTTTTTTTTGATCGACTTAAATCAAAATTTACAAAATTATGTTTAGTTTTTAATATTATATTCAGATTTTAACAATTTAAAAATGTTTGAAAATTTTTTGCTACTCTTCAGCCATGTTCACGTGAAATTTTATACTGATCAAATTATTAGTTTAAAAATGTTTTGGAAACAGCCGGTTTATTTCCAAAATATTTTGATTCTGCCCCACTGTGCATAGTGTTAAGCTCAAATTGGTGTTCACCGAAATTTTGCAGTAAACTATCCATTTAGGCTTATAAGCTGAATATATCTTTTGCAACCTTTTTTTCAACAACAGACAAATTCGATCCTTAATATGCGTGGTGATTCTCATTATCAGTGCTCGGACTTTCATGTAAATGCATGTTTTTTGTGGTGATAGATAAAGAGATATTGGCTAATTATCTATGCGAATGATCAAATTTTAAGTGTTTTGCCATCGATTTGTAGTTGCATATTTTTAAATATTTTGGTGGTAAGCGCATATTTTGGCAATAAATTAATATTTTTGGAGTTGTACAAAAATTGTTAATGCATATTTCTCAATTTAAAAAAAAATATATTAGTGGGCCGATTATGGATTGCAACCGAGCCTCAGTTGAGTTGCCAGTTGCTGAAAATTATACTACCGCTGGCAACTGGCAACTAATAGCTGTCAATTTCAGTTGCTATTTTGTGCCTTTCTGACAACCATTCATTTTCAGTTGCCAACTAGCAACGCATTAAATAATACACCCAATTATGTTTGTTTTATGTTTTTTCTCTAATATGTAATAAAAATAAAAATTAAAAAAAAATATTTTCATATTATTTTAGTTTTGGTACTTTGTTCGTAGGTAAATTCATATTTTTGCGCATATTTTTCATTTTTAGATGCAGTTGTTAAGCGCTTAAAATCAATTTTTAATTGCATGATAGTCCGAGCTCTGCTCATTATAAACGTTAATTTTGTTTCTTTTTGTTTGCCAATGTAATTAAATTAAATATGAGAAGGTAGGGTTCATGAAATAAAATTATATTTTTCGATTTATTAACATTTTTGTGTATTGAGCGTTAAATTTGCTTTCGCGGCTGTTCTGGGAATGATTTTGGCGAAAAAAATACATCTCAAAAATGAGTACAAGGTTTGAAAGAACTATACATCTGCTCTCTAAAAACAAAAAATGATAATAGTCGCAGGACTATATGAAAAGTTATTATCACTTTTTAATTTTGATTTGGATACACATGGAAAAATAAAAAAATTGTATATCTTAAAATAATTATTTATAAATGAACGAAAAGTAGGTTAACTCTTCTTTTAAATAATACTAGCTATACCCGGCGTGCTTCGCTACCCTATTGTTGTGCAGATACAGAAAAATTAATTAACTCATTTAAAAATAACCATAAAATTTGTTAGTTTCTTGGCGTTAGTTTTTAGCTTTGGCGAATTTTTGCGTTTTAGCGATTTTTTTCATTTTGGCGATTTTTCGTTTTGACTTTTTTAATTCTGGAATTTTTTAGTTTTAGAGTTTTTTAAAATTTCAAGAGTTTGCATCTTACGGTTTCCAAAATACAGCAAACTGTTCAAACGACATAGTTAAAATTACATTAACTTTGAGAACACCCTTTAATTTTTGTTGTGTTAAATATTCTACAGACTACACCAATTAACACTAGCTTTGAAGATTTCGAGAGTACATATATAAAAGTGTCTATATATTATATTAGTATTTCAACATGTTCCGTTACTCGCTTTAGAACACCCTATAATCTTTAGCCCATAGTTCTTACGGCTCTCGAGAAAACAGCCTGTGACAGACAGAAAGACAGACGGACAGTGTACACTTTTGATGTACAGAGCCCTAAAAAGAACCTTTTCCAAAAAGTAACTTTTCAAAAAGTAACCATTTTCAAAAGAGTACCAACCATTTTCAAAAAGTTTCCTTTCTTAAAAACATTTTTCATAAAGGATAATTTCTTAAAACTACATTTTCAAAAAAGTAGGTTTTCCAAAAACCACCTTTACTTTGAAATATAAATGGTTAACAAAAAAAGTACCAAAATTATATTTTTACCCTTTTTTGGCCCCTAAATGTGGAGATTTCAAAAAAAGTACAAAATGCCTATCTACTCATTTTTCTATCTTATTATGACGCTTTCGGAATTTTATGTCTACCTTACTTAGATCGGAAGATATAAGGTTACCGATTTTACCCGTTTTTACCTCTTCTAATCGCCTTCGAACTAAAATTTTCAAAAATCCTTTCTTAGTGAAAACATACAAACAAACATATTCATTCACTATGTATATCAATTTGCATAAAAAATAGTTGTATGGAAAAAAGTACCAAAAAGAGCAACCAATTTTACCCTTTATATATTCGAATTACAAAAAAGTACCAAAGCATGTTTGAGGGCTTCGTAAATCCTTACGAAGCCCTCAAAGAATGCATTTTAAATTTAATTTCTATCTTCATTACTTTAGGAGATAAACGGTTTACAAAAAAAGTTCCAAATTTATATTTTTACCCTTTTTTGGCTTCTAAATGTTAAAATTTCAAAAAAGTACCCGTCCGCTTATTTTTTGATGTTATTATGCTGTTTTTGGAATTTTATGTCTACCTTAGTTAGATCCGGAGATATAAGGTTACCGAATTTATCCGTTTTTAGCCCCTTAGCGTTTGAATTTCCCAAAACCCCGTCTTAGTCGATCTATACATCCTGAGGGGAGCCCACATACGAAATTTCAACTTTCTAACTTAAGTGATTTGGGCTGGGCGATGATGAATCAGTCAGTCAGTCATTCAGTCAGTCAGTCACTCAATAACGTTACTCTTTTATTTATATAGATTTATTTTAATAAAATCGACCGTCAAAAGTAAAGTCAAATTTAAATAATTATTCGTAGCAAAATACGACCTACCTAATATATTCTTCGAAATTATACAATCCACAGTGCAGTAGAAGCAAAATTTTTTCAAAGAAAATCAGAAATTTTGTAAACAGATAATAATCTCCATATGGTTTCTACCCTTCCGTTGCTGCTAACTTTTTTGACGCCCTAAAATTTATAGAAAAAAATTCTATTTAAGAATATTGTTAAGGTAACGCTCAACACATTTTTTTAAGAATTCTATATTTTTTTCAGAGCACACGATATATTTTGAATTGAAAACAGTTATATATTATACACTTACAATCTTCGATGAGTTTTAACATAAACTCTCATATTTATACACTAAAAATTTAAATTAAATTAAAAAAAATATGGATAATACTCAATAAATTTTTTTGAATACAGCATGATTGTTGTTGAATATAATATTTAACAAAGTTCACAAAACTTTTAAATATTTTGAAGTAAAAACCTTCGATGTTACTTTAGTGTATGTTGCTAATGCAATTTCAATAATTAAACTGAGTAATGAAGCGCACTAAAAAAGCGTAACGCTCAACCACAAGACCGCGCATAGCAAATATTAAAAAAAAATTATAATTTCTAATATTTTTCAAAAGCTTTTTGTGAGAAATAAGAGAAGCAAATGCAGATATTCTAAAACAGTTATAAATTTAATCTCGTTTTTGGAAAAATTCTTAGTTTATTAATGTGGAAAATCAACAGCATGATTTGCGGACATGCCATTTTGTATGAAGAGACTATAAACAGTATTTGCGTTCTTCGTTTTTAGCACATAATGGACAGGCTTACAAAAAAAAACTTTTGTACATTTATTTATCAGTTTGCATTTTAAAATTTATGCGTTTGTGTTATGAAATATTTTGGTATACTTTCAACGGAGACGAAAACAGCATTTAAAATGAGAATCATTCACATACACACATACTACTTATCCATACTCTTTTTGGGTCGCTAGCGGATATTGTAGAAATTACAAACAATATGATTAAGCTATTTATAACATATATTTTATACCTTTTTCATGTGCGGTAAGGATATTAAAACATTTACATCTAGATTACGGACTAAAGGTGGGTTGGCTTCACATCACACTAATACATAATATCCAAATGAATATGTTCAATAAACTATATCCTTACATTTTTAGATTTTGTGGTTATGGGTGTAAAGAATCGATACGGAAGCGAATATAAAGCTCCTCCTTCTTTTTCTGTATTTCTGTATTTTTTTTAAACATAATTCTATAAAGTGTTTAACAACAGTTATTTAAAAGAAGCTAAAAAAAGTGTAATAAAATAATGTTACAAAAAAAAATGGAAAGAATTGATTTTCTTATAACTAAAGGAATTTCTTTTCACACTATGTACATAAGACAAAAAGTGATAATGATATGTAAATATCGCTTTCAAAATAAATAGGAAATCAAATAAAACAAATAAAAAATGTTAAACAAAACAATAAAAAGGACTTAAAAATTAATTTATGAGAAGACAACAAGTCTCACAAAGACCTTTGTTGCCTTCTTTGGAGAAATCCAGAGCCTTTTTAATTTTATTTTCTTTCCTTTTAGAAGACAAATGTAAATACTCGTTAAGATGGGTATTAATTTTTGTTTCTATTTCCGCCTTATTTTCCGCAAAGTATCGTCTTTCAAATAAATAAAAATATTTTGTTTGCAAGACACAAGTGTTTATATCTTTTGCAGCTTTATTTGTCATAGATTGATATCACTTTTAGGAATTTACTACAACAATTACGAGTATTTATTATAAGTCGTCGATTTTTGGTTTTTTAAGCTCCAATTTAAAGAAATATATAAAATATCTCTTTTACAAACAACTCAAACATCAAGTACATTTACACACAATAGAATATAATAGGAAATGGAAATGAAAATCTATTAATCTTTTGAATAAATAAAACAGCGTACTTTAATCTGCTTTATCGTTCATTCTTCTGAACTACTCACCGTGGTAGGAAAGTAGATTTCTTATTACACTTGTTTCGATTTTTTATATATATTTTCAGTTTTCTCGTTAATAAATCTTATGCTCATAATGAGTACAGTATGGAAATTAAATGGGTGGTATAATCAAGTGTTAACTAGAAGGGAAACAATTAATTTACATACTTATATTCATACATACATACGTACATACATACATACATACATACATACATACATACATACATACATACATACATACATACATACATACATACATACATACATACATACATACATACATACATACATACATACATACATACATACATACATACATACATACATACATACATACATACATACATACATACATACATACATACATACATACATACATACATACATACATACATACATACATACATACATACATACATACATACATACATACATACATACATACATACATACATACATACATACATACATACATACATACATACATACATACATACATACATACATACATACATACATACATACATACATACATACATACTTACGGACATATAGTATTGTAAAATAGGCTTTTATTGTCGCACAGTGGCTCATATCCGTTTTTCTTTGGCCAAAATTCGGTAACTTTTTAACCGGTTGAGACATACTTTTTAACGGACATATAACTCCTTGAGCTTCTAGAAGCTTTTGTTTTTATTAAAATAGTTTCAGCAGTTGTTGAGAAATTCAAGACATTTTTACTAAAAATTAAACTGATTTTTGAGTTACTTTTTAGTGTAAATAAGAGAAACAACTTTTATTGAAACAGAAAAACTCTTTATAAAATTTCAAAAAAAAAAAATAAATTCAAATGATTGTCTGAAAAGAAAATTTGAGTAACTCCTTGTTTGTAGGGAGAAAAATGAATTTAGTCGAACTGTATGGGTTGATATCCAAAGAAATTTTAATTATTTTGGCTTGAGTTCGATTTTAATTTAATTTTTCAATTAAATAATATTTTTATTTAGAGATAAATAAATGTGAAGCATGTAGACAAAGAAAATTGTGACTGCGCGGAGGGTTGAACTAACGTTTCGATAGCTCCCGCTAAACTCATCAGAGTTCTTTACCGCTTTGCAATCAAGAGCTGAATATCATATAAAGGGTGGTTAAATTTTAAGGGCCGATGTTGATTTTGAACAAAACACAAATTATTTAGGAAATTATTGTAATTTTTTTTATTATGAAAAGAGCCATTGTTTCGTTAGCTGTGTGGCAAGTGGCACCGTCCTGTTGAAACCACATATCGTCCACATCCATATCTTCCAATTCGGGCCATAAAAAGTTCGTTATCATCTCACGATAGCGAACACCATTCACAGTAACTGTCTGACCGGCCTCATTTTGAAAAAAATACGGCCCGATGATGCCGCCAGTCATTCTTTGTGGGTGCATTGGTTTTTCGACAATCACTCTTGGATTATCATTCGCCCAAATGCGGCAATTCTGATTATTGACGAATCCACTGAGGTGAAAATTCCTATTCATTCGTGCATAGGCTGTTTTTTAACATCAAAACACGTACACTGTGCGTGAGACTCACAAACAAAAACAAAAAAAAATATTAAGCTTAAGCCTTGTCAGGAATCAAACCCACGACCTCCCGGCTTAGAGTTTAGTACACTATACACTACACTACAATTCCATTAGTTGATTTTACCGTTTTTTATTGGTTGGTGCAATTCTAAACAATTAAATTGGTTAGATTTACCAATATTTTATTTTAGATGCAACCGTTTTGCACCAACACAAATGTCGCAGGGTGTTACATGATTTTAAATGATTTTATAACATAAATTGCACTGTACAAAAATATCAATTAAAATTACAAAGTTTTAGCGAATGATTCTGGTAGAAGGCATCAAAAAAATATATAAGTGTATTGGCGTTTCGAAAGTTTACATTAAGGAATAATTTTAGGGGGAATTAAATTTCCCCCACCTTTTGCTGATATTTATACTAAACCCGCATGGGAAATGTTGTAAGTCTAAAGTTTAAGGTATAAAATGTGTTCAGGGGCCGAATCGTCGCTTTCGATATCGAGCTGATTCGCTCGAGTTTTCTTAGTTTGAGATTATGACATTCGATATCGAACAATATGTTTAGATTGTACGATAGCGAATGCAATAATCTCAAACTAAGAAAACTCGATTGAATCAGCTCGATAACGAAAGCGGCGATTCGGCTTCAACACTTTTATGTAGAACACCACGAGAAATACTTTTGTAGAACATTTAACCCTCTAACTCTTCGTTGATGGGGTCTTTTTGTCCCTTTCTTAAAAAGAGACTAAAAACTTCCTTTCATGTTCTACATAAATGTTCTACATAAATGTTGCTCATGGTGTTTTACACAGAAGAGCTAAACACATCTTACACCTTAAGCAAAAGACTGACAAGATTTCCTATACCGAGTATTAATTTGGAATAAGAACGAAATTAACCCTTGAACACATTTTGAGTTTTAAATGATTTCTGGCGTTCAAGTTAAGTCTGGAGCTTGGGAGTCTTTAACGTATAATTTTATGGCAAATATTTTTTAGAAAATTTCAGACCGCTATATTGCCGCTGAAGGGGAGTTTTTTTTGTCGTTTATTAGGAAAGGGACAAAAATACCCATAAAAAGAGGAGGTAGAGGCTTAAAATGTTCCTCGTGGTATTTTACACAATATAACTGCACACATTGTATATCTTAAAGAACGCTATTTATAATTTTGTAGATTATTCCAGCCCGTTATATCGGCGCTGAAGGCGGGTTTTTTAATTTTTTTAAAAAAGACACACAAAGACCCTTACAGCGAAGAGTTGGAGGATTAAATGTTCTACAAAAATGTCTCATGTGCTGTTTTACATAAAATTCTGTGCACAAATATCCGTCTACCGGAAGCAGGTTTGTAAGGGAGAGATTTCGGTACTCTCCCTTACCAACCTGCTTCGGTATTACATGATTTTTGTATGGGATGTCCCACTTGGTAGGTCTGGAGGCATGAGCTTCTTTCTGCGCATCCTAGATATATGTATATAATTAAAAAATGTTTTGCTCTTTATATCACAGTTTTACCACACTTGGATTATTTTTTTATTTGCCATTATTTTATGTTGTTTTTATATTTATTTATGTATTAAATGGTACAAATACAATTGGAAATTATGTTACACTATAATTTACTTTTATTAAATACTTTTTGTTCGCGTATTGAATCAGGAATCGATCCCACGATCTCCGCATGGTAGACTAGAACACTAACCACTAAGCTATCGAGGCACATTTATTTTCATACACAATTCAATGGAAGAATAAAAAAATTAAATTACGAAGCAAAAATCACACTCGCATCCATATTTGTACCCACGTAAGCGAGAGATGATGCACTATAAAAAAAGTTTGAGTTGAATAAAAAACTTCGTGTTGAAAACACATGAAAAAACATAAATAGCCGACCAAATTCATCGAGTGTGTGTGGTAAGTTTTTTCGCTCGCTTACGTTATTGCATCCTCGTAAGGCAGAGGGGATGCACTGTGTGCTTTTCCGCATCTCCGAAGCACTTCTAATTAATCTACCTGCTTCCTTGTACCAAATTTATTTTTGCTGGGTTATACCTGAAATGTAAGGCTGACAAGATTCTATAGCTATGATCAAAAGTGGGGAACTTTAGCTCCCCCTAAAATGAATCCCAAGTATAAATTTTGGTGTCCTCTGCTAGAATTAAACGTTAGAACGATGAACAATATTTTTTGTGTTGTACAGTGTTATTAATGAGAAAATATTTTTTGTCTTATTTCACTTTCGTTGAGGCCTCTATAAATATGACCTCAATTTTTCAACTGCATTGCACTTTTGTTTGTTTAATAAATTACTCTTTAAATTTGAATATTGTGTGTTTTTTATTGTTTTCTTATATCTTCTTGCGCAAGTAGAAGTAGTTTTTAATGTATTTATAAAGTTTATTTATTTTTGTTTGGTTAAACTTTTATTGATATACTCAATTTAGATTGCGTGCATGTTGTTATAACTTTGCACAAAAATATTTATATTTTCTACTTTATTCTACAACCATATAGACGCAGGAAGAAGTTTTCCATCATAGATAGTTGTGGAACTGTTGTTAGTTGGACGTACTTATTATTTTTGCGTGCAGAACGTCTTCCTTTTTCAGCTCTTTACGGGGCACACACACTTATAAAGTTTTTGCTTTCCCTTTTTTTTGTGTCTTCTGTTTCCTCATAAACTTTTTATGAATAACTAGAAGGAAACGGTGCTGCGGACTGCTCATAATTTGCAATTTATTGGCAAATAAGTTTAAAATAAGTATTGAAAGCGTGGCATATTTAAGAGGTAAAATTTAACTAAGACGCAATATTTTAATAACATTTGGGGGGTTTTAGTTATATGTGCTCCACTTAAGATATTTTTTATTAATGAATTTTTTATAGCATGTTTTTATGAAAACGTGGTCTTGATTTTTTTATGGCACACTTTAAGTGTCAGTCTCTAAATGATATTTATGTTGGCATAAATTTCAAAAGAATGCTGTGCTGCGGCATGGGAAAAGCATTTAAAAAAGTTAATTTCATATTTTACTGGAAATAAGTTTTCAAGCTAACAAATTAACAAAACAACAGAACAAATAAATTAAAAAAAATATATAACGATAAATATTGTAGTAGCAGCTACACGCAAACAAAATATGTTCTTTTACGCTTGTTTGCAGAAAAAATAGCCTTTAAATGAAAATATGTGGAATATACAGAGTTTGATACGTTACGTTCGAGTCCGTTTTCAGTTTTTTTTCTATCACGTACAGATTCTCTTTAGTGAGCTTGACTAATATTTCCTCTAGGTACATCAATATACTGTGAATAATATGCCCGAATTCGATCAACGAAACACCAACATATGTGACGCGCAAAATAGAAAAGGCTTTGTTCAAGAGAGCCATTTTAAAGACGTCAGGAACGTGTTGGTCAACCTTGGAAACGCGCGTAGGTTGTCCCTACCTCTTGTTTTGTGTAGTTGGTTCTTACTGTTTTCTACCTAGCGCGCTGTTTCCATGAGTTTGATATCAATTTTGCTCGCGTTTTTTCGAATCCAGGTTTATTTTCTGAAATTATTAATTGTGAATTATAATAAATACTCATTTATAATTCTTTTAAATCGTGAATATCACTCTGTTAGTACGAAAATTTTTTCACATAACCTTATTATGTTATGCGCGAAAATAATTTAAAACTAATAACATTCTTACTGACTGTTTTAGGATGAAATGGTGGATGAATTCGAAGAAGTAGATTTACTTTATCGCTTCCCTGATGTCATAAAACGCGCATATCTCTGGGAGGGAACAGTTTTGGGGCATACGATCAATCTCATTCGATGCTCAGATGTTGTCCACATCAAAAAAAGTGAAAATTGATTTTTTTACCCTTAGGTCCCTTTCTCTATGCGCTATCACATATGCATTCCAAAGTTTCCTCCAAATTTTCTTACATTATAGTTTTTTGATTTGATCAATGCCTTCGAAGAAATTCGCAAATTAGTATCGCAAAAAATGCAAAATTAAAATATTTTTCTTTTTAAAAATGCATAAAAAAATTAAAACTGCAAAAACTTTACTTCAAGTCGCTTGTTTGCATTGTGGAAACAGCACATTAATAGCCCAATTCACTATGCCGGGCTCACATCGCCACATCCGTGATCGTATCGGCAATCGTACTAAAATGAATTACGTGACACGTCAATCGTATAAACTGTATGGGATTACAGTACGTTCACGTATGCCATAATCCAAAGAATGCCGTTTTTACGTGACGAGTTGTACGTTCACGGATGTGACGATTTGAGCCCCGGTCTTACACGTTTTCCGACTAATTTCTGATTGACTTCTATGATTTGTATTTGCTAAATATTTTAGAACATACGACGGCGGATCAATAAGTCCGTGAATGAAACACAGTTTTTTTTTTTTTGAAAACACAAATTTATTTTTCAATATAATCTCCTTTTAACTCAATACACTTATGTGTGGTTTCCACAATGCAAACAAGCACTGCTTGTCTAAAATTTATATGAAAATCACTCAGTTTTTTGAGTGATTTCCATACAAATTTTTTACTCAAGTCGCTTGTTTGCATTGTGGAAACAGCAGATTAGTCTGACGTCTCTCCAGATTTTGTATCCCTTCCAAAAAATAGGATTTTTTGAAGTCCTTAAAATAGGCATTTGTTTGGTTAATAATTTCATCGTTGGAGCTAAATCTCTTTCCACCGAGCCATTTCTTTAGGTTTGGAAATAGCCACTAGGGGCTAAATCCGGAGAATATGGCGGATGAGGTAGCAATTCGTTGCCCCATTCATAGAGTTTTGCCATTGAGACTGCACACGTTTTACGTTTACGTTTATGGTCAATTGAGAGCAAACGCGGCACCCATCTTGCAGACAACTTTCTTAAACCCAGCTGATCACTTAAAATCGAAACCACACTGCCATATGAAATGCCTATGGCATCAACAATCTGACGCACTTTTACTCTTCTACCGGCCGACACCATATCGTGGATCTTTTCGACATTTTCGGGTGTACTGACCTCAATTGGCCGTCCAGAACGTTCAGCGTCATTTGTACTTGTACGACCACAACGAAAGTCAGTAAACCACTTTTTTACCATTGAAATCGATGGCGCAGAGTCTTCATAGTATTTATGGAGCTTTTCCTTGGTTTGATTGACGGTTTCTTTCGCAAAAAATAATGTTTAGTGAGCACTCGAAATTCACTTTTTTCCATTTTTAGAAAATACACGAGGTTGTATGTTTTGACCAGCTGTTAAACGCAAAGTAAATGACGACAATTGCTCAAAATTTGACAGTAGTCTACTAACAGGTGGGACTTGATGGAACAGTGTTGCATTTCATATAGCTACGAGGGAAGTTCGAAAAGTCACGGTCTTATTGATCCGCCCTCGTATTTAGGTCGTTGTCTTTGAAAATTATTGCGTTCAATAAAATAATTGTTTGAATTGTCACGTTACAATAATTATAAATTGAACAAAGAACTACAGGCCAAATATTTTTTTTACACTATTATGGTTTTTGACTTGGCAGTAACTTATTTCCAATTTCTTGTAGCCAAGACAAGAACCTCGAAACACAAACGAAAAATAATAACGATTTACTGAATTAAGTGAGTGATTTCCGTCTATAAACGTAACTTTTTATTGAGATACTGAATTGGGCTATAAGAGATACTTTCGGTAACAACTTAATTTTTGGTTTAAAAAAAAAACATTTTTTTGAGTGAAAATAACTTTTAAGTATATGACGACTGTATTTACTTAGTTGCTAGTAAAATCAACATTTATTCATCGATTTTTATGAAGATTGGCTAATTTTGTTTGTAAAAGCATCTGTCCTGAATAAAAAAATACTTAGAAGGTAAACTTTTAGCAGTTTTAAATTATTCATGTTTTTTAAAAAAGAAAAAATTTAATTTTGTATAAAAAAGCAGTTTTTTCGATACTACTTTGTGAATATCTCCGAAAGCGATGATAAAATCAAAAAACTATACATATGTATTTAGAAAGTTTGAAGACAATTTTTTACTCTATATTTAGGCGTTTTGTTGATCGAAATCGGACATACCGTTCTTGAGTTAAGTTGAAATATACTGATGTATGTAGCTGATGTAAAATATTAGATGGGCTCATTAAAACTAAATCTGTACGTGATTGGAAAAAACTGAAAACGGGTTTCAAGTAAGAACATTAAGCTCTTCATGTTACACATATTTTTATTTAAAGACCAAATAAAAAATTTCGTGGACCAGTGTTTTTATGTCGCAATTAAGCACATAGCCAAGGTTTTCATTCACTTTAGCGGAAAGTTAAAATAAATTTAGTAAAATGCGACTTTGACTCACACACAAAGTGTTCCGTACGAATAACATTTTGATCGTTTTAGCGAATTTTTATTGTTTTTAGGAATATTTTGTTTTAGTATAATTTTTTCGTTTTAGGCTTCTTTTTGTTTCGACGATTTTTTTCGTTTTTGACGATATTTTATTTTGGCGATTTTGTACGTTTTTTCTATTTTTTAGTTTTGGGTTTTTTTAGTCGATCGTTTTTTGCTTTGACGATTTTTTTAAAGATTTTTCCTTTTTTGCTGTATTTTTTCGTTTTGGGGTTTTTTCGTTTCATCGCATTTGTTATTTCGCGTTTGTTTAGCTCTTGCAACTTTTTTCTTTTTGGTGCTTCTTGTTCGTTTTAGCTCTTGTTTTATATTGACGATTTGTTTCGTTTTTGATTTTTTAAAGTTTTGGGTTTTTTTGAGTATTGGATTTTTTTGTTTTGATGATTTTTTCGTTTTTGGGGGTTTTTCCGTTCCGGCGCTTTTTTAATTTTGCCGACTTTTTTCGTTTTGGCTATATTTTAATTTAGGGGTTTTTAGTTTTGACGCTTATTTTTGTTTTGGCGATTTTTTTCGTTTTAGTGCTTTTTTCGTTTTGGCAAGTTTTTGTCGATTTTTTCGTTCTGTAAATTTATTTAATTTTGGAATTTTTTCAGTTTGAAGTTTTTTTTAGTTTTGTAGATTTTTTTCGTTTTAGTGCTTTTGCATTATGGCTATTTTTTCCTTTTAAAATTTTTTTTATTTTTTGATGTTTTTTTTTGTTTTGGCAATTTATTTATTGGCTTGTTCCTTGCATTACTTGAAAGGGATACCCTTTAATAAATAACAGCCCAGAGCTCATTTTCTACGTTAAAAGTAAGACTTAAACGATTTTCTATGCCCAGTCACTATACCAAAATGCAAAAGAGGAGAACTTCAACTCTTCCTAACATGAATTCCAAATATAAACTTTCAAAACGCCGATACACTTGTATGCTCTTTTGGCGCCTCTTACCAGAATCAGTCTTTAGAACCATGTCATTTTTGTTGTGTGTTGTACAATGTTATTATTTAATGTCCTGCTCCACCGGGTGTGTAAGCTTTTGACTGTATTTTACTTACAAATTTATTCCTGCGTTTTAGAAATATCTAAGGATTTTTTTGTATATGTTACCTTTTATTGCTGTAGTTGATATTTCGTCTTTTTTTTGTGTTAACAATCAAACAGACAATTCAACAAAAAGTTTGAAATAGTTTATCTAGTAGTTCTAAATATATTCCAAAACTTTTTATCTGTTTTGATTTGTTTTAACAATTCGTATGAAACTAGAATTAATATTTAGTAGATTTTTCCTATCACTCCGTGCATTTTAAGTTGCCATAAAGTTGTATGTAGACAATCGGTTTTGTTTGTTAGTTTTATGAGACTCTCGAGTATACGAGTATTTATGCGTAGTGATTGTTTGTTTTCCTTTTTTTAATTCTTTTATTTTTTTTTATGTAATTGAATTTTGTGGCAAGTCATTGTGATAAAACAATTGAAGTAAAAATTTACAGTTTTGTTTTGCGGGTTAAGTAGAAATGATGTCCTGAAAAGGATATAACATAAAATAGATTTACAGAAAGTGTTGAAGTGTTGTGGTGGGTAGTAATTTATGCATTATGGGTAGCAAAAAGTGTTACACTTTCAAACAATAAATTTTTCTCATTTCTCTATAGTTTTTAATCTTAAAAGTAAACCTTTATGAAATTTATTTGACATATTGTCATAATATTGTTTTAAATAAAATTTATTTGCTGATGTTTAAGCATTGTCTATATGCAGCATTTCATTGGTGCTTTACCAAATCGTCAGTAGACTTCAAACACAATTTTGAACAGTTACAAACCCTTTATCTTATGTACAGACTTTCAAAAAAGGTGTAGAAAAATAAAATAGATTCATTTCGAATAAAAAATTATTTTCTGGGTTTTTTGTATAATTTTCAGAGCCTACTTTGTTTATTTTTGCAAATCATTTACATATTTCTGAATTCTCAAATGGTTTTTGAAAGTCTGTACATAAGAAATAAATATTATTAAAAGTAAACCATTATAATATAAAAAATAAACACAAAGTTTTTACAACAGTTTTCTAAAAGATGTTTACTTTAGCATGTTGAATGATAGTTCAATCATACAATGTTTCTCCAGTGAGAAGTCTAAAAGGAGCTTCTGCAAAATAAATGGTAATAAATCTGGAACTTCTAAACTGCTGATTGGATTTATCTGAGACTTCGAACAGCTTTAGAGGAGGAGCCAGTCTTAATAATGCGTGTCTTGATGGCCTTCTGGTTTAAGCACGAGAGGAGTGACAGTGGGCGAAAACTGACCACCTGGGACTCAAAAAATCTTCTGAAGCTTGTAAATTTTTTTCAATATTATCCGATCTAAAAAATTTAAACCGCTTTGACTTGAGCTAAAATATACAAAGAAATAATGCCAGTTTTTCCGCATCTCTCATAACTTAGAAGACATTTGACAAAACCACCGAAAATAATGTTACGTAATAACATTGGGCGATCACGCTAATATATTTCATCATAACTTGCGAACGGTTCGTTCGATTTCAAAAATTATGCCACTAAATTTATATACATTATTATATTTCCAACAGTTTCGGAGCTACTCGGAAATTAGTACCGAAAAATAAATTTTTACATGCAAAATTAAATATTTTTTCGTTTTTAAAAGCTCATTAAAAAACTAACAGGATAAAAACTTTAAACTGTTATCAATTATTAGAAATCCATTTATATTAGGAATAAAATAAGCCACAAATCATTAAAATCAAATGAACAAATATTGATTTTATGCGCATAACTTATATGTTACGTTACATTTCGTTGAGTTAGGCGCCCTCTATAGGACATAAAGTCATGGCGGAAAAATAAAAAAAAATTTAATGGTTTGGGATTTCTCGGACTTTGGCACTTCCCGGGAAACGGGAATAAAAAAATGACGTTCCCGGGAATTCCCGGGATTCCCGGGAAAAGTTAAATCAACCCTCTACGACTGACGTCACCTCATTATCACAATTCCACTGACGTGGTAGCACACTAGACACTATTTCGACGGCTTATATTTTCCAAGTTCCGTTTGTAAGCCCACTGAAAATATTTTTGATTTTAGTTTAATATAGTAGTTTGTTATTTATTGTAATTTTTTGTTGAAAATAAAACGACAAGTCTTATTAAACACAAAATTATTGGCATGGCAAAAATTAGCCTTAAAAACTTACATCCATACAAAAACAAAAGAAAACTTCATATATTATTTTTTTGGTAAAATGTTCAACATTAATTTTAGCTTATACCTAAGCTAATCAATATAGAGAAAAAAGAGATAATATCAATGGTTTAATAAAGAGTTATAACGTATATTGTCAGGTCTAACTCAATACTGACGTGGTAGACTTGTAGACACTTGTATGGTCACATCAATGCGTGCGCTCGTTTCAATTGCTTTCTTCGTACACACGAGTACGTAGTAAGAAGGTATTGAAAACACCAGAATCGATATTTGTATAATTATGGCGTAAAGCAATGTTTTCTGTTTACTGGTGTCTGCTAGACTACGACGTCAGTCGCAGAGGGTTAAATATATTTATTAAATGAAAATTGGCCAAATTTCGATTGTTTTATTAACTTAAGCATTCTTTTTAAATAAACGTTTTAATATAAAAGCAATTTTAAAACAAATTTTTAAAAATTGTTAAGTGAATTCAAGCAAATAGAGTTTATAGTTATTACACAGTAGGAGATTCTATATCGCAATTAGTTAAATATTGTATTTTAAGGCCTCCAAATCATTACCGTAATGTTTCCTATTTTTGTTGAAAAATTTCCAGGACGATTCTTATCTTTAAGTACAAGCAAGTTACAGTACTATACGCAGCTGAGCTGAATTTTGCATATCCTGAGCCACAGTCTGTCTAAATGTCTTTGATTATTCATTTTATTTATCTTAAAGCATCTCCTTCAGGGTTTCAATAATTGCGTCGACTTTTCGAATCAAGCAATAATTTTTCTCGGCTTAAGAGAAATGGCATGATTTCAATTTCATGCTATTTTTATGAAATTTCTGTATAAGTTCGAACCGTTCACATTTTTATTTTGTGTTAAAAAAAATTGCATGGATATTTTACTGCCTGTTTATCGATGTCGAAAGAATTATTTCTTTCTTACAGTTACATTTGAAACAAGGTGAAAGTTTTAGAATTTGTTTATGTTCCAAATGAAATAGTAAGAATGAAAAATGTCCTTCGACATCGATAGATTAGTATACTAAGCAGATGATGAAAAACATAGCAACTTTAAAAGAGAAATTAAACAATTTCATCATGCAAGTTTAGTCGTACAGTCAGTCAAACGAACTGTAATGTAATATTTCAAGAAACCTTGAAAATTTTGATATTAAAGAAAAACAGGATTATAATACAAATTTATTATATGATTCAAAATATATTTGGCGGTCACTTACGCCATTTTATATATATGTTTGTCAAAAAAAATCCATATATTTATGAAATAGCGTGTACTTTTGATTTCCCATTTTCCTGGGAAATTTTTGAGATTTCCCCAGGAAAACGGGAAATTAAAAATAAACTTTTCCCGGGAATCCCCGATTCCCAAACCCTAGTTGGGTATCAAATGAAAGGGCCTAAGTAGCACATTTCTAAAAATGCATGTATTACCCCAAAATAATTTAAATAAAAAAATAAGTTTAAAACCTCTGAAAAGTAGAAAACAAATAAGTGTATGCACGTGGTCATATGACACCTCGTCCTAATTGTCCCTTACTATAAAATATATTGCAGTGTGGCATACCACTATGCATACTTTCTTCTTTTAATCTTTTTAGAGCACAATTTTTAAGTAGTCAGGTATTAGTTTCTTAAAATAATTGTTTTTTCTTTTACCATTTTTTAGAATATTTAAGGATAAAATATACTTCGGCATTTTGGATTTACTTGTAGCAGCAAAACATGTCCTTTTTATCAATATTTGTTAAGACGAGACTAAAACCTTTCGAATGACATCAAAATTATTATTATATTTAGCTTTAACGTTATTCAATCTTGAATATGACGAAATTTTCTCAAAAATGGCCGACATTCCCATGTTCAGAAGGCCATAAGAGTTATTGGTAAGAGTAAAATATATATGTCGAGTTTCATTAAAATAGGAAAATTTTTTATATTACACAGAAAAAACTAAATTTCATTTTCTGTAAGCGAGTTCAATGAAATAGTAAATATTTTGTCTGGGAACGGACCTACAAACAAACTTGTAAATAAAGACAAAAATATCTCATCAATTTCATTGAAAAAAACTTATTTTTCTTCAGTGAAAAATTGTTTAAATATATAAAAGAATTTGTCTAAAAATATTTACAAATTGTAAACAAAACTATTTACTGAATCAAACAAAAAGATTTACTGAATCTTCTGAAAAAAGTCAAACAATATTTTTGTCTCAGTTTATAAAACAACTAGTCTAAAAATACTAACAAATATTAAACAAAATAGTTTACTTAATTAGAGAAAAATATTTAATGGACTTTTTGTAATATATCAAACAAAATTTTTGTCCGGGTCATCATCATCACCCATTAAGCATTTATGAAATTTCACTTTGTTAAACGCGTTCAAGTCTGAATGTTTATCTAAAGACTCTAAAAAAGTGAATGAGAATTAACGCAACGACATTAACGAATTGATTCACGCAATACCCTTCAGTAAACAAACTTGGGCCGATGGCCCTGGTAGCTAGTGCTTTCACTCCCTTATATTGATCTTATATTTAGCTATAAGTTTAATATTAAATAAATAAATAAATAAATTTATTTTTAGACAAATTTTGTTTGAAAAATTTTTAGTGATAGTTTTTTCTGTGTACTTTATAATGTACATTATTTATTCATTTAACCCCAACTTTCTTTGTGCTGTTTACAACTATATATTAGATAGTAAATAGTTTAATGGATTCTTATTCATAAAAATCTCTCAATAAAATTAACATGAATAATATTTCATTTCCATAACCAATCTGCTCAGAGAATGATTTTCAGACACTCAAGTTTAAAACACATATCAAGTACTTTATTATTTTCTTTCTTTTTTCCACGTACACAAAAAATATAAAAAATTAATTATTATGACAGATGACAGCATGTAAAAAATACCGAAGAGTAAAAGAAAATAAAAATAAGAAATAAGATATAAGAAATAAAATATTTCAAATAATCTCCTTTAACTTTATAGTTACGCACATAAAAACAAGTTTAATTCAAGCATCATCCAAAATTATGATTCACATACATACAGGCTTTTAAATGAGAACCATAAATTACAGCCACTACACATCATTACTTTACTCACACATCACATTTTTACATCAATTTAGCTTCAAACATGTGTCATGTCATGTCTGCAGGATGAAAGAGATAAAATGTGAAACCTCTTACGTTTGACAGCAGTTCAGCAGCAGCGGTAAAAATACTTAAAAAACACTCAAGTTTAAGAAAAGGTCAAAGTTCGAATAAAAATTTATTAGAACTGCTGAAATGGAAAAAATCCTAAATATCGGAAAAGCTTCCAAAATTGGTTAAATAAAAATGTGTAGTAAGAAATAAATAATATCCCTGCTGGAAATGTTATACCAATTGTCTTGACGATACTTGTACTATGACTGGTGAAAGTGGTACTGGTGGGAATGGTACCATATGCTCCTGACTTGTGACCGCTGAAAAGAGAACATATCACAAAACTACGACAAAAATGTTAGCAAAATACCCTCACTGTACAAAAAGATTTTTTTCAAATCAAAATATTTGTTTATAGTACAATGATTCAATTACACTCATAGAAAAACGAATCAATCGCATTGATGACGCTCTATGTCATCAATAAAACGAAAACATACATCAATCTGATGACAAATGTCATCATAGAATTTTGTCATAGTTTAAGTGTCATCAATGCTATAACTGGAATGACACTAAGCGACGTCACAACAAAATAGAATTTTTTTTTTTGGTGTGTTTAAGTAAAAACAGCTGAGCCTTATGTACTTTCATCTGCTGACTACGTTGGCATCATTAGTTTCGCAGCAGCTCTAGCTTTAAAGATATAGTGACATTTAGCATTTGCATAGTTTACACTACTTTTTGTATTATTCCAAAACTTTAAAATAATTTCTGGATTATCTAAAAATAAATTTCATTTTCAGTAAATGTGCTTTACATAATCAATGAATTGTTTGTTTGACTCTTATTTAGTACACAAACACCAAAAACAACAAGAAAAACTGTGTCATAAGAAAACTACCCCGATGACGATATACACACAAATAGCAAAAGAAGTGCAATTGTACCATGTTTGCTTACTGAAGATTTTTGAGTGAATCAATTCGTTAATGTCGTTGCATTAATTCTCATTAATTTTTTAGAGTCTTTAGATAAACATTCAGACTTGAACACATTTAACAAAGTGAAATTTCATAAATGCTTAATGGATGATGATGATGACCGAGACAAAAATTATGTTTGATATAGAACAAAAAATCCAATAAATATTTTTGTTTGATTAAGTAAAGTATTTTGTTTAATATTTGTTACTATTTTTAGACTAACTGTTTTATAAATTCAGACAAAAATATTGTTTGATATTTTCCTGAAAGTCCAGTAAATCTTTTTGTTTGATTGAGTAAATTGTTTTGTTTAAAATTTGTAAATATTTTTAGACAAATTATTTTACAAATTTAAACAATTTAATCACTGAAAAAACACGTTGTTTTTGAATCAAATTGTTGAGATATTTTTGTCTAAATTTACAAATTTGTTTGTAGGCCCGTTCCTCAAGAAAATATTTACTATTTCATTGAATTCATTTACAGAAAATGCAGTTTATATTTTTTTCTGTATACTTTAAGCTTGGGTCTAGAGCCTATCACTGAGTGTCGCAATTATGTCAATTGACTGCCTCCAATCACAACGGCATGTAAAAGTTACCAGTCCCTTTCGAACCGCTTGGTGGCGTTTGGGAACCTGCCACGTGACTTGTATTGTAGCAGATTTTCTTCCAAAAAATTTAAAACAATTAAATTGAATTATATTAGTTAGACAGATAGACAGACACCTTTTAGAAAGGAAAAATTTGTTTCTTGCAAAGTGTTGATTTTATAGAAGAGCAAAGAAAGGAGACGTTTGAACAGAAGAAAACAAAATTGGTAAAATTCTAAACACGAAAGCAATTAGATTAGATTTTGTTAAACAGTGTAATTTAAATATTTGGGGCACAGATTAATTCACTTATTAGAATAAAATTGGCATCACAAGAACTAGTTTTTATCTGCAATTATGTTTAGGTGATTTAAAATCTTACGAAATGGACTTCTTCTTGGGCCCCATTCAAACAGTAGTCGGTGTACTGTAATAAATTCCTGGAATATAAAATAAAGTCTGTTTTATAAAATATATATGCATATTATAAAGTATGGAAAATACAGATTCATATTCGAAATAGGAAAGAAGAAGTACCAAAAATCATATGAGTGATTGACAACAAAGCGGACCCTTTTCATTGAGAAAATTCTAAAAACTTTGCTGAAATGTCCAAGGGAATTCTGTACGAATTTTGAAGAAATTTCTAGGAAAACTAAAGAACTTCATGCTTATGGTAATTCATCAGAAAACATTTTTCTATATTTTATAAACATTTAGTAAATTTATTATCTGCGATATTGTCACCAGTTTATTTAAAATAAAGATTTATTTGTTAAGTGTTCAGCAATGTCTATATACAATTCATTGTTAAAGCACCAATGAAATTGTTATATATATATATATATATATATATATATATATATATATATATATATATATATATATATATATATATATATATATATATATATATATATATATATATATATATATATATATATATATATATATATATATATATATATATATATATATATATATATATATATATATATATATATATATATATATATATATATATATATATATATATATATTGCCTAACCCTCAACAAATAAATCTTTATTTAATATATTATAAGTTTAAAAACTCAAACTTTTATACACAAACTTTCAAGAGATAAATGAGAATTATTACAAAAACCAATTATTAGCATCAACACACGTACACTGTGTGTGAGACATACAGCTACCCTGCAGACAAAGTAACTAGTACGTAGTGAGAACTATACTAGTTGCTTTTTACTTCAGACTAGTTGCCTATATGTTCTTTTTTCATATATCGAACTACCAATTTTAACATTAGGTTGTCATACGAGCCCAACTAGTTCATTTGTATACAGTTATATCCCATTTGGAATCGTAGTTGTTGTAAAATACTGCTCTTACTAGTTTCTTTATTTAGATTTTGTAACTCTTAAAAAAAAATTAGGCTCAACCGGGGTACGAACACACATTCCTCATATTTCAAGGTAAGTACTCTACCCACTGAGCCACTTGGGTGCACCCATGGCTGAGTGGTAGCGACGCTAGCCTGTCAGTCCAGAGGTCGTGGGTTCGATTCCCGCCACAGACCCTGGGTGTTTTTCAGCAGACAAGCTGATCGCTTCGCGGGTTGTGTTTGTTCTTAAAAAAAAAAACTTTTTACTTATTGTTCTAAGAGGTGAAAATATGTTTTATATACAAGTCGTATAACTGAAATTTTTTTCCTTTTTTGACTAGTGTCGTTATTGTCTCCATGCAACTAGTAATATGATTGTTCTTTTTTTACTAGTATCGTTACTAGTCTTGCTACAACTAGGAATATGACTGTCCTTTTTTGACCAGTAACATTACAACTAGTAATATGACTGTCCCAAAGCGTATCTAGTTGTAAATTTAGCTGCTGGGGAAGTATAACACTAATACTTTGGTATATTTGTAAAGTGTATATATCTGTGGTCACAAGCCTTAACCGCTTAAGTCGTTTTCAAAATTTTTCAGGAGAGCTATTTAAAGTATCAAAAACTCGCTTATAAATAATTGTCGTCGTAAAAAAGTTACAAACTTAAAAAATTTGCAGCGAGTTGATTTAGACACGAATGTACTCGATCACACCAAAAATTAAATTTTGTCTTAACTCGACTTAGGCGGTTAACGGTTGTGACCACAGATATATGTGCACGTCTATATCTGTATATGTACGTGTGATTGTTTCTGTTTTAGGTATGACTGTGTGTAAATAACACTTAAGTGGCCATGAATGTTAATGAAAATTTCATGTAAAATTAGAAAGAATAAAATATGTATACACAGATTTCTACAATGTGTTTTGGCATTCTAAAGAACGCTTTAGAGGAGAGAAATGAATTTTATTATTCAAATTTTTATTTAACAGAGGAACACAATATTTACTTATGAAATTACCTTAAACATATTTTTGCTTATATTTACTTAATGTCAATTGCTACTGGAGGCATATTTGCGTGGCAACAGGTTGTGTACTTTTTCGTTTGAGAGCGAGTCTCAAAGGAGGAATAAGGTTTTCCCATTTGCATATCCTAATAGAATATCTAATAAGAAGGCTTCCTTCCGGACCTCTGTTAGCCCAACAATCAGCCAGATAATCCTTGGCAAAGAAAACAATTTTGTAAAGAAAAAATGCTGCACACAACAAATTTCATTAGCAAAATCATAGTTTAAATATGGCCGGTCCTAGTCAAAATTTAATTGACAATAAGTCGATGGTGTTGCGTAAAAATGGCTAGTCTCGGATCATTTTACGTATTAGTTGTCTTTTCATGCAACAGCATCGAAATGTCTTTATTAAGACATGACAAAAATCAAATATTAATCTAGAAAATTTGTTAAGTTGATCTGAGATATTTTCCAAATAATTTTTTTCTCCTGATATTAGTGCCAGGGACTAGTGTGCTACCCCATCTGTCATTTTTTAATATGCACGTTCTATTAAGCTATAATATAGTTTGTAATGGAATTTGCAAAATAAATAAGTCAATTCTTAATAGATATAGATTTGTTTTTACTTTTCAATTCAAACAATTCTCCAACGAATAAGCTGAACAATTTCGGTATGAAATAAATTTAATTGCAAAAATTCATACATTTTCTTACTAAATTAAATCTATTGTAAATAATTATTAAAGTAAATATAATCCTAGGACCATAGACTCGAACATATACTTTAATGAAAAACTCATAAAAATATTTTTATTTTCATGTTTTAGCAACAGAAAAAGTTTTTCCTTTAATCCTTCAAAAGAAAAAAAAAACTACTACAAACTACTTGATCCTTTAGAAAGCCATATTTGTTGGCCATATTTTTGAACAAAAAAAAAGTTGCGATAAATATACCACATAAAAAGTTAAGCTTAAAATGTATTTTTCATTTACACTGGACTAAAATTTTTAAATTAATAGAAATTCATAGATATTAGAGTGGAAAAATCCAGTAGAATATTTTTTGCAATTCAAGGGGAAAATAGAATATTTTTGTTATAGTTTTGTTAGAAAGGAAACAGAGTAGAAGTTTATGGCAAATATTTTTGTAGAAGTGGAGTTTTTTGCCTCTTTTTTTAGGAAAGGTAAAAAAAACTCCCATACAACGAAGAGTTAGAGGGTTAAGATGTACCGAAACAATTTTCCTAGTAGTGTTTTACATAAAAAGTTGAACACATCTTATGCCTTAAACGTAACAAACAGAAAAAATACGTAACAAACGTAAAATCAACATGTAGCAATTTTGATTGGATATCATATTAAATATTTGAGAAATAATTTGTTGTTTAATTGTGTTGGTAATTATTTGCTTTGTTCATACCTACAATGCATTGTTGTGTCCAGTTGTGTCACTTGTTGTTGTCAAACAAAAAATTTTTTTATTCAGTAAAGAACATTTACTAAAAATAATATTTTATTTTAGACAAAACTTTCTTTGATGTTTTGATGCTTTTGATGATAATGTTTTCTGTGTACAAAAAATGGTGGTGTTGCCAGTATCGAAATAAAATAATAGAACTCACAATATCTACAGTAGTGCTTATGAATACAATTTTATAGTAAACAGTTTTTAGTCTGAAAGTGTTTAATAGCAATTGTGAACCTTAATCATAAAATAATAATTTTTTATGAATATGGCCGTACAGAGAAAATATTGTGATAGGGGTTTTTATTCAAAAATGTTTTTAAAAGTGATTTTAGATTTTTGTTAATGTTTTGTATTGTTTGATGTATAAAATTCTTTGATTTATTATTTAATTTAATTTTTACTATCGTCAATGTTGGCAACCTGATAAAAATATGAAATTGTTTGATTTGTTTTCTTTTAATTCTGCAAAATATTTTTTTGAAAAAATCAGTTTTTTTCAAAACATTTAAATAAAATTTCTATATTTGAATTTACAAATTTCTTTGTAGGACGACCTAAATTGAACAACTTAACGCGATTGTAATAAGTGATCTTGTAGAGTTTTTGAAATTTTTAAAGTTTTTGAACATTTTATTAAGAGTTTTGCTGAAGAGACAATTTGTTTAAATATGAACGCTAGGAAAATGCGTCGGAACAAAAAATAAAGAAATAAATATGCGTATAGAGTGAAGTGACCACCAAATATTGGAAAGTATATTTAAAGAAAAACTTTTCGCAACATTTAGAGTTTCTGTATATATACGCTACGCATGTCATCAGCAACCGTTGTCTATCACTCCAGCAGATTTATTACACTTAATAATTTAAATGAATTTATATGCCAGATTTGGTCTCATATTAACGTCTCATTTATTACAAAAGATTTATTACCAAAAAAAATGTATTTCTGGCCTAATAAAATAATGTAGGAAAAAATTTATTTACTCTTCAGCAGCATATCGTATGAAAAATTAAATAAAACAATTTCCAAAAATAGTTCAGTTTCTCTTCTTTAAGTAAATAAAAATATACATAATGCGTGTCGCAAGTTCATTACAAAAGACGTATTTCTCAAAATAATTAATAGAAAAGCAAATGTAATTGAATTAATTAATTTGGTTGTAACCTTATTATTTCCGCAAATAAATTTAAATAAATTCATTAAAGTGCGACTTTGGCTCGCATACGAAGGGTTCCGTACGAATACACATATATGCTTTCTCTTTTTTGCCCTTTTTTAATTTTGGCAATTTTTTCATTTTGCTTTTTTGCTTGATTTTAGTTTTTTTTTTATTTTTAACTTTTTTTGGAAATATTTTTGGTTTTGGCGCTTTTTTTCGTTTTTGCAATTTGTTTGTTTTTTGCCAATTTTTTGAGTTTGGTTTTAGCTTTTTTTGTTTTAACGTTTTTTCGCTTTTTGACGATATTTTTAGTTTAAGCGACTTATTTAAGGTTTAGTTTTCAGTTTTTGCGTTTTTTTTCGGTTTTGGGGATTTTTTTCGGTTTTGGTGATTTTTTTAGTTTTAGCAATTTTTTTTTTGTTTTGACACTTTGTTTCGTTTTGGCGATTTTTTCGGTTTTTGGCGCTTTTCTTAGTTTTAGTGCTTTTTTTGTTTTGGCGCTTTTTTACTTTTGGTGCTTTTTTCGTTTTTTGATGATATTTTTAGGATTGGCTGTTTTTTTAGGTTTCAGTGCTTTTATGCGTTTTGACGACTTTTATCGGTTTTTTTAGTTTTTTTTGGCGATCTTTTTAGTTTTGGTGATTTAGTGCGTTTTGGAGATTTTTTATTTTGGCGCTTTTTTTATTAAGCGCTTTTTTCATTTTGGCGATTTTTCGGACGGACATTTTTTTTAATTTTAGGAATTTTTTTAGTTTTAGCGTTTTTTAAAGTTTCAAGAGTTTGCCTCCTAAGGCTTCCAAGATACAACAAATTGTCTAAATTACTTAGTTAAAATTACATTGACTGATAGAAAACCCTATAATTTCTATTGTTTTCAATATCAAATAAATATTCAAATAAATAATCTATTAACACTAACTTTGAAAATTTAAAGTGTCTATTATATAAGTGTCTTTATATTACATTAGTATTTCAACATGTTTCGTTGCTCGCTTTAGAACACCCTTTAATTTTTAGCTGTCATATATTTGTTGTTGTAGCAGCCAAAGTTTTGCATATTCTGTGAAAATCTCAGGCCCGTAGCTCTTACGGTTACCGAGAAAACAGCCTGTGAGAGACAGACGGACAGACAGACAGACAGACGGACAGCGTAGCGAAAATAATAGGGATCCTTTACACTTTTGGTGTACGGAACCCTAAAAATTATATTATATATATGTAAATATACAAACACACATAAAAGTATATATACATATGTTATAAATATTAGCAAATTAAAAAATATTTTGGCCCTACAAACGATAGACAGCATTAACACATGCAGCTACTTTAGTTCCTGTCTACTCAATTATATTTGAATTTTCTTAATAACAATTTAATTTCCCAAATTGATTTTCTCATTTTTCAAATTAATTTACATTTCCTAATTTCAAATTGTTTTGTCTCAATAATAATAATAATAACAATTTTAATAGCTTAATTCTAGTTTGTATATTCGCAATATTTAATTAGATTTCTCATTTTCATTGTCCATTTTCTCAGTATTATGTTGTATTTATTAATTACATTTATTTTATCTTAACATTAATTTGAATTACTTAATTTCAATTTGAATTCTCAATTTAAGAATTTAATTTAAAATTTTTAGTAGAGAAAACTTTAAATGAAAATGAATATGAATCATATAACACAGGGGAACAAAGTGGACATCTTGGTTAAGTGCAGCAAAAGCTATAATTGATAAAACATATATGGGACATTAGAGTTTCGAGTTTTAAAATTTATAATTTGATGTATGAAAACATATAAATATGCAAAACATAAGAAAGCTTAGCCGAAAATAACAAGAAATACAAACTAATCTTTTACAATTAAAAAAGTGACTGAAATACGCTAGTTCACAAAAACAAATGAACATTGAAAATAGATTTTTCTAACGCTTATTTGAGTTCAGTGAAGACGAATATGAATTCATTCATTCATTCTTTTATTTTTTCTCAACAAACGTTTTCGATATAATCGCAAAAACGTGATTTTCTTGTCTTTTAGTTATTGCCAAAAATATCGAAATGTTTCAATTGAATAAAAAGGATTTCACAGATATCTCTCTCCTTTTTCATCCAGTATACGCAGGAAAAATTATGATAGCTTTTTTTTTTAAACAACATGTTTTTGAAACTGATTTTAAGTCTTTATTATTGTGTCTGTTTTGTTTGATAAATAATTTTATTTGACTATTATTTCATTTAATTTTGCTACCGCCAATGTTGGCAACCTGATAAAATTAAGAAATTCTTTGATATATTTTTTAAATTGAACAAATTAGATTTTTTTTCTAAGAAATTATTAAAAATTTTTGCATATGAATTTACAAATTTCGTTATTTTATTTTAAATTGAACAAATTTATATTTTAAATTGAACAAATTTACATTTGATTCAGGGCATTCAATGTTCAAAGTGAAAAAATAATTTTTTCTGTGTAACAATTGTATTGATCGCACTAAAACTCATTGAGTTAAAGACCTTTAAAATTTGAAAAAAGTTCATTTTGAGCGTGTCTTCAACATTCATTATTTAAAAATTTCTACATTAAGATGGACCTAAAATTTAAAAAAACTTTTTGAAAGCCAAAAGTTAGAGATCATTTGTGCCGAATACATGAAACTTGGTTAATATTCGACAAAAAATGGCATAGTTACAAGACAATAAGTGAAGAAAATCTGATTTTTTCAATACAAAATAGATTTTGATCGAAAATATTCTTTTGACTCCAAACTAAATTTAAGCAATTTTATATGAAAGATAACTAGGGATTATTTCATTTGTGGCTCGTTCCCGTATACACCGTAATCATGGATGAAGACGAAATTCCTTATATTAGCAACGAGCCTTATAACTTTCTTATTTAAATCAGATCTTAACGACATTTTGTTTCGTGTGTTCGAAAAAAAATGATCTTTAGCTTGTAGTCTTAAAACAATTTATAAAATGTTTATACCATCTTAATGAAGAAAACAAAAGTGATGAATTAAAACTGAATTTTAATAAATTCAGTAAATTGCGACTTTGGCTCGCACACGAAGGCCATTTTTTTCTCATTTTGAAAATTTTTTCGTTCTGCTTTTTCCTTTAATTTTAGTTTCTTAATTTTTAAAAATTTTTTTGTTGATTTAGCGATTTTCTTTTGGTTTCGGCGCTTTTCTCATTTTGAAAATTTTTTCGTTTGCTTTTTCCTTTAATTTTAGTATTTTTGATATTCAAGTCCTGTTTTTTTTGTTGATTTAGCGTTTTTTTTTATTTTGGCGCTTTTCTCATATTTCTTATTTTTTTTGTTGCGATTTTTCGTTTTGTTAAATTTTTTTGTTTTTTGCCGATTATTTTGGTTTGGCGATTTTTTGGTTTTGGGGTTTTTTGTTTTAACTCTTTTTTCGCTTTTTTACGATATTTTAGTTTTTGGCGCATTTTAGTTTTTTGGGATTTTTTTGGGTTTTGGAGATTTTTTTAGTTTAAGCGATTTTTTCGATTTTCAAACTTTTTTCTTTTAGATTTGGCACTTTTTTTTTGTTTTGGCGCTTTGTTTCGTTTAGGTGATTTTTTTCATTTTTGGCGATTTTTTTCGTTTTTTGACGATGTTTTTAGTTTTAGCGTTTTTTTATGTTTTAGTGCTTTTTTACATTTTGATTCCTTTTTTGTTTTTTCTTGCGTTTTGTTTTTAGTTTTTTGACGATCTTTTTAGTTTTAGTAATGTTTTTCATTTTAGCGTTTTTTTTAATTTTGGTGCTTTTTGCTATAAGCGCTTTTTTCATTTTGGCGATTTTTCGCTTTGACATTTTTTTAATTTAGGAATTTTTTAGTTTTAGCGATTTTTAAAATTTCAAGAGTTTGCCTCTTACAGTTTCCAAGATACAGCAAATTGTCTAAATTACATAGTCAAAATTACATTAACTGATAGAACACCTTTTAATTTTTATTGTTTTAAATATCAGTATTAATTGGTGTAGTGCACTCTATAGACTACACCAATTAACACTAACTTTGAAAATTTAAAGTGTCTATATATAAGTGTCTGTATATTGCATTAGTAATTCAACAGGTTTCGTTGCTCGCTTTAGAACACCTTTTAATTTTGAACTGTCGTATATTTGTTATTGTAGCGGCCAAAGATTTCAATATTCAGGTTCGTAGAAATTACGGTTCTAGAGAAAACAGCCTTTGACAGACAGACGGACAGACAGACAGACAGACGGACATCGTCATCATTTACAGTTTTGGTGTGCGGAACACTAAAAATGCACTTCTTTAATTTTAAGGCATTTTGGTTGGTTGGTTGGTATACGTGGCTGCCTACTGCACGTAAGCGTTCAAGTAAAATAAGAAGAATTTTTAGCAGACTACTCCACTGCTCAGCGTCGACCTATGTAGGTTCGAACCCCTCGACTGAGATACCTGATCAAATCACCTAGACCAATCTCTTATAGCTCAGATAAGTCGTCTAGTATATTGCTGCCCAATAATTTGTGTCTCAATAAGTGCAAGACCGAGAAATCGCAAAGAATGTGAAAGACTGTTTCTTCTTTACTTAAGGCACTCCAGCAAAAACTACTGCTTCG
The DNA here is from genome assembly GCA_956483635.1 of Panzeria rudis. Lineage (NCBI taxonomy): Eukaryota > Metazoa > Arthropoda > Insecta > Diptera > Tachinidae > Panzeria > Panzeria rudis. Next base: position 168,998,523 of record OY101447.1, read on the forward strand.
GAAGAAGCAGGTTTATAAGCGAGAGAAGGTGGTTTTGTTGTTTCTACTGCTTTGAGCTTCAAACATGCATGATTTTTGTTTGCGATGTCCAAAGTGAGCTCTTGTTTTTGTTATAAAACAGCGGTTCTTTCGAAGCATCGAAAATGCTCTAAAATCATGCCTCTTCGTCTTATTTCGTCTTTCAATTTTATTATCGTTAAACTACAGACAAAACAAATCGTGTTTTATTATAAATTTCTCTCTTCCATGCAATAGGTGGGAAATGTAGAAAGAGAGCATACTTTAAATGGGTGTTGAGTTTTTAAATGTGTGAGTGTTTATTTGAAAGAAAGCGTGCGACAAATCTTTAGAAGCTACATTGTTGAAAGCTATATTGCTACTAAATATGATTTTGTTTATTTTGGAGTTCGTATTGAATAAATGTAAAATGCTGACTAGCTTCGTAATTTAAACATTATGAACACTGAGAGATCTTTGCCTTCGTTTTGAGCATCCTCGGAAGCGCTTCAAAACATCGCATGTGAAAGGCATGCATGTTTTTACTGCTTCCAGAAATATGATATTTTTTTGATGGGATATTAATTAATGAATTTCCTAAGTACATATGTAACTGTGTATGTGTGTGTACATACATATTTATAAGATGTCATATGTTATCATAGAAATAGAGTGTATTTACCACATCCCGATTTCAACAATATATTTTTTTCTCATATTTTCTTCAAAATCCCGCTTTTCAAACGTTCTTGTTCCGCTTTTTGCAAAAACCTTCTGGTCACGTTACTCATACCTAACCTGACCAGATATCCCGCTTTTGGCGGGATTATTATGCTTTTTTAAGGTCGATCCCGCTTAAACATTTTATCCCGCTTTTAGTACAAACATCTCACTATGTTTTAGTTTTAAAATTGAAAAAACGATATAAAACTTTTAAGCGGAATACTCCCACAAAAGCGGGATGTCTGGTCAGGCTACTCATACCCCAAATCGATAGGTATTTATAAAAAATTAACATAAAAAATGTTCAGGGTAATCAGCTCTGAGATTAAGGCGTGTGTGCGACACCAAAGTTTGAGCAAATTTAAAAGAAAATTACAAAAAAAAACTTAGTTAAATTTTCGGTCACCAAAAAGTCTGACCCACTGTGCAATGTATACTATATATGCATGTCTTTTTCTTTAACTTAAGTGCTAAAATATCAACCTATAATCCATTAAGAAAAAAAAAAAACTAAAATAAATATAATGATGAAATTATTAAAACATTCAATATTGCGTGTCTTCAACGAGTTATTATTCCACATGTAGCGAATACTTCATAAATAAAACTTACAGATACATTTTATTTTTCATTTCGAGCTTAAGACTTTTTCTTTTATCATTATTATGACTTTATTCAGACACAACACTGCCTTTGTTTGTGGCAGGCTGCCATTAATTTTTATGTGCGGAAAAATGATGGGACAGACACACACAAGTGTAATCATTGAGCCCATTGAAGGAGTGAGTGTGTTCGGATGAACGCCTTTTTGACTTTTTGTTTATACAAATGTTGCATGTTGCTACAACATAAACATAATTCAAATTTAATTTTTGTTAGAAAATGTTCGTAATTTATTAATTTAAGGCTGTGGGTAATGAGAGTCAGCCAAGGCGAGAATGCTTAAATGTCTGGTTACAAATTTTTGTTTAGTTTTTTTTTAGTTGTTTGGAGTGTGAACGAAGAATGCTTTAAGATAAAAAAAATAGTATTGATGTTATTATATTTTGTCAAAAAAAAAAAACCAAATAATAAAGTAATTATAAATACATATACATACATACATACATACATACATACATACATACATACATACATACATACATATAATATGTATGTATATACACATGTAGAAGTGTGTTTATATATTTTTCTCATATGTAACACTCCTTTTTTTGGCTTATATTTCTTTTTGTTTGATTTATGAGACGCAAAATAAGCAGCCAGTCCCTTTAAACATTTTTAGCTGCGATAAAAGGGGCATGGTAACAGTTGTCAGAGTAATTAAAGTTTGATTAATTAGTTGAACTAAAACATATTGAAAAAAAATACATGCTGGCATAATAAGCAACTTTGATTAAAAGATTATAGGGAAAAAATCGGATTGATTGTTTTAAATGATGTAAATAAAATATATCTAGCAAAAAACGTGACTCCAGAATATAGACGAGCAGGGCAGATGGATGAACATTAAATCTTAAATAAAAACTTTAAGCAACGCAGCCAATCTGGCGGAAGAAAAATTTCCCTAATCAGTTTATGAATGGCTCACAGTGGACTAAATCTGAAAAAAGATATTAACGATTTTTTTTCGAAATGTGGACTTGTTTGTTATGCTAATCGAAAGCAATCAATACAATCAACATTTACTATATCGTGCTATTAGAATAAAAAGGTTTCATGTAAAATAAAATAAAACAAAGTTCTTTTTCAACCAAAGAACATTTTCAAATCAATAAATAAAACAAATCTCTGAGCTAGAGTTAATTTTAGCTAGTACTTTCATTTTAAGATAGAATATGGAACTGATTTTTCGCGAAACTTTTGATACCACGTAGTTGGAACCATTTTTAAGTGAATACGGCATTTTGGCCAAAATGTTGGTTGGAATCCTTTTATTCTAAGAGCTCGATATGTCATTCTTTCGAAAAACTTATGTATAACGAAATGTGATGACAAATGTGTTTTTTTACTATAGAACGAAAAGTAAGTTGGTCTGGTGCTCCAAGCTCGGCACTGATTTAGTCCTCTATTTTTAAAAGTTCTATTCTATGGCTGTTTAGCTATCAGGCAGTGAAAAAATCGCATCGATGTAGCCGTAAATTTGCCTAGTATGACAGCCTGAAGTTATGCACTTTTTTGCAATTTTAACTGACTCTGCTTTGGAATCACAGCTGCGTATGTTTTATAGATGACTATTTATTAACCATACGACCCAGTATCATTCCCAGTATTAATCATAATGATCATTGATCAGCAATATGCACTTGAAAATGTGCACAAAAATTGCGTACTTTCAAGATGTCAGTCACAACAGGCAAACCTGATGCTACAACGATGCGACTTATTTCACTGCATGATAGCTAAACGGTCATAAATAGAACTTTTGAAACAAGAAGGCTAGATCAGTGGCGGACTAGAAGCATTAGAGCAACTTAGTTTTCCTTCCATATTAAAAAAAAATACATTTGTCATCATATTTCGTTACATATGTACGTATGTATTAGTTTTTCGAAAAAAAATACACATAGTAAATGTTGATTGCATTGATTGATTCTTTCGATTGGAATAACAAAAAATCAATCATTTCGATAAAAAATATATTATATGACTCTTTAGTAAACAGTTATAGAATATAAATCTTGAAACGGAAAGACTAGATAAGTGATAGACCTGGAGCACCAGAGTAACTTTGTTTTCGTTGCATAGCAAAACAAAAACATCACATTTGTCAGCATATTTCATTAAATCTTAGTTTTTTCGAATAACTACCATACAGTAAATGTTGATTATAGTGATTGCTTTTTTCTTTTAGCATAACAAAAATAATCCACATTTCGATAAAACATCGTAAATTCCTTTTTTTCCGATTTGGTCCGCATTGATTCGCCTCTTCTTTAGGACCGAATTCGCAGTTTTTAGTTAACTAATGATGATGGTCTAACCAATGATATGAAAAACCGTCATTTAAGCCATCGACGTTAGTTAACTATAGACTGTGAATTTGTCCCTTAGTGACACACATTTTGCTTGTTTACATTTTTTATTCAACGCCATATTAAGACTCAATTTGCGTATGATTACTTTTTAGTTGATTTAAAATTGAATATCAATCATACGTTGTAATAAACATGCCCAACAAAAAAGACATGCAAAAACGAGTGAAAGAAAGCATGGGTTGGTTCTAATAATACTGCATGCGTTCAAATTCGGACGAAAAACGCACGATTTTAACATTAGCGTGTAATTGAAGGTCATGCGTTCAAACTTAAATAAACTGCTTGTGAGCTAAATGAGTGCTTATGACAGGAGAAAACTCGAACACAGAACAAAAAGATGTGACAATGAATTTTTTTGGTTATATCAATTAAATAATTAATTTATTTATTTTGAACCAACAACGATTTTTGTAAATACAGTTGTAAGTTGAAAGAAAATCAGAAAAATATTTTCAATTAAATATATCAACAACGAATTTGCACAGAAAAAATTATTCCTAAAAAATTTTCAATTAATACATTTGATCAGAAATTAAAACTAGTTTCAATTAATTTCGTAATTGAATGTGAACAAAAACAAAATTTTCTAGCAAATTTTAAAAATGTCGAGTAATTGAAAATTTCATTTTCAGTGATTGAATATACAATTTACGTCGTTGGTTGAACTTCAACAACACAATTAATTCTGCACATTAATTCTGAATCTACAGTTTTCGTAATTGAAATCGTATTTTAGTTTTTTCTGTGTGTTGGCAGAACATATTAAAAATTTTTTTTTTAGATTTAAAATTATTTCAATTAAGATTATTGTTATTTCTACAATGTGAATTGTTGATTTTCCGAACAAATTTAATTATCACACAATGCTCGAACCAACTTTTTGCTTAACTGCAAAAAACGCTAAATATCTTTGGGCGGAATCGAAACGACAACCTTTGGACTAATAGGCTAACGTTCTTACCTCTCAGCTACAGAGCAATTCGCTACTAAATAAGCAAATAATAAATGCTCACAAAACTTGATTTGCTTTGTTTAATTTACGGGTGTGCATTGATATAATTTAACAAATAATTTTGTTGAGAAATTTAATTGACCAGAAAAATTTATTTTTTTATATCAAGAATGATGATTGTTAATTCTTTCACAAGTTTCAACAAAAACTTTAGTTGGCATTTTAAATCAAAAATATTTTCCCCCTTATTAAAAATAGCATCGTCGATGTCACATCAACAAAAAAGTAAAATATTGTCACTTGTCTACTCGTTGTCGACAACAATTGACAACAATTATCTCTACTTTCTGGGGATTATGAATTTAGCCCAGCATGTTAATATAAGTGACTTGTTCTCGACAAAGAGTAGACCGCTGCATCCACAACAGCCTCAAATATACTGTAGATATACTCTTTTATAAATACCGTCATAAGTAACATGAATTTCATGTTAATTCAATATGAGTTACATTAATTTTAATTTTGTAACGTGCTTTTTCCCAAATTAATATTTTACTTTTTAAGTCAAAAATATTAAAGTTTTATTAAAATACATTGAAATTGATTATAGAGGGGTATTAGCTAGTTCTTATGCGCATTTCATAAGGACTAATGCAAATCGTCAGGGAACTTTTACCCAAAAAAATCTAACAGAGAAACTAAAGATATTATATAAAACTCCTAATCATGCGAATAAGAAGTTTATAACATCAAAGTTAAAACATGAGCTCCATAATCGATCAGACATAATCAATCAGGCGTATGTTAAATTCCATAAAAACTCAGTGTTGTTACTTTGGTATTTTCGCAGTTTTCGGTGTTGCGGGGAAATTCCGGGGAATTTCTGGGATTTTTAGGACATTATAATATCAGTTTTTGGAATCCTTGGGTCAGGTTTGTGTCTTGGCTAAGGGTTGGTGCCCTTGCTAACTGAAGGTGTGGTGAATAAACAACAGGTCTCTGAGCTAAACACCAGTGCCCACGTTCTGTAACTGGCGAGAGGTTTTCGCATCGAGAAAAATTTAATAATTATATAAGTCATCCCGTTTTTTTCAGGATGATTTATAAAATAATTAAACTCGGCACATTAAAATAAATAAAGAAAATTTTAGTTTTTTGTTACTTACCTTGTGTTCTACAGGATGATTACAATTTACTCGCATTAAAAAGTTCTCACATTAGTTACAGAACATGGGTACAGGTGTCTCGGTTAACTTTTTGCGAATTATCGCCTAAGTATCTTCCAGGCGATAGTGGTTGGTTGCTTACGACTTGTCTTCTTTTTTCATCTAGAGGTCGAAATGTCTTTCTTAACTTAATTGGTGTCAGTCATCAAGTTAGGTGAAAATTTTGTTTTTAAACTATAGTTTTAATTTTTGGTGGGGGTCATGGTGCCGGGTCCGGTGCCTAGGCGGAATGTATCGAAAGGCTATAAAAATGAGGGGCTTCTGTCATAGCGACCGAAAGTGGCCGGTCGAAGATGGCCGACCAAAGGTTGCCGGCCGAAGGTGGCTTGCCAATGGCCAAATACGGTATGTGCAAGCTGATAGGCGGTAGGCCGAAGGGGACAAAATCTTATTTCCTACGCGGTGTCCCATGACACCGTGCGTTCTTTTTTTTCTGCTGTGAAACATCGTTAAGTAGCTCCCTTCCAAACTTTGTATACCTGTTTTATTTATTTATTTTTTGATGTTGTTAATATAACTTTTAAGAAAGTCAAACAATTGCATTCATTGATATTATAAAAGAAGTAATGAATAACCCCCATATGCAAAAAAATAAAGAGTGCTTGAAGTGTACATATAAACCGGGTTTTCTATGGAAATTTTGTTTTAATGTACACTTCGAACACACGTTATTTTTTATTTTTGCATATGCGGGTAAGCCTTTCATTAAAAATGACGCACTGTAATTCATTAAGGCGTTGCACGACAATTAAACTAAAATTAAAGACTTATCGTCCTACAATAACAAATCAGTGTACTTATTAAAATGCTATTGTTATGAAATAATACACAAAAGCATATAATAGATTTTAATAAAAAATAAACTTAATTGAACAATTGCTTAAGCAGATTAGAGGTAATTTATATCGTTGATATTCTTCAAGTTTTTCTTTTTACTCTACAACACCTTCTTTAGTAACTTTAAGCAACTTATACATTTACTGTGAAAAAATAATGTTTACATATAATATTTTCTCCAGCAGCTCCAGGAAAACATTTATAAACTGATATAAAGAAAGATAAGGACATATGTATGTATGTCCTTACATATACATTGTATATGTATGTATGGATAACAAGTTTGTTATGAATTTGTAGGTGGAACAAAAGTTGCAAAACATATATATTTCAACTAAAAATAAAAATATAAGAGGGTTTTAAATTTAAAATTGAAGAGAAAACTATATTAAATTTCTTTGGAATTTTCTTCATTTACCATTTATTATGATTTAACTCAATTCAATCTGCACAAGTATTTTTGAAACCATAAGAAGTGTAATAACAAAGAAATTCTAGCCAATTGATGTAATATAAAATCAAATTGGTTTGCAAGTATGTGCATATAGTATATACAACACACATATTTGTTTAACTCTTTGAGGACCAAACTTAAAACTAAAAATATCTTTTTAATAATAAAGCGAATGATTTTTTAGATACTCTCCTATGTGCAAATGGTCACAAAATATACAAATCATTTGTGCAATAGAATATATATGTGTATATCACGCAATGGTCATCAAAGGGTTAGAAGTGTATGCTTTATAAAAAGACTTAAATGGTAAAATTGAAAATGTTTACTTTGTTCTTTTAACTACCACTACTACTGCTACACCATTATCTCTTTGCAATTTAAGGAACTCAAGTACAAGAGTGGGAGACCCATAAAACAAGAGGGGCAGAAATGCACTCAATTAGTTAAGTGTGCATGCTGAAATGTAAGTGTGTACATATGCGAGTACGTACGTACATACCCAGTGAACAGCTTTTGCCGACATGTCTGATGTCAGAAAAAATGTGAAACCAGAGACTATAAATATATATATATTTTTGGCCGTCGGTGACTACAATGCTAAGCATATATTTTGGGGATCTCGGCTAATCACTCCTAAATGTCGCGTTTGTTCGACCCAATTACTAAAATGGGCTTGAATGTTATTTCAAGTTGTCAGCCAGCTTATTGGCCAACAGATCGGCAAAAAATTCCTGTTATTATTGACTTCGGAGTAGTGAAAGGAGTTCCCAGCGAAATAATTAAGGTTGAAGCTTTCTTAGGTTTATTTTCAGACCACTCACCCACTAGTATGACCATATACTCACTCTTAACAACCTCACCCACTTGCAATTTACTGCATGCACCAATTAATTGGCTAAAATACAACAAATATTTAAGTTCCCATTGCAGGGAAAATTTGCCAGTAAAGAACGCCTGAAGACATTGACGTTTCTATTAAACAGTTAGATCCTAACATTAAGCAAGCTGCTGAAAATGCTACTTCTATTTTTCGACAATTGAGATTTAACAAAATTTACTCTGAGGATGTGGAACAGCTATTGTCTGAAATAAAAAAGAGTTCGAAAAGAATGGCAACGCTACAGATCCCAGCAGTTAAAAATTATGCTGAAGGAATGCACCAAACAGCTTAAAAAATTATTAGAACTCCAAACAACTGCATCTTTGCAAAAATTCCTGCACGAACTCGAAGCAACACCACAAACACCGGTGATGTGTAAGCCTCCATTAAGAAGTTCGAATGGAGACTGGGCAAGAACTGATGCTGAAAAAGCTACACTGTTCATTAACTCCAAGCACACCTTCTAATATAGTTGAGCTGCCATCAGTTGTAGCTCAAGCTTTCGTTCCTTTGAGATTTAACATTCGGGAAACTGAAAATGCTATCGCTGACTTAAATTCGAAGAAAGCCACAGGTGCTGATAAAATAAGCAGCAAAATGCTTATAAAGGTACCCCATATAGCGAAAAGGATAATTCTATTCATTTTTAACGCTGTTTTACGACTGAATACTATCCTGTGGAATCGAAGATGTCACTGATCACTATGATACCTAAGCCCGGAAAAGACCATAGTAAAGTGGAATCTTATAGGCATATAAGCCCATTGTCAAATATGTCAAAACTATTTGAGAAACTGCGAATGAATAAGTTGACCCCCATACTAAATGATAGTGGATGCATCCCAGATCATCAGTTTTGTTTCAGGAGACAAAATAGCACTATCGAACAAAAGCATAGGCTTGTGAATGTGGTTAGAAAAACATTCGAAGAAAATAAATATTGTTCTGCTCGCTTCATTGATGTTTCTCAGGCTTTGGTAAAGTATGGCACGAAGGACTAATTCAGAAATTAAAACAAAATTTACCCTCCAACATTCACAAGCTATTAGAAAGCTATTTAACTGGACGAAAATTCGTCATCAAGGAAGGCAATTTTTTAAGCACACCTCAGATGATTAAAGCCGGGGTTCCTCAAGGTAGCATTTTGGGTCCTGTATCATATACCTCCGATATGTCAACAGGCTATTACATTGACATTCACAAAAATAAACGAACAAAAATGTGTACATGTTACTTTTACATTGCGCATAGTAATAGCAGCACTTTGAGGTTAAATACCTAGGAGTTCACCTTGATCATCGTCTAATATAGAAATTGAAAGCAGTTCAACTTAATTGGCTAACAAGAAGAAATTCTACACTTAGTCTAGACTGTAAACTTCTCCTATACAACACGATAATAAAACCAATTTGGTGCCATGGTATTCAGTTATGCGGCACCGCCTCTACATCTAATATAGCGAAAACTCAAAGGCGACAAAATAAAATTCTTCGTTTGATTACAGTGGCACCTTGGTATGTCGGAAACCAGCGTAATCCTAAAGATCTAGATGATCCATTAGTAAAGACTGTGTTTTCAAAAGTTGTGACAAGATATGTATATAAAAAAACTCGAATCGCATCCTAATTTCCTACTCCGGAATATCATTATTTTTAGAGGTCACTCACGGCTGAGAAGGAGAGACACTCTTGCTCTCAGCCGAATACGAGAGACGTAAGACATCTAAAGAAGTAACCGTTGAGTCCAAATATTTTGTCTCCAGTAGCTGGACTAATTATCAACAATTTTAGTTTTAAGATTTGAATACTTATTGTTAGTTCCAGTTTACAATTAAAGATTTAATAAATAAATTTAAAAGTTAAAAAAAATTTATTGCTTTTAAGCCGTACCAACATTGTTCTTTTATCTGCTCAGTAGTTTCAGAGATATCGTGGAACTTGCGCCAAAAGAGTTTTAGTTTTAAAACATTCATAAAAATAAAAAGAACAACAATATCTTGTTATTTTTCTTTTAGCTCATATGTAAATATGTTCCGAATAAAATAAGCCATAGCTCATTAAAATCTATGGGCAACTCTTGATTTTATTCACATTTAAGTGATAAAAGTCAATTCACAAAAATTAATATTAAACTAATGATACGGCTCGCATTGGTATATCTTCATACATATGACGGCAAAAATAGGAGAAATCGTAGAGCGATAAGACTTGGCACATTTATTGTTATTGGCAATGTTTATACAAATTCAAACTATGGTTGGTATCGGCGCAAGGATTCGCAACCTTCCTGTAGGTCCTTACCACTTAAAAAAAAATACTTTGTATTTTAAAAATATTTTTAATCAATATTTCATTTTTAATGAGTTTAATATTTTTCATAAATTTGTCATTGGACTTAAGTTTTTTAAAACAGCAACACCTAGAATTCATTTTCTTTAATTTTTAAATAAAATTATTATTTTGCATTTTTTATAAATATAAATGTGTTCTTATTTATACATATTTCCATATATCCTTAAATGAAAAAATGCCATAACTACCAAAATAATAATTATGATTTCTAGAAACTGCTCACAAGTTGTGGAAAACAGACGGAATTTTTGTGTAAGTTTTTCTTTTGTATGAATGTTGTGAAAACAAACATTTTTATAAAACAATATTTTTTGCAGCAAGTTGCACGATATCTCTGAAACTACTATGTAGATTATAGAACAATGTCGGTACGGCTTAAAGAGAAAAGAATTTTGGATTTTTTCTTTAATTAAATAAGATATAGCGTTCTCTAGATAAATTAATACATGTTGCACAACTGCTTAATTTTTGAAATAAATTAATATCTCGAAAACTAGAACCAAGGAAAAGATTCGAATTCAGCAGCTCTAATTACATAAGAAACAACTTCCAGTTGTCCCAGTTCAAAATCTTGTAAACTTGTGTTATGGAAACGCAATTTAATTTCTTTTAAGACATTTAACAGAATAGTCTGCTCATGTCCTGACCTTGAAGAAGAGTCACAGAAGTTTGAAAATGTTTTGAATTTCTAATTTTAGCTGCGACTTTTTTCTGACACTAATGCGATAACACGTAAAAATTATAAGTTAAATAGAAAATTTTCAAATTTCATATGATTTTCGGTAAATTTTTCAACTGACTTCGGATACGAATTCGGTATCTTGTGCAAACTTTCTGACTGAGTACGGACCGAATTTGGCAACATATGTTCGCTGGGTATGTATGTAAGTATAATTATGTATACCTGCATTAAGATTATTATAAAGCGAAAAAAATATAGTTAATGGAGCATATATTTATACAGGATTATATACATAACTGGCTACATACATGCCTATATAGTCACCTGAAATGCAAACGGACGTAGCTACACTTTTATTTCCTTACAGGAGAAGCAAACACTTAACATTTTAATCGTATGAGAATCTTATAAATGAAAAGAAAAAAAAACATGAAAACAACTAATGCCAAGAACTATTAACACCGTTGATTATAAGTTTGCGCAATCGATGTAATTGTATCTTTTTCCTATGCCTGTTTGTATTAAAAGATACATGCACTTTTACCCAGCAAAAAATATCATGCTTCTGGAAGCAATAAAAACTTTCATGCTTTCCACATGCGATCTTTTGAAGCACTTCCGAGGATGCTCAAAAAGAATGCAGCAATCTCTCAGTGTTCATAATGTTTAAATTACGAAGTTAGTCAGCATTTTACATTTCTTCAACACGAACTCCAAAATAAACAAAATCATATTCAGTAGCATTGTAGCTTTCAACAATATAGGTTCTAAAGAATTGTCGCACGCATTGTTTCAAATAAACACTAACACATTTGAAAACTCAAAACCCATTTAAAGTATGCTCTCTTTCTACATTTTCCACCTATTGCATGCAAGAGAGAAATTTATAATAAAACACGATTTGTTTTGTCTGTAGTTTGACGATGATAAAATGAGACATGATTTTAGAGCATTTTCGATGCTTCAAAAGAATCGGTGCTTTATATAAAAAACAAGAGCTTCAAAGTGGGACATCGCGAATAAAAATCATGCATGTTCGAAGCGCTTTTCGAAGCAGTAGAAACAACAAAACTAGCTTCTCTCGCTTATAAACCTGCTTCGGCCGAAGCAGTAGTTATTGCTGGGTAGTTACGTCCATTTGAATTTCTTCAATATATTCGCCGTTTTTTATTACAGGAGTCTAAAATTTTGAAGAATGATAAACTCTATTTCGAATTGTTGTGCCGTTACTTCCGTTTGCATTTAAGCTGACAATATGTTTGCTTTCATGTAAATGTGTAAGTGTTTAAACATATAGCTGTATGCTATTTTTGTCTTCATAGGTAAAATGAAATTATACTTACGTGGCAATGATGATAATTAAATTGTAGAGTAAATGAGGTTTTTCTTTAATTAAACTGAAAATAGAGATAGAAAAAAGAGAAGAGGCATTTTATGTGTAAGCAACATGTTTAATAAAACTTGACAAAGAAATGAAAAGAGATTTAAAGATTACAGCAAAATAATAAAAAGTTTCACGTATTAGAAAATGTTTTAATTATTTTTGAGCTACATAGAAAATAAAAGCAGTTAGGGTTTGTTAAACATTCCTTAATTAATTTTTTTATTTTTATTCTTAAGCGAAAACTTTTCCAGTTAAGACAAAAAAAAAACAGGAATCATTTATTTTCTCTTTAGAATGTTGTTGTGCTATCACAACCCAAATATGCTACAGACTCCCGAGATGGAATTTGTTTTTTGATTGAATTTTGGACACAGCTTTATATTGGACCATTAAGAAAAAACCAAAAGTATGAAAAATTTTGGAGCAAGGATTCACACACCCCCCATACATTAAGGTTAGGCTAGATTAGGTTAGAAGGGCTGCCCGCAAACTAGTGAGTACACTCGGAGGCCATTAGACCCATTGTGATGCCCAGATGACTACACCCTCCGCACAGTGGCTCCAATTAAAAAAACGGTAATAAATTTGTATCTTTGAAACTGGCGGTCCGATTATGAAACAAAGTACGTTAAGATCATAGAGGAAGACTTAAGCTTTAAGAATAATGAAATTTTGACCACCATATTGAAACACAAAGTTTAAAACCTCGTACATGAAAAATCTTGTCTTCGTAATAATTTTTATAAATGTTATGCGATTTTAGCTACTTTAAGCTTAGTGTAAAGTTTGTAAATAGATAAGGTAAATACAGTTTCCTTTATGAAGATATCTTCAATATTTTCAAAGATATATAGCATTGAATTTAAAAATTTTGCTTTTTGGCCTCGACTTTGTTCCATCACATTATTTATATTGTTACTTGTTACCATCATTATTACTCATACGTGATACAATATTATCCTAAAAATCTTGGATATCCGCATTTTCTTCACATATTTTTCAATATCATTGTGCAATTTTTCGTATTATACAATAATATCGCTAATGTGTATGTCATATTCGAAGTTGCCACAATATATTGGCAAAAATCAAAAAGCCCTTGATATATATTGTGCAGTAAAGAAAATTTTACAATGTGGTAGCAATATTGTTCAGTGTTATATATACTTATTCACTGTCAGGAAAATTGGGCAATATTTTCTTTGAAACTATTGTGCCATTTATTGAATAGTATAGGGCAAAAGTACAATAATATGCACAATAACATATGCAATAATATTGTATAATGGATGGGCCGCTTAAGACTGTCCATTGTGTATTAAAAACGAAGAACGAAATTACTGCTTATACTCTCTTCATACAAAATGGCGTGTCCGTAATGCATGCTGTAGATTTGCCACATTAAGAGACTATAAATTTTTCCAAAAATTTGATGAAAATTGTAACAGTTTTCGAATATTTGCATTTGCTTCTCTTATATCATACATGAAATTTTTAAAAAATACTAAAAATGTTAATTTTTTTTTTTAATAGTTGTTGTCCGCAGTCTTGTGTATTGAGCGTTACTCTTTTCCAGTACGCTTTATTACTCAGTTTAATTATTAAAATTGCATTTACAACATATATTTCATTAACACAATAATGGCGTAGTTTTGAACTTTTAAATATTTAAAAGTGTTGTGAACTTTCCTAAATAGTATTATATTGCAAAACGTTTCATCAATCAATCATGGTTTGTATCCAAAGAAATGTATTGAGTGTTATCCATTTTTCTTAATATAATTGAAATTTTAAGGAGGTTATGTTAAAATATATCGAAGATTATCCATCTGAATAGTATTGAATTCAAAATAAAGAGTGTGCTCTGAAGAAAATATTGAACTAGTATAAAAATATATTGAGTGTTACGTTAACAAAATTCTTAAATAGAATTTATCTATACATTTTAGGATGGCAAAAAAAGTTAACTGAAGCGGATGAGTAGAACATTACTCGTTTAAAAATTTCTGATTTGCTTTGACAAAATTTGCTTCTACTGCACAGTGGGTTGTTATTTTTTTTTTTTTTGGACAATGTATCAGGTAGTTCTTCTTTCCTACGGATAATTATTTGAAAGTGACATACATTTTAGTTATTGTGCATTTTTGTAGACCTGTATTTGACTAATTGACAGTGATACTAAAATTAAGCTTTGAATATCTTCTTACAAATATACAACATTTGTTTTTGAAAATATGTTCATCGAAATATCGGGACAATAAACCACAAATAAAACAAAACTAAAATGAAAATGTAGCTCTTTTCAATTTTAAGACCAGACCTCAAGCTGAACAAACAATTTAATAATTGACATAAATTCTTACATTGTTCATTGATTTTATTAAAATTAGCCTTCTTATTTGAAAGACGATGAAGCATACTTTCCGCCCATGTATAAATGAATTATTTTAAAAGATAAAACTTTTTAATTTTTCCACGTGAACCCAAGTCAAAATCAAAAAACTGGTCATAACTTTTAAATTCGTCCTGCGATTATTTTACTTTTTTATTTTTAGAAAGTAGATGTATAGTGCCTTAAAACCCTGCACTCATTTGCGAAAGCAAATGTAACGCTCAATACACAAAAATGTTAAAAAATTGAAAAATATAATTTTATTTCAGGATCCATTGAATGAGGCGAAAACTATAATATCAGTCCTACCGTCTCCTTGGTAAAAAGAAAAAAAAGCACACACACACAAAATGTACCTTTAGAATGAGAACCACCCATATCTTTTAAATTGTTGAAACGTAAGAAGACAGTTATGTATTTAAATAAATAGTAAATAAATCAAAATGAAAAAAATATAGATTAGTAAAGTTTTCATGCCGGTAAATGAAACGCTTATAAAAACTTAACTATTTTTAGAAAATCTGCACTTCTGGCCAGACTTTAGAGCGGACGTATAACAGTTAAAAGCCAGATTACCTATATTAAATATATCTAATATAATTTGTAGAAAAATTTTAAACATTTGAAAACTTCGTAGAAAAATTCATCATTTTCGTTAAGTGCTGGAAGTCTTACTTTTGTCCAAATTTATCAATTTTTCACTCTCATTTTAAAGTCTTGACTTTGATTTTTTTTACGACCAAATGAATTGATATTAGTGCTGGCAATTTCTGCTACTTTTAATTCTTCAATCCTGCTCAATACTTTTTATTTGGGTACTCAATACTTACTCGGTACTTTTAGCGTTTAGAAAATTTTATACTTTTAAACCGGGTTGTATTTCGGTCATTAGTTTTCAATTCAGTTTATTAATAAAAAATACTACAATGAAAGTATTGAGTAGCTAATTTTGAGTATTGAGTACAAAAAAAAATAAATAAATAAAAAAATATAATATAAAAAAAAATAATAAATACCTGATAATCGGTATCGCTTAAACAATTATCAAGGATTGTCTTAAAAATCATAAAATATTTTGTTTTAAAATTTTTGGCTTTGCTGTTAACGGAGATATTGATGAAATAGGAAACAAAGTCGAGGTAAAAAACCAAAATTTTACGATTCAATGCCAAATATCTTTGAAAATATTAGCGATATCTTAATAGAATAACCGGGTTTTTCTTTATCTATTTATAAACTGTATATCAAGTTTAAATTGATTAAAATCGGATAATATTTGTAAAAGTTATGAGGCCAACAAAATTGTTCATGCCCGAGGAAGTAAAATTTGACACTCTGTAGCTCAACGTGCGTTTCAGTGGGGTAGTCTATATTCCAATATTCTTAAAGCTTAGGTCCTTCTCTATGATTTAAAGCTACATCGTTTTCTAATCGGATTGCAAGTTTCAAAGATACAGATTTATTACGTTTTTTTTTTGCAATTGGAACCACTGCGCACCGGCTAAGCGTGTAGGTTATATGTTTTTGCCAAGTTTTATTTTAGCTATACAATAGGTATAGTTACACAAGTAATATATCTCTTAAGCATCGCATAATATGTGCTAACGTTTAATATCATTCTTTTTCCATATATTTTCAGAGTTTGCCTTTTAAACAACTCTAAAGAGACTATTAAAAATATATTAAAGAAACTATATATAAAACTGCAGTACGTGCTTCTTTCTACACCCACACTAATCCACTATAACTCTTGTTTAACAACTTCAACTAAACTGATTGACATTTTGAACTTTAAAAAAATAAAAGAAAATATAATAGAAAAAATAATGTTCAACTAAACATTTACGGCAAGCCAGCAAAACGTCATTTGCGCCACAAATATTGATCCAACAAAGAGACAAACAACAATACAACAGCAAAGAACAGCAACTGCAGCAGCATCAGCAGCACCAGCAGCTTAAGAATAATGTTCGGGTACTACTACTGGTATCGATATTTGACATCTTTGCGATTATGGTGCATGTAATGGCTGACGGGCATAAAACAACGTCTTCGTTACATCAAACTTATTTAAACTGCAATCAACTATTTTATGAACAAAAGCACAAAATTTTAACAATATTGTCAGTTTTGCCAGCAGCGATAGGATCTACAACTCAATCGCTTGTAACAGTTAAAAGACATTTTCTAGAAATTCGTGAGCAACAATTGAAATTAAAAAACATCTTTTGTACTAAGAAAACATTTGAAAAATGGATAAAAATCATTTAAGCTTAAAACTTGTATATAAAATTAATGTGTGTAATTCATGGTTGCAACAGAAGCCAAAAAACAAACTACTGCTCTTACTGGTGAGTCTAAAAATGCAATTACTTTAAACTCTTTTTACAGAAACAATGTATGTAGTATTTGTCTTATCTTGATGAAAGATTCTTCTTTAGGTTTTCTTATTAAATTCAATTTATTTTTTATTTATTTTAATTTTTCTTTGATAAATTCAATTAAGCACTTCGTTTTTAATTGCTTGACCTGTTTACATAATAATTTTTTATATCCTTTTTAATACTAAAACAAAAAAAAAACTCGCTGTATTTATTTTAGTTTCTGGTACAAAAAGAAAAGAGAATAATTTTACTCTTAAGAAAGTTAAATAAATAAGCAGAATCTCTTGAAAGTGCAATTTATCTAGAATAGAATCAATAAGGAATGAATAGTTGATAGCAATATTTAAATTTAAACTGTAATGATGTTTGTATTATCAAGTGCTGCAAGCAAATGCTTTTGCTATAAAATTAATTTCTTGCAGGTGTATTCGAATTTGTGTGGACTTTTTTTCCACTGCAGCTAAGTACAGGTTACTTTGAATGAAATGAATTAGTTGCTTCTGCTGTTTTTCTATTTTAACTACACTACAGCATACAGTGGAATGGAATCAAAATATTTATACAATAAATTTCCCCATTACCCAGTTAGCGAGATTGCCTTGGACGACATTGTCGTCGACGATTCGTATAAGAATTGTTTTCAGCCGATTAGATCTTCTAATCGACACCCAGAAGCTAAATTTACAACTAGATACGCATTGGGGAAGTCATATTACTAGTTGTATTGATACTAGTAAAAAAACGACAGTCATATTACTAGTTGTAACAAGTCTAGTAACGATACTAGTAAAAAACAACAATTATATTACTATTTGTGTCGAGACTAGTAACGAAACTAATCAAAAAAGGACACAATTTTCAGGTATACGACTTATACATAAAACATATATTTAACTCTTAAAAAAATAAGTAGAAAGTGGCTCAGTGAGTAGAGTACTTGCCGTGAAATATGAGGAATGTGTGTTCGTACCGCGGTTGAGCCAAAGTTTTTTAATGAATACAAAACGATAAATAAAAAAACTAGTAAGAGCACTACTTTACAACAACTGGTATTTCAACTGCGATATAGCTGTAGTTGTGTTCCTATGACAACCTAATAATAAAATCGATAGTTCTTTATATGAAAAAAAGATAGGAAGACAGCTAGTCTGAATTAAAAAGCAACTAGTATATTTCTAAACACATACTAGTCATTTTGTCTGCAGGGCAATTTAATCAAAATGCATGCATGTTGTCGTCTATTAGACACTTTTGACGACAAGATAAGTGACAACGTCTTACGATTTGCCCTCAATCCAACTTTATTAAGGACAATATGAGCGACAATGTCTTACATTTTGTCTTTAGTAACATTGTGGAGGACAAGATGAGCTACAATTTCTTTATTTTTATCCTCATTCGCTCTTTATTGAGGACAATATAAGCGATAATGTCTTACGTTTTGTACTGAATCCAACTTTATTGAAGACAATGTTAGCGATGATGTGTTACATTTTGTCTTCATTAACATTGTAAAGGACAAGATGAGCGATAATGTTTTACATTTTGTCCGCAATCTAACTGCGTTGAGGATGACATGAGCGAGCATGTCTTATATTTTGTGTTCAGTACAGTTGTGGAGAACAAGATGAGCGACAGTGCCTTACAGTTTGTCCTCAATCCAACTTTGTTATGGACGACAATATGAGCAACAATGCCATACATTTTATCTACAGTAAGATTGTGTAGGACATTTTTTCCTCAATCTAACTTTGTTGAGGACAACATGAACGACAATGTCTTAAATTTGGTCCTCAATGCAACTTTTGTTCAGTATAATATAAGCGACAGTGTCTTACGTTTTGCCTTCAGTAGCATTATGAAGGACAAGATGATCTACAATGTCTTACATTTTTTCCTTAATCCATTTTTGTTGAGAACTATGTGAGCAACAATGTCTTACATTTTGTGTACAATGAAGTTGTGAAGGACAAGATGAGCGACATTGTCTTATATTTTGTCCTCAATCGAACTTTGCTAAGGGAAAGATGAGCGACAACGTCTTAAGTTTAGTCTTCAAATGGTGCGGATCCAGTATAGGAGAAAATGGGATATTTCCCCTCCAAGATGAATAAAATATAAGTCATTTCGAGGGAGTTCCTAAAAGAAATTTTACAAAATGGTATGTTTTATTTAAAAGTTCCCCTCCCAAAAGCTTAAGCTGGATCCGCGCCTGGTCTTCAATCAAGCAAACGATTGTGGTGGCCTCTTCTTGTCGATGTTTTAGGTGGTGCTGCAGCAAGGTGGTGGCCAACTGGGTATAATAGGGATAATACGAGTACATGGGCATCTAAATAAATAATAGGCGAGACCATTCTTTACGATGCAGTTCATGGTTATATTATACAAGCGATTTTGACAAAAAGTGTACCATTTTAAAGATATTTATTCAAAATCTATATTTTGTTAAAATCTGGTTAATAAAAAAACCTAAACAGAAAAAAAACACTGAAATTAAAAGTCGCCAAAACAAAAAAAGAAAAAAACCCTAAAAGAAAAAAAAATCGTCAAAATAAAAAATCGCTACAATAAAATATCGCCAAAACGAAAAAAATGCCAAAGCGAAAAACAAAAACGCTAAAACGATAAAAGCACCAAAACGAAAAAAAGCGCCAAAATAAAAAATTAAAAACGCAGAAAATCACCAAAAGAAAACAAACGCCGAAGGTATAAAAATCACAAAAATTAAAAAAATTGTTACAACGAAATAAGTGACCAAAAAGCTTAAGCTCTAAAGCCGCAAAAACTACAATAAATCGCCAAAACAAAAACAATTGCCAAAAGGACAAAAAAGTTCAAACGAAAAAGCATAAAAATGAAAAAAAAAACTGCTAAACTAAAAAACCAACAAAATTACAAAAATCTAAAACGAAGAAAATCGCGAAAAAAAAGTCAAAACGAGGAAAAATGTAGAACGAAGAAATCGCCAAAAACAAACGCCAAAGGTATAAATATCACTAAAATTAAAAAAATTATTACAACGAAAAAAATTGCAAAAATAACTAATTGCCTGTTCGCCGATGTCGAAGGAGTTCTTTCTTTCGCACAAATTTCATTTAAAGCAAAAACAAATTCAAAAATTTTGTTATTGTTTTAAATGTAATTGTGCGAAAGAAAGAACTCCTTCGACATCGGCGAACAGGCGGTAAAGCGCTAAAACGAAAAAACACCTAAACAGGAAAAACTGCAAAAACTACAAAAATCGTGTAAATTTATATAAATGCCAAAAAATCGCGAAGACGAGAAAAACATTAAAACAAAAACAAAACACTTAAACTAGAAAAATCTCCGAAATTTCCAAAACGAAAAAGCCCTAAAAAATGCCATAACTAAAGAAATCCTCAAAAATCGAAAAATTTATTAAAACGAAATACGCAAAAGAACCCAAAACGAAAACAAATCCCCAAAGACAAACAAAAATCGGTAAAACGAAGAAAGTGATTTATACAGGCATTTCCAAAGAAAGTCATCATTTTGCCACGTTACGTCACCAATCAATTAAGCTTAAGACATATTTCTAGTTTGCTTTCTCGTATTTTGATGCAGAGCGTAATTAGCTCTACAATTAGTTAAAGAGTGGAAAAAATCTAACAGCATGGCTCTAAAATAAAAGCTAGTTGCTTAGTGACGGAACGTGACAGAATGGTGACTTTCTGTGGAAATATGGCATTGGCATTCAAACGAGTCAAAGTTGCACTTTGATGAATTTTTTTACTTTCAGTATAGGAAAGTTACTGTGTATCATTAATTAATCATACAGATTTGTATTATTTATTGTTTAGCTGTTTTTTTAAGAAATTTTCTTCACGTTGGATAATTTTGCTGTGGACCTTAATGAAATTATATACATCTAGAATACGGACGATGCAATGGTCATACTAAATCCCAACAAAAAATGAACATACAAATCATTAGTTACAGCATTGATGAGCTCGCTCAAAGTAGTTCTATTCCTGGTGAAACATCAATGAATTTAACACGTACTTGTCATAGGACGGAAGTGGTCCAAAGATCAGAATGGTATGCGCTTTAAAGGCTGTCTAGAACAATTTTTGACATAAACAACAGCCTTATAATATTTAATTCATTACCTGTAGCGATTGGTATTCAATGAAAATGGTAAACCTTTGGGACTAGTTCCGATTTTTTTGCTGAGATAGTATGACTTAATTTTACATTCCTGATCAATATGATTGTAAAGAAAGTTTCCTGTCAAATTTAACTCTCCCTGAATGCGGTCCGGGCTGTGTCGATTCTGTCAGTGATATGGGCACTACAGCCTCCACAGCTACATAGCGACTCGGAATAGGCAATCTTTGTGATATTTGCGTTTAACATATAAAATGTGCTTAGCACTTTTATGAAAAACAATACGAGACACATTTTTGTAGAGTATTGTAATACTGTTGCTCTTCGTTATATGGATCTTTTCGGCCTTTTCCTAAAAAACGTGAAAACTAGCTCCCCTTCAGTGACGAATATCGGGCTGAAATATTTTACAAAAATATTTGCCATAAAATTCTACTACAATATTTCAATGACACCCAATCTACAAATATGACTTGAAAATCGGTAATCATTCAAAACATAAAATCAGTTAAAATGAGGTATAATTTCGTACTTATTTACAATTATTACTAGGCATAGGAAATGTTGTAATCCTTACGTTTAAAGTATAACATACTTTAGCAGGCTGAAGTTTTCTACTAAAATATTTCCCAGTAAGTTCTACTATTGATCAACCAAGCTACCGACCTAACTTAAACACCCTAAATCAATCAAAACTCAAAATGTATTTGAGGGTTAATTTTGTACTTATTCACAATTAGTACTCGGCATAGAAAATCTTGTAAGGCCTACGTTTAAGGTATAAGATGTACTAAGCACTTTTATGTAAAACACCACGAAGAACATTTATATAGAACATTTCAGCCCGCTATATCGTCGCTGAAATGAGTCCCAAATGAAAACTTTCAAAATTTTGGTGCTCTCTACCAGGATCATTTGTTAGAATATTGTAATTTAAGAAAATGCTATTTTGTTGTACAGTGTTCTTAGCATACATTTTCAACTCCGTAATAGTTTTACAGGCCCTTATTAGCCTAAAATATTTCCTAGTGATAATTGCTTTCATTATAAATATGTTGTATGCTTTTAAAATAATTGCCATATTTTACATAAAATATGCCCATAAAATCACTTAAGACAGCAATTTAAAGATAAAAATCTTAAAATTTTATTAAATAAATCACAGTAATTGAATAAAGGAGATTCAATTAAAAACACACAACCACTAACCAAACATATTGACCATTAAATCTAGAATGATGGAAAATGAAAACAAAAAAGGCATTCGAAACATAAATCAACAAGAAACAAAGACTCTTAGAGAAATAATGAAAATACTGAAGTTAACACCCCACAATTAAATTAATGGTCGTTCGGTATTGTTAAAATCTCATATAAATGAACAAACACACAAATCAGTGAATGAATGTACGAGTACATAAATGAATAGATGAATGACCAAGTGAATGGAAATTTATATGGAGAAAAGAGATAAACGTGCCCCAATTCCCAATAGGCACATGCAAGTAATGGGTTTCCTAATAAGATCGATTTGACTTTACACAGCCTGCAGCGGCCATGTTAGTTTGACGTTGTCGGTCATCTTAGCCAACACCTGTATGTCAAAAAAAAAAAGCCAGGTCG
The DNA here is from genome assembly GCA_956483635.1 of Panzeria rudis. Lineage (NCBI taxonomy): Eukaryota > Metazoa > Arthropoda > Insecta > Diptera > Tachinidae > Panzeria > Panzeria rudis. Next base: position 169,021,577 of record OY101447.1, read on the forward strand.
GTCGACAATAGCGTCGGTGGCCGTACTTTTTTTGGAAGCAGCAGAGGTGAGGCCAGCATCTACAAGCACTATAAATCAATGATAACCAATTTTCTTTTTGGAATAAATCGAACAACATGGATGAAGAAAGATGACATATAACTCCTGAATGGATTGGCTGTATGAAAGACCCGCCAGTATTGAAAAACCTTTTACATATAATCAAACAAGCGAACACATGAACTAACAACCAGACATTGACTTTAGATATTTTCAATGACTTTTTTTCAACAAACAGCAAAATTATTGTAGTCAATAGAGAAAAGCTCAAATAAACAAAAAAATATTCAACATCAATAGTTCAACAAGGGAATATACAGATGATTTTAACTGAAAGCTTAAGCCAAATGACATTCATTGGTCAAATATTCATTGAAAAGGAAAAACTCATTGTGTGTGATAGCTTTCGCAAGAAAACACAACAATTACAGTGAAAAAAAAATCAATATTTTTGTCAAAATAACCAGGTTCTAACGACTGATTGTGTGTAGAGGGCACCATAAACATAATTTTATGGCTGATTCTCATTTCAAATGCTTTTTTTCGTGCTCGTTGAAAGTCTAGTAAAATATTTCATAAAATACGTTCATAAATTGTAAAATAAAATGAAGAACGAAAATACTGTTTATACTCTCTTCACAGAAAATGTCGTGTCCGTAATGCATGCTGTTGACCAGTGTTGCCAGTGAAATTTCGAGAAAGATACATTTTAGTTTCCAAAAAGATACATTTTTTCCCAAAAAGATACATTTTTAAAAAAAATTTTAATCAGTTTTTAACGTTTAAAATATCGACCCCTTAGCGCCAAATGATCGTAAGCGACAAAAATTAAATTTTTCAGGAGAAGGGTTTTTTATTATATTTAAACATGATTTATATTCATAAACTGTCGCTTACGATCATATGTTATAGCCTGTATTTCAAAAGTTAACAACAAATTTGACATTTTAAAGATTTTAAACTATCGGTAGGCTCACAACATTTTGATTTCATTAAAAAAATTAGTTTCTTACAAAATGTCGCTTACGATCATTTGGCGCTAAGGGGTCGATATGTAACTATCTTTGGATGTTGTCAAAACAAATTAATTTTTGTAAAAATTAATATACGAGTAAAGGCTTTTTTTAGTATTGATAACGAAAAGATAACTTTAAAAAACTTTGTCAGAGACGGAAAGCTTAATATTTTATTTCTGTACATTGTGCGTACAGATTCAAAAGATACGAAAAATGTCAGGATTATACATGGTACGTAAAGTCATCAAAAGATACGAAAAATGTATCTTTCGTATCCTAATGGCATCACTGCTTTCCACATTAAAAAAGTAGGAATTTTTCAAAAAAGCGAAATTAAGTTTATAACAGTCTTAGAATATTTACATTTGCTTCTCTTATTTCACACATAAAATTTTTGAAAAATATTGGAAACTATATATATGTATTTTTTTAAATTATTATTGTCCGTAGTCTTGTATATTGAGCGTTACACATTTTTAGTACGCTTCATTACTCAGTTGAATCATTAAAATTGCATTACCAACATTACACTAAAATAACAGCGTAGGTTTCTATTTTTAAATATTTAAAAGTTTTGTGAACTTTGTTAAATAGTATTATAGTGTAAAACGTTTCATCAATCCATCATGGTTTGTATAAAAAAAATGTATTGAGTGTTATCCATATTTTATTAATTTAATTGAAATTTTCTAGTGACCAACTAAGGAGTTTATGTTAAAATACATCGAAGACTATACATGAGAATTGTCTTGAATTCAAAATATAGTGTGTGTAGGAAAAAAATATTAAATTCTTATAAAAATGTATTGAGCGTTAAGTTAAAAATATTCTTATATATAATTTATCTATAAATTTCAGGACGTCAAAAAAAGTTAACAACAGCTGAAGGGTAGAAACGATATAGAGAACAGTATTTGCTTTAAAATTTATATTTTGCTTAAAAAATTTTTTTTGCTTCTACCGAACTGTGGGTTGTTAAATTTTCGAAGAATGTATTAGAGGGGTCCTATTTTTCTACAAATAATTATTTGAAATTGACATAACTTTTAACTTTGTAGGTCGATCTTAACGAAATAGGTCTTCTTTGAAAGAAGAGTTAGCATTTTTTTCTCTTTTGTATAAATGTGTGTAATCAACTATTTTAAAAGATAAAAATTTTTATTTTTCATATGAACACAAGTCAAAATTAAAAAAGTGGCCATAGCTTTGGTTTCGTTCTGCGATTATTATAATTATTAGGGTTCCGTAGACCATACATATGTATATCCCTTTTCATATTTGCACCTTTTTCATTTTAGCAATTTTTCGTTTTGTTTTTCGTTTAATTTTAGTTTTTAAATTTTTTAATTTTTTTGTTGATATTTTTGTTTTGCGATTTTTCGTTCTTTAAAATTTTTTTGTTTTTGCCGATTTTTTAGTTTTGGCGATCTTTTTTGGTTATGGCGTATTTTTTTGTTTTTGGCGCTTTTTTTAAGTTTATACAATTTGTTTTTTGTTTTGGAACTTCTTTTCGTTTTGGCGATTTTTTCGGTTTTTTGCGAATTTTTGCTTTGACGCTTTTTTAATTTTGGAATTTTTTAGTTTTTGAAAATTTCAAGAGTTTACCTTTTACGGTTTCCAAGATACAGCAAATTGTCTAAATTACATAGTCTAAATGACATTAACTGTTAGCACACCCTTTAATTTTTATTGTTTTAAATATTAGAGCTAATTGGTGTAGTCTATTCTAAAGACTACATCAATTAACACTAACTTTGAAAATTTAAAGTGTCTATCTAAGTGTCTTTATATAAAATTAGTATTTCAATATGTTTCGTTGCTCGCTTTAGACCACCCTTTAATTTTTAACTGTCATATATTTGTTGTTGTAGCGGCAAAAGTTTTACATATTCAGGTCTGTAGCTCTTACGGTTCTCGAGAAAACAGTCTGTAACAGACAGACGGACAGACAGACGGACAGCGTAGCGAAAACAATAGGGTTCCTTTACACTTTTGGTGTATCGGAACCCTAAAAAATTGAAAATAATGAAGATATTTTTTTTCTTAAACATGCTTTTTTCAGGTAAATTTCAAAATTTTGATTTTTTTGCCTTTTTTCCAGTTTTAGAATGCAGATATTAAAAAAAAAATTTGTCTCTAGTTATAACGAGTGATTTTTTTGCTATTATCTTTTTGGCAACACTAGTTTTGACAGCTCACGCACGTTTTGTATCTTGTGTCACTGTCAAACATCTTCAGTTTGGTCTATAATTTAATCATGAATCGTCTTACAAACGAACAACGCTTGCAAATTATTGAATTTTATTACCAAAATGCGTGCTCTGTTAAGAAAGTTCATCGCGCGCTTCTTCCATTTTATGGTCAGTTTAATCGACCTACTGAGGCTTCTATTCGGGCTATTGTAAAAAAATTTCGCACCAAATTTACATTGTTGGACATTAAACCACCAACACGTTTACGTAGAGTGCGAACTGAAGAAAATATCGCAGCCGTATCGGCCAGTGTTGGTGATGACCGTGAATTATCGATTCGGCGCCGTTCGCAGCAATTGGGCCTCTGTTACTCCACTACGTGGAAACTTTTTTCTGCCCAAAATGGAAGAGCTTGACTTGCATGACATGTGGTTTCAACAAGACGGTGCCACATGCCACACAGCACGCGAAACAATGGACCAATTGAGAGGCGAGTTCGGTGAACAGTTTATTTCACGCTTGGGACCAGTCAATTGGCCGCCCAGATCGTGCGATTTAACGCCTCTAGACTATTTTTTGTGGGGCTATGTTAAGGCTAATGTCTATAGCGACAAGCCCGCTTCGATTGACGCACTGGAAGCCAACATTGCCAACATTATTCGTGAGATACCGGCCGAAATGTTGGAAAGAGTATGCCAAAATTGGACTAAGCGGATGGACCATTTGAGGCGCAGCCGCGGCCAACATTTGCATGAAATAATCTTCAAACATTAAATTATATCGACCCAACTATCGATCCAAATAAATATTTCATGCATTTTTCTGAATTTTATGTGTTATTTTTTTTTTACTTTCCGATAGTTCTTATAAAATCACCCCTTACTTAGAATTTTGTCAAGAACTGAATGTGTACTTTTAAATTAAAATCCAACAGTAAACTAAAAAGTTATAGGCGAAATACTAAAAAAGTCAGATAAATTTTTTTCTTTAAAGTCAAGTATCTTCTAAGCTGTGAGGGATACGGAAACTTATGTAAGGACATTAAAAGATTCTTAGAGTCCGAGGCAGTCAAATTTGGCCAACTGTAACTCCTCTTGTACTTAAGCGAGAAGGCCACCGTTGTAAAGCCTGATCCCTTTTTTAAGGCAGTTTAGAAATTCCAGATTTATTACCATTTACTTTGCAAAAGTCCCCACTGTGTACTGTGACATGATGTCATTGTTATAGAAATTTTTAAAAACTTTTGAAATTTTCCTGAATTTCCTGAAAACCACATTCATGTTGAATTTCGACTGCCCAAATGGAAAAGAGATAAATAACTAACGATAAAATAATACAGCATCAATATAATATGATTTATTATAGTTATCCTTCTATGATGTTTTTCATTATTGTTGAAGAATTTACTAAATTACTCAAATTGTGTACATGATTCTTTTTGTATTTCTATACAAGTGTAAAGTGTATTTGTGGAAGTCCTTAGAGACCATGTATTTATGTTTGTTTGAGTGTTATATAATGAAAAATTTTTCTACGATTTGTTTCATCAGCATCATTGGATTAGTGTGCGTTATTTCTGCTACTTATTGTAATATTAACCACAATTGTTGGTAATAAATAGTTATTCCAGAGCAAGTGTATAAACTTAAGCAGCAAACATCTGAAAGGGTTTTACATCAAATACCTTTCTTTTGATTAGGTAAATATTTAATATATTTTTAAAGAGGAATGTTTAAAGTACTTCTGGTTCTATTTTCAAAGTCTTTTGAAATTCTGTTTGGTTGCCTATGACAAACTGTCTCTGATGGGGCTAGCCAGAAATTAAATTTTCTGAGATCTTAATTCCTGTCTTACGGTTTTTAATACAGATATTAAGCGTGTAGTTTGCTATAACAACAAGAACTATAACAACAACTTAAGCTTTCATAACTTCAACAATCAATTTGTAACTAAAATATTTACAACCATTAAAAAAATGCGACATTCCCTTACTTGCCAAAGAATAACAATTGTTCTTTTTTTGCTCACTACTATTTTTGTTTATTTTACTTTTCCCGATGTTCACAAGTGTATCGCTGTAATGCACTTAAATGTTTTTTCCTTTTTTTCTAATTGCAAATGAAATACATTAAATAACATTGTCATAAAAATTCGTTAAAATTTGTATGAAATCAGTCTTATGTGTACGTAACAATATACACAACATTTTTAATTAAAACAGTACGAGCGAGGTACTTAAAAGATTTTCAACAATATTGATAAACAGAAGCATTTTTAGTGAACATTGTTATTTGCTTTTACAAAACAGCACTACTCTCTGCATACAACGTTTATAATACAATACACCTAATACTCTATTTAAAAAAAAAATTAAATTTTACTTAGAAAATCGTGTAAATCGAAATGTAAAATTTATATATGAAAAATCGTACAAGTCGACCATAAATCGAAAAAAACTCTTTCATTCAGCAAAGTACAGGGTGTCTTTTTTAGAGGTATAGAACTTCGAATTGAAATAAAACACAAGAAAATCGTTTTAATGTCCATCAATTTGGCTTTATTGGAAGGATAATTTTATGCCATTAATGTTTAAATATGATTTCGGGCATGTGGCCGCCGCGGCTGGCTCGAATAAAGCCAATTCTACAGGTCCAATTTTCAACCACTTTTTCGAGCATATGGGGCCGTATGTTGGCAATAACGCCACGAATGTTGGCTTCCAAGTCCCCTAACGTTTCTGGTTTGTTGGCGTAGACGAGCGACTTCACATATCCCCAAAGAAAATAATCCAATGGTGTCAAATCACACGATCTTGGTGGCCAATTGACAGGTCCATTCCGCGAAATTATGCGCTCATCGAATGTTTCCTTCAATAAATCGATTGTGACGTGCGCTGTGTAGCATGTAGCGCCGTCTTGTTGGCACCACAACTCATCCACATTCATGCCATCCAATTCGGGAACAAAATAGTCGGTTATCATGGCTCTATACCGGCTCCAATTGCTGTGCACGGTGGCGAATCGATTCATTCGGGTCCTTTTCAACACTTTGCTCTACAGCGGCTCTCTGCGGATGCGTATTATCACATAGAGTAAACGTAGTGCGAAAACGATCCATGGTTAACCGAATTAATTGCTCTGATGGACGATTATGTCGACCATAAAATGGACGGAGCTTGCGGTAAACTTCGCGAACTGAACCATTATTTTCGAAATAAATTTGCACGATTTGCAAGCGTTATTCTTTTGTCAACCTGTTCATGATGAAATGGCAAACCAAACTAAATATTAATCACTTGACAGCTGACAAAATGGCCGCCAGTTAAAAAAGTGATGCCAACTTAAAGTTCTATACCTCAATAAAAAACACCCAATAGTTCATGTATGTAGGAGGACTTGAACTTTAAGAATGTTGAATCGCACGTTGAGATACAGGGTGTCAAAGATGACTACTCCGGGCATGAAGAATCTCGTCGGCCACATAACTTTTAAAACTATTATCCGATTTTGATAAATTTAAATTTGCTGCAAAGTTTATAAGCAGATAAAGAAAATAAAGCTTATTTCATTAAGATATCTTAAATATTTTCAAAGATATTTGGCTTTGAATTGTAAAATTTTTGGTTCTGGCCTCGACTTTGTTCTCTATTTCTCCAATATCTTCGGTAATAGATATTCATGTTGTCGTGAACAATAATGAAAGACAAGACTTTGAGATGAGATTGAAAAATGGCTAAATTTTGTCAAAAATACACTCAAAATAATATGTTGGTAAATCTAACCAATTTCATTGCTTAGAATTGCGTCAACCCATAAAATACGGTAAAAATTAACCAATGGAATTATAGCTTAGTTGATATGTAGTGTGTATAACTACTAAACGTAAGGTCGCAGGTTCGATGCCTGCCAAGGCTTAAGCAGTAAGTGTGTTTGTTAAAAAAATTAAAAACTTTTTTTGTTTGTAAGTTTTTAATCTTGAACTTAGCTTCTCACAAGTTTAGTCATGTTTGTCTCAGCTAAAGCAGCCCACACACGAGAGATTTGTGCTCGACGTCTTGTTACTCGTTAATCACAAGTAATTGAACACTTTCAATTTCTTGTGATTTGTGCGATGTGCTAGTAGGCTTGTTCGCGAATTTTTGAAGGTTATTTTTATTTTTGTATACTACGAAAGCATTTTTTCATAGGAAAGAAAATGTAATTTCGCAAAGTAAAAGCTCTAAATATAAAGATGAAAACCTAAATAAATAATAATAATATACAAAAATAAATAAATAACCAAAAGAGCAATTGCAACACTCGCTTCGTAATTCATGTGTACTTGTTGATTTGTTCGCCGTTTGTGGAGATTTGGTACGCGAATAAATCACACGCACAAATCTCTCGTGTGTGGGCTGCTTAAGTCATCTTGTTATATAACGATAGCACAAAGTATACATAGACATGTAATGATTGGTTTGACTTAAATATAGTAATTTATGTAAAATAATCATTTGTATTATTACTATTTTAAATTGGTTACATTAACCATAAAAACTGGTAATTTTAACCACAAAAAGTTTTAAAAATTCAATTAGTAATTTTAACGAACAAAAATAATTTTAATTTTCAAACGTCGTTTTTCCCAAATTTGTATTTTACAATTCAGTAAAATGTAATATTTCGGTCTTGAACTTAGCTTCTCAAAAAATGTTTAAAACTAAAATTTTTTATTCTCAATATGTCAAAAGAATATACTTAAGAAATGAAATACAGCTCTAAGTCTGACAGTATGAATTGATTAAAAGTAGATGATATTCAACTCTTGAGAACTCTGATGAGATTAGCGGGAGCTATCGCAACGTCAGTTCAACCCTCCGCGCAGTAAATATTTTCTTTGTCTACATGCTTCACATTTTTCTCTAGCTAAAAATATAATTTAATTGAAAAATTAAATTAAAACTGAACTCAAGCTAAAAATAATTAACTTGTTGTTTAATGACCAATTGTAATTAATTAATGTTCTTATAGTAGGAGTTACCTTCGGGCTAGTGATGGTCAAACCAAAAATAAATAAAACTAATTCATTTTATTTTAAACACCCAACGTTTCGTTTGTTTGCTTCAAACTTCTTCAGGGGTATATTTTATTTATAAAATCTAGCAACAAAACAATAGCTTAATAAATTTAAAATTCAACAATTGTTTAGCAATTAATTTTCAACTTACAAATTTTTGTTTTACATGTTAATATTTATCACTCATTACTTATAAATAAAAAACTGGACTTCACGACACAGAATTTGTATAAATAAAAAATAAATAATTAAATAAAAACAATACTACACAAAATTTTATTTGTCAACCTTAACGCTAATATCACAGAACTTGAACTACATTAAACTATTGCAGCAGAATACTGTAGTTTGGTGTTATCTTTATCCTCCTTTGTATTCATTGTGCTTTGTATTTTTTGTTGTATCCTTAAACTTTCGAGAGTGTAACGTTTATTTGCTTTCTTCTCTTTGTCCAATATTTTTATATTTTCTAAATCAACTATATGTTTACATTGTTTTGCGTGAAGGGATAACGCTGTCGCCTCTTTTCCCTTCCTTATATCAGCTTTGTGTTCATTTACTCTCGTCCCTAGCTTTCTTTTTGTTGTCCCAATGTAAACTAAATCACAGCTTTCTCTCTCATTTCCATTGCATTTGATTTCGTACACAACATTGTTTATCTTTAATTTGTCAAGTTTTGTTTTATTATTTGTGAATAGGTTTCTTAAAGTTCTGTTTGATCTGTGTGCTATTCTTGTTGTTGGATCTTCGATTATATTATGTAGTGCTTTTGTTTCTGTAAGCTTTGGAATGTATGGTACACTGTAAAATTTCATATTTGTTTTTGTTTGTTGGTTTGTGGAAGTTTTATTTTCGTTTTTAAGAATTTTATTAATTAAATTATTTATTATGTAGGATGGGTAGTTATTTTTTCCTAATGTTTCCCATATCGTGTTTATATTTTGTCTTTTGTATCTTTTGTCACTTAATTGTAAGACTTTTTTGATGAAATTGTTGGCCGTATTCAGTTTCATTTGTAGCGGCTGTGTTGAGTGATAGTTCATTATTCTTCCTGAAGAAGTAGGCTTTTTGTACCAATTTGTAATAATTGTACCATTGTCGTTAATTATATAAATGTCTAAGTAAGGTATTGCACTATTTTTCTCATTTTCTATCGTAAATTGTATTTTATTATGGTACGCGTTTAGTGTTTTTAATATAATTAGTTCGTCAGATTTATTTATGACAGCAAAAATGTCATCCACATATTTCGTCAAAAACTTAATTTTAATATTTTTTGATTTTAATTCTTCGATTGCATCGTCCAAAAGGGTGTCAAGTACAATATCTGCTATAGTTGGGGATAAAGGATTTCCCATAGGCATACCATACGTCTGATGATAAAATTTATTGTCAAAATTGAAATAATTGTTTTCATTTAAACAGAACTGTAGTATTTTTAGGAATAATTTCTTCTCTATTGCTGTGTGTTCTTTTAGTTGTTGCCATTTTTCCAGTATGTTCTTAATTGCTAGGTGAATCGGTATATTGGTAAACAATGATACCACGTCGAAGGAAACCATTACTTCGTTGTCATCTATTTTTATTTTCTCTAATTTTTGTTTCAATTCAAATGAGTTCTTTATGTTGTAAGTAGGCGATATAATAGGAGGATAAAGATAACACCAAACTACAGTATTCTGCTGCAATAGTTTAATTTAGTTCAAGTTCTGTGATATTAGCGTTAAGGTTGACAAATAAAATTTTGTGTAGTATTGTTTTTATTTAATTATTTATTTTTTATTTATACAAATTCTGTGTCGTGAAGTCCAGTTTTTTATTTATAAGTAATGAGTGATAAATATTAACATGTAAAACAAAAATTTGTAAGTTGAAAATTAATTGCTAAACAATTGTTGAATTTTAAATTTATTAAGCTATTGTTTTGTTGCTAGATTTTATAAATAAAATATACCCCTGAAGAAGTTTGAAGCAAACAAACGAAACGTTGGGTGTTTAAAATAAAATGAATTAGTTTTATTTATTTTTGGTTTGACCATCACTAGCCCGAAGGTAACTCCTACTATTGGGTGTTTTTTATTGAGGTATAGAACTTTAAGTTGGCATCACTTTTTTAACTGGCGGCCATTTTGTCAGCTGTCAAGTGATTAATATTTAGTTTGGTTTGCCATTTCATCATGAACAGGTTGACAAAAGAACAACGCTTGCAAATCGTGCAAATTTATTTCGAAAATAATGGTTCAGTTCGCGAAGTTTACCGCAAGCAAAATCGCAAAATTTTGTTCAGTGATGAGGCTCATTTTTGGTTGAATGGCTACGTCAACAAGCAAAATTGCCGCATTTGGAGTGAAGAGAATCCACATGAGACCCTTGAGACGCCATTACATCCACAAAAACTGACTGTTTGGTGTGCTCTATGGGCTGGTGGAGTCATTGGGCCATACTTCTTCCGAAATAGTGCTGGAGAGTCAGTTACCGTTAATGGAGATCGGTATAGAGCCATGATAACCGACTATTTTGTTCCCGAATTGGATGGCATGAATGTGGATGAGCTGTGGTTCCAACAAGACGGCGCTACATGCCACACAGCGCACGTTACAATCGATTTATTGAAGGAAACATTCGATGACCGCATAATTTCGCGGGATGGACCTGTCAATTGGCCACCAAGATCGTGTGATTTGACACCATTGGATTATTTTCTTTGGGGATATGTGAAGTCGCTCGTCTACGCCAACAAACCAGAAACGTTAGGGGACTTGGAAGCCAACATTCGTGGCGTTATTGCCAACATACGGCCCCATATGCTCGAAAAAGTGGTTGAAAATTGGACCTGTAGAATTGGCTTTATTCGAGCCAGCCGCGGCGGCCACATGCCCGAAATCATATTTAAACATTAATGGCATAAAATTATTCTTCCAATAAAGCCAAATTGATGGACATTAAAACGATTTTCTTGTGTTTTATTTCAATTCGAAGTTCTATACCTCTAAAAAAAACACCCTGTATAAGAAAATAAAAATAATTAAATTTAAACCCATTCAGTTCGACTAAACTCATTACTTAATTGTTATATTTAATATAATTAATTTAGCTTTTAATTGCTTTCTGCCTGCTCGAAATTGTGGCCAGAGAAGAAGATTTTCTAAAAATTTCCAATTTTTTAGAAGTATTTCATTTACTTACATGAAAACGATATATTGAACTTGCATATTTTTACGAAATTTTAACTTAAAAAAACGTGAAGAAATTTCCAATTTTTTATGGGCAAAATTGTATACATACGAGTAGGGATGCCAATCCCGATCCAGATTTTTCGGGATTGAGAAATCCCGAATTCCGGGATTTCTTAAATTCCGGAAATATTTAAAATAACTTTTTTTAATTAAAATTCTTATACAAAAAACTCATAATGAAAAGTAACATTAATTGATATACATATTTAGTTGCATTATGGTTGTCAAAGGGTATCCTTTATCCCCTATCTAATGGTCGATGGTGATAAACGATCTTCTCCACGTTCTTAGTGAAAGTGGGCATGGTATTTCTGCATTATTTCAATCTTAAGCCCAGATCCCACTATCGGCGCAATGCACCGATTTTCGTCGCCTCACTGCAATAGAGCCAAAGATAACAAAGCCAAATAGCTTTATTTCTTAGCTAATTGAGAAACAAGGGCGTAATTGCACTACACTGCAGTGGTAATAAGGACATACGGCCTTATTTCGCAATTAATTGAGAAGTAAGGTCATTTTGCTTTATTACCTATATCTTCATTGCAGTGAGCCGACGAAAATCGGTGCATTGCGACGATAGTGGGTATACGAGTAGTATCGTTCAATGGATAGAATATCTCTTATTCTATATATGTCAAGTGTTTATGTGATTTTTTTTACAAAAGTCTAACTTGGAGTCCCTATGAAGAACTCTTATAACAGGAAGCATCTAGAATTGTGTTGGATGCACCTGGAGCATGAGCCCTAAAACTATTACGTGGAATTATAAAATTATAATCAAACCGAGTATCGTGTGCGGCGTGAGTAGATGGTTGCCGAGGACTCGGCAGGCTGTAGAGACTACCAAACTATACAAGGCCCAGATGTTCTTGCTACCTGTGTAATGAGGATATGTCCAGCTTTGACCATTCAGGACTTAATTAGTCCTCTGAAGGAGTGGCTGCTTAGAGGCTTTGTCTTGGAAACTCTGTTCATTGTATTACCAACGAGTATTCAACGATCCTGAATATCTTGTAGAGAACTATAAGATATGCCGATTGAGAGCACAAACTGTGAACTTAGGTTCCGTCTGTGGTATTTCCGGCAGAAATAGGGACAATTTCAACATATGTTATCGTTATTTTAAATAAAAGTCCTCAGAGCTCACATAAAGCTACCTTATATAAATAGGTAACAACATTTTTATTTGCTGCTACTCCCCATAATGGGCTCAGAGCTTTTTTGTGGCGTAATTTGGTCAACGGATAACCAGTAATAAGGGGAAATGGAATTTCTACCGAAAAGATTATATCTAATTTATTTTCTGGATTCTAGTTAATTAATTTGTATAATTATTTTTTATTTTGTAAAGTGCTTACTCCCCAATTTATATTTTACTGTTCAGTAAAATATTAAAATTTTGTATTAAAATTCACTGAAATTAACTTTTCTTTATTAATTTTTTATAGTTGTTATTATGAATATACAGAATGTAAATATTTAATATTATAAATTATTGTTTTAATTAAAAATAAAAATCCAGAATAACGAAAAATCCCCAAATTCCGATAAATCCCGGGATCTCGAAATTCTTTGAAATTTGCAAAAACCAGTGACGTTTGGCATCCCTACATACGAGTAATATCACGTATGAGTAATATATAGTACATGATATCATATTACTAATACGTATTAAATATTTCCCTAAAAATTGGAAATTCGCATTTTCTTCACATGTTTTATTTTGGAATTAAAATTTCGTAAACAAATTTTAAACATTTTAAAGAAAGAGATTTGAAAAAATCGATTGACGTTTTTTCTTAAGCAATTAATTTGTAATTTCGTAGAAAAACTTTTTTTGAGAAAAACGTGGAACAATTAAACTCTATGTTTTAAAATTTTGCCATTCTTAGCTGTGATTCCAAAGGCTTTACTTTGAGTGCTATTCACAACTAGACGAATTGAGATAACTAAAAAAGTTTCTCTACATGTTATGAGGGATTGTGTTAAAAATTGTAAAGTATTTTTTTTATTTTTTTTTGAAAATTTTGGCTATGCTATTACCAAAGATATTGGCGAAATAGAGAAAAAAGTCGAGGTGAAAACTCAAAATGTTAAAATGCAAAGCCAAATGCCTTGGAAAATATTAAAGATATCTAAATGAAAAAAACTGTATTTTCTTTATCTGCTTATAAACTACTATATACAGCAAGTTCAAATTTATCAAAATCGGATAAGATTTCTTAAAGTTATGAGGCCGACAAATTTTTTCATGCCCGAGCTAGTCAACTTCTACAGCCTGTATCTCAACGTGTGTTTTAACAGGGTAGTCCAAACTTCAAGATTCTTAAAGCTCAGTTTCTCCTCTATGATTTTAGCATTCGTCGGTTTGTAGTCATATCGCAATTCTTAAAGATACAGATCTGTTACTCTTTTTTGACCGACTTCAAAAAAGAAGGAGGTTATCAGTTTGTTGTATGTTTTTTTTTAATTTTAATTAAATTGATCATTTTTGAACAGATTTCTTCTTTGAAAGGCTTTTCTTGCAGTTGGGTCCCATAATTTTTGTTTTTGAAAACCTGTGAGGCAATTTAAAGCGGGCTGAAATATTATACAACAATATTTTCCAAAGAATTCTACTAGAGGTCTTCAAAGACAGTCAAATGCAAGTCATTAAAAACTTAAAATTAACCCTTAAAATTTCGTATTTACTCACATAGGAAATCTTGTAAGCCTTACATAGCGTCTTCACCAGCCATTGATTTATCTTGACAAAAGTCAAAGCCGATATGAAAAAATAGCACTAAAATTTTTCTGATGTTTTTATGTATGAAGTTTGATAAATGCTAGAACAAAATTATGTCTCGTGAAGACGAGGTGTTACGTTTGATGTATGAAATGTGCTCTACATTTTTATGTAAAACATAATTAGAAAAGTTTTTGTAACTTATTTCAACCCTCTAACTAATCGTTTGTATAGGTCTTTTTGACCCTTTCTTAAAAAAGGGCCAAACAACTCCCCTTCACCGTCAGTATAGCGGGCTCAAAGATATAACAAAAATATTTCGCATAAAATTTTACTATAAGTTTGCAAAGACTTCCAAGTTCCAGAAACACCTTAACCGCCAGAAATCATTCAAAGCTTAAAATGTGTTAATGCGTTAATTTCGTACTTATTCACAATTAGTACTCGACATAGGAAATCGACTTATTTTTAAGGTATGAAATTCATGATTTTTCTTATTGCAAAACACCACGAGGAATATTTTTGTCGACTTTTAATATTGATATTCGGAATTTCGCACAATTTTTCGTATTAGGATTTATGTACAAATTTGATTTTCATATTCTGTAAGTTGAGGGAAATGTGTTTGTGGGTAATTTATTTTTTTTTTGCATATTAATACTAGCAAATTTCGCCTTAAAAATTTTATGGATTTCTATAGAAACGAAACTAGAAAAATAATTATTAATAAGCTGATTAAATAATAATTTAACTTAAAACATTTCTTAAATTCATTTCAGATAATCTCGACAATAATTTGTGAAAAAGTTTTCTTTATTATCTCTTATAATAACAACCGTATTATCAACTATTTTTTCGTTTAAAATTTGTCACCGCCCTAATGTACTCATACGTAAAAGTATCCTATCACTGTTTCTATTTATATTTTTTATATCTAAAATGTAAAATAAACACTTTAATTAACAACTTCAATACAACTATGTATCAATTTTAGTCATTTTTATATCCCGTAGCAAATGTTTACAAAACCATCACACTTTGTTTAACTAAAAGTTTATTTTCTAATAAAATATAACAACAACGACAAATTTCCTGGTGTTGAATTAGAAAGTAATAAAACCACTGATTGTATTTTATTTAGAGTTTGTTATCCTTGTTGTTGTTTTTGTTGTTATTGTCAACAAAATGTAAAAGAAAGAAAACAAAATTAACAAAAATAGCAGGAATCTCTTGTTGCCTCCATCTATTAAAACTGACAATTGATTGTTAGTTTGTAAAGTCACGGTTCACACTATGAAAATTTTCTTTCAGAAAGGGGTGAGAGGGGAGAGAACAATGGGAAGGGGTACACGCTTTCATGTTCTTTGAAATTCCCTTTTGTTTTGTAATTCGTAATGGCCAATCTGATATTGGCTGCAGCTTAATTTTACAGTTTCTTTTAAATTTCATTGAAATAATTTCAATTTGTAGAATGAAAGCTTAAGAGAGAATTGAAGACAATTTCTGAAAGAAAACTTTCATAGTCTGAATCGAGGCAAAAGAATGCACAGATTGTTTGCGTATGTGTAAATAAACTATTATGCATGTACATATAAAAGCAAAGATTAGTAAAGAATTTGGTTAAATTAATTTTAGAGTTAGCGCGTACTTCTTGAAATCATTAACATGAAAGTATTCTTACATATAAAAATATATATTTATATTAAGTAATTGAATAAATAAATTATAGCAATTAAGAGAAGAGGAATAATAATAATAATAATCAAGAGAACAGTGAAGATGGCATCTAGGCGAAACCGGTCAGATTACCAACCAAATTTGGTATGGATTGACGGTAAATCGCCCCAAATTAAAATAATATATACACACATACGAATACGCTATATTGATTTGTGCATAAGGGCCTATTCACATATTACGTAACGCTATTTTCGGAGGTTTTACCTTTTTACAAACTTTTCTAATCCGTAACATATCTTTAACCCTCCCCCGTGGAGCGTTAAGTAATATGTTAATGGCCCCTAATAGTATGTGTCGTATACGCAGATTGTTACATATAGTTACAAATAATTTTAGCCAGGATTTGAGCCGTTTATTTCGAAAGTGGCAAAACTCGCTTCAACAAAATCATCACAATTTGCTACACCTTTCCTTGTATGGTGACCTACACAAAATTTTATGTAAGGCACATTTTTAACACAAGCTGGTGTGTATCATAAAATCTGATTTTGTACACTATAAGAATTTCGCTTCATAAGTCCAAGGAAACAATTTCGTTTGATTTTTCCACCATTCTAATCAAATATTTCACAATTCTAATAAAATTTCGCGAATATTGTAAAAGAATTTCATTGGAGTTGTGCCATTAGCTTTCATAGTTTCGTTACAAAATTTCATTGGATTTATGACAGCAATATCCTGTCATTTTATAGAAACCCCTTTAAGTTTTAATAAAATGTTTTAATCGATACTTCAAATTCTTGAAGATTATATATGATAAAAAATTAAGAAAAAGAAAATAAAAATTTTATGTCCTTGTATGTCATAATTTCAATGAAATGTATTTCATTGGTTTGATAAAAATTTTCTATGTATTTACGAAATAAGTAAATATTTTAAAGATAAAAATAATCAACAAATTACAGTGGCCAAAAATAAACAAACCACATAAATATTTTCTCTTTTAAACAACATAATATTATTTATTTCAACAGTTGGCGACCAAAAGCGAAACACAAAAATAGTTTATTTTTGTTGTTGTTGTACTCTTTCTTATTATTATACACTCATAAACACATTTGTTCAATTTACAAGCTCGTATTAACGTCGTATGTGTTGTGTAATCGTCTAATTATACAATATTGTATTTTTGTTGTTGGTAATTTTCATACAAAAGTGCGTTATAATTATACGATTGAATTTTATATGTTCTTCGAATAGTTGTATTGAGGCCAGGTCTGGCAATATTCTATTTGTTACATTAATTTGTAAAAATATTTTATATATACATTCTTCTTAATGATAAATATATAATTGATTCATTTTAATTTAACACTGTTGATAGTTCAAATATAGAAAGATTTTCTTAGTCACCTGATCTCTCGAGGCCACCTGGTATTAATTCGCCTTGCCTTGGTATTAATTAAATTGACATTTAAGATACGACAAAATAACGATACAACAAATTTGTCTGTTCACAAGCACATAAACAAGTGTCGTCTTTTTTTACACGATAAGACATACGACTGAGCTTGTGAATTGAGCAATTGTTTTGACAGTGCTGTTGGTTAAAGTAGTTCAGACGTTGCCTATAAGAATCAAGAGTCTGAGTACGATATTGTGAGCGGTCGTAAACGTTACAAAATTTTCAGACATGCATACGTATTTGTGGCATGATATTGTCACTAAATTAAAATATGTCGTCAATAAAACAGATGAGCTAATTAGGCTACTAAGTAATGAAACTAATAATTTCATTAAAACAATGAAATAATTTCATTACAATAATGATAGTATATCGTTGAAATAATAACAGCGTTTCATTAAAATAATGACACAATTTCATTAAAATAATGTAATAATTTCATTAAAGTAATGAAGCAATTTCATGAAAACGATAAAATAATTTCATAAAAATAATTAGATTGGATCAATGAAGCTATTTCATATATTTAATGAAATTTTCATTAAAATAATTGTAACGAAACTTGTTTTATTATTAGTTCAACGAAGCGTGACGTTGATTGACTTGTAATGAAGTTTTTCATTGGATTAATGTCGAAATTTACTGAATTTAGGAATAAAACTTTTTCAGTGCAGAATATTTTAGCACGAATTGGGTATAAGACATAACTCTTAAGCAAATTTTAAGCGGTCCATCTATTATACAATATTATTGCATATATTATTGTACATATTATTGTCGTTTTGACCTATACTATGCAATAAATGGCACAATATTTTCAAAGAATATATTGCTTAATTTTCCTGACAGTGAAAAAGTAAATATAACACTGAACAATGTTGCCACCACATTACACAATTTTCTTTATTGTACAATAAAAATCAAAGCTCTTTTGATTTTTTCCAATATATTGTGCCACCTTCGAACATGACAAACACATTGGCGATATTATTGCACTTATATTTCAAGTGGGTAGGCCGCTTTGCATTTATTTCTGGCATGCAACTTGAATTTGCTTTAGAATAGAGCTTTAGAATTTTTGAATATTTATTGTACAAATGTTAATGCCAGAGATATTTACGAAATACAAAATAAATTCGTGCCCAAAAATACAAATATCAAAATACAATGCCAAATATCTTTGAAACTAATTAAGAAATCTTACTATAATAAGCTGCATTATCTTTATCTATATATAAACTTTTTAAAAAAACTAACATTGATTAAAATCTGATAGTTTTTGTGAAAGTTATGACACCAACAATGTTTTTGATGATTTCTGTAGTCACATTTGGCACCCTGTAATCCCCCTGTGTCTTTCACCGTAGTGGTCAAGACCTTAATTTTCTAAAAGCTTTTGTGTTCATCTATGATTTATATATAGATCTGTACAACATTTTGTAATCAGATCGTTTTAAAGATGCAGGTTTATTACCAATTTTTTTTTTAGCAATAGCAACCGCCCTTCTACCAAAAACAGTCGTTAGAACCTTGTTACATTTTATTCTGTACAGTCTTATTTCACAAACCACCAAAACTCTATAAATTTAGAATTTTAATTAGAATGAAAGTTTATAGAAAAAATTTAAATGAATTAAAAGTTTCATCAAAATGTTATTAAAAGTTTTGATGAATAAAAACTGGTAACAATTTTTCACTCGTCAGTGAATTCGAATTGTGGCTTGTTTTCAAACTGTCAGAATTTTCATTTAATGTTGAGTGATTAGCCGAACTAAAAAAAAAATTCGTTTAATTATACATAATTTATGTTTTATAAAACATAAAAAACCCAGTAAAAGTTTTGATTTATTAAAAAACTTTACTTTATATTTATCTCCGCAGTTAAAGTAAAATTTTTTTATTTCTTCCACTGCTGACGTTTTCTCCAGAAAAGAAAAATTACTGTTGTACCCTCTAATCCTTATCCTTTTCTATTCGCGTTGCTTGCTTATATGATTATTGTGGTTTGATATGTTAAACACTCTATATATTGTATTCATACTCTCTTATAAATGAATCAATGTTGTAAAACATTTTCTTGTTAGCTTGTCTAGTTGTTTGGCTTAAGTTGTTCTGATTTATTCCAATTTATGTGGGTTAATAAAATTTTCATTTGTTTATGTGATTGTGTCTTCGTTTTAGAGTAATTTCAAGCGATTGTAATTGTTGTTTTATTTACGAGCTGACACCAGAGTGTTGTTCGAAACATTTCGTCCTGTATTTAGTGACTGTTAAACCAGAAATTTGCTTTAGCTAAAAGCTTTGTTGCTTGTATTTCTGTTTTTTAATTAACACTGTGCTTTGAGGTTTTCTATTCAATGAGTGTTTGCTAAACAAAAGGTAAGATATTTGGTGAGAAGTGTGTATGTGTGTGTGTGTGTGTGTGTGTGTGTGTGTTTATCATTCTGGCGGAGTGTTAATTGGAAACTAAATTTTACGGTTCGTAATTCTAAAGTTTAAAAGACATGGTTGTACTTAGATTAAGAAAATTTAAGAATTTAACAGTTTGGAGAAAATATTAGTAACATAAAACGTCATTGCCTTGGTAAAGGGTATATAAAATTCGCCATAACCACATATGTGAATTTCTCGTGTTTATTTTGTTTTGTTTTTCGACAGGATTTGAACATAAAAACAAGTAATAAATAATACCATGTAGTAAGTTGTCAGCTGAGGTCAAAGGTTACACAGTCAATGCCTTTGTTTACATTTTGCTATTTTGCTTTTTTTAATAACTGTCGTAAAATACTTTAATGTTGTACTATAATACAGTAATAAATAATAAAAGTACTAAAAATATATTTATTGTGTATAAAATTATTTCTTTGATTGAGTTATCGCCACATCAAAATACCAGAAAGTAGAAAGGGCTGAGGTCTTTTATACATTATCCTGTATTTAATTTGATTAGTATTTATTATGGTATTTGTGAAACTATATCTGGCAAACACAAAAGGTTCAAGGACAAGCAAATATGTTCTAATTAGTACGAATGTATAAGATGATTATCTCATAACGAAATGCTATCCAAAAAAAAACATGGAAAGCTTTTTAACTTTTACCTACCCCTAAGGAATTTTCTTCAAGGATTGTATGAATTTTGATTTTATTTAAAAATTTAAACTAAACAAGTTTGGCTTACAATTATACAAACAGAAAAATAAAGGAATGTAAAATCAACATGACGCAATTGTGACTTGAAATCATATTAAATTTACAAGAAATAATTTGCCGATTAAGTGTGTTAGTGTTTATTTACTTTGTTCATTGCAACAATTCACTTTTCTGCTATGCAGACGACAAAAAACGAAAATTTACTGCTGCTGGCTTAAAATTATTATTTTTTCATAATAATTTTCAATGAAAAATTATTAATCAAAATTAAATTTTTCACCGTTAAAACCACTTTGTTATGAACGTTACATTTCATTTTAAATCAACATGACTCTAACTTTAATTTCAAATAAGTTTTATGTTAAATAATCATTTAAATCATGTTGAATTAAAATTAAATTCATTTTAGGTACGATGGATATTTATTTAGTGTATAGATAAAGTAAAGTTTTAAGCTATTGTGGCTGCAGTGGTTAGCGCGCGTGGTCATGCAGTGGTCATGCAAGTGGCACGAGCTAAAATCTTGGCTAGGACAGCCAACTATAACACAAAGTTTTCTGTTGTCTATGCTAATAACCATCACGTAGGTAAAATAATTATTAAAATAGCTACATAAAAGTCATGTTGTTTCAGCTTGACATATCTACAATTTCAATATGAAATTTGTGTTGTTTCAACTTGAAATAACTTTGATTCAATATGATTCTTCTTCATGTTCCAATAACAAATTTGCGTTGTATCAATTCGAAATAACTTTGATTTAACGTTATTTTTCGTATTATTTCATCATCATCTTAATTTTGATTTAGCTGTAGTGCAATATTAAATCAACATGAAATATGAAATATAGTAAATTCGAAAGGATAAATCTTCCTTCAAGATTATTGTAAATCATGTTGAATTAACATGAAACGGCTATGAAGCAAAATCACTGCCGAAAAGTGTTAAATTAATCTGGGCTTCGACGAAACCCAAAAAATTATAATAATCGCAGGACGAAATTAAAAGTTATGATCACTTTTTCAATTTTGACTTGGATTCACATAGTAAAATAAAAAAATTTATATTTTAAAATAATTCTTTGCACAAATTTAAAGATAACCAAAAGGCAGACGAACTCTTCTTTCAAATGAGACTAATTGTAACAAATCGACCGACCATGTTAAAAGATATGTCAATTTCAACTAATTATTCATATCAAGATACGACCAACCTAATACATTCTTCGAAAATATGTATAACAACCCACAGTGTGTTAGAAGCAAAATTTTTTCAAGCAAATCAGAAATTTTTAAACGGATAATGTTTTCTTCACCGTTTCTACTAAAGATGGGCACGTTTCATGTTTTTGACACAAACACGCACGACTTAACACGAAATGTTCGTGACAGAAAATTTGATTTCATTCGTGTTCGGATCGTGTCGTGTTGAGTAAAATTGACCTGAAGAAACATGAAACGAATTTAGGTGTAAAATATGTATGCATGAATTTCTAGTAAAGAAACTATTTAATAATAATTGAGTAGAAGTACTCGTAGTTGAAAAGCAATGTGAACTTACTTTTTATGGGCGTCACCCTGCCCAATTTTCAAAGGGACCAAACTGGAAGTACATTCTTTTTAATGAAGAAAAAAAGTTCGAAATCGGTTGATAAATGGCGAAGTCTTCAGGGAACATACATAAAAAATATACACGACGAATTGATAAAAAACCATTTACCTTTTTTTGAAGGCGGATAAACAAGATTTTTTGTTCTTCCGTTTGATTTCGCGCGTGTTGTGTCGTTCTCGTGTTGGGAAAATTTTTGGCGTGTGTGTTTCGTACGTGTCAGACATCTTGGTATTCGTGTTCGGGTCTTATCGCGTTTAAAAAATTCGACACGCGCCCATCTCTAGTTTATACCCTTCCGCTGCTCTTAACTTTTTTTGGCGTTCTAAAGTTTATAGATAAATTATATTTAAGAATATTGTCAACGTAACGCTCAATACATTTTTATACGAATTCAATATTTTTTCAGAACACGCGCTATATTTTGAATTTAAAACAATTAAGAATATTGTCAACGTAACGCTCAATACATTTTTATACGAATTCAATATTTTTCCAGAACACGCGCTATATTTTGAATTTAAAACAATTCTGAAGTATAATCTTCGATGTAGTTTAAAATAAAAATTATGACAATATGTCAAATAAATTTCATAATGTTTTAATTTGGATTTTATTTTTCATTTTGCCTTATAAGTACTTTTATTGTTATCCACTGGATTTCTAATTGTATAAAGGTGTAGAAAAATAAAATAGATTCATATCGAATACAAACTATTTGCTGTGTTTTGTATAATTTTCAAAGCCTACTTTGCTTATTTTTGAAAATCATTTACATATTTGTGAATTCTCAAATGGGTTTTGAAAGTCTGTACATAAGATAAAGGGTTTGTAACTGTTCAAAATTGTGTTTGAAGTCTGCTGATGAGTTGGTAAAGCACCAACGAAATGCTGCATATAGACAATGCTTAAGCACCAGCAAATAAATTTCATTTAAATTAAAATTATGACAATATGTCAAATAAATTTCGTAAAGGTTTATTTATAATATATTAAATTATAATAAAATTTTCATTTTCAAATTTATGCGTTTATTTTGTGAAATATTTTACTATACTTTCAACGGACACGAAAAAGGCATTTGAAATATGAATCATCCAGATACATATTTGATGTTAATTCAACATGATTTTAGAATAACCTTCAAGCCACATTTTTCCTTTTGAAATAACTATATTTAATGTTGGTTTAATATTTTATGAGTTTTATGCTGAAATAATGCAAGGAACCTTGTTGAATCAAAGTTATTTCATGTTGAATCAACGTAAAAATATTTCAAGTTGAAACAACTTAATGTAGCTATTTTAATAACTATTTTACTACTTAGAATTAATTATTTACTAAGAGTTAAAATAAAACGTAACTTTGATCCCAGCAAAAACTTTTGTCATTTTGGTAATCGGTAGTACTTTATTAATGCGTTAGAAAGTAATGGGTGGTACTTATTTATCTTATTACTATGCTTGAAATTAGAGCTACTACTTAGTTTTCAATAAAACTAGTACGTATTTTTATTATTATCTGAAAGAACTTTCAATTTGTTGATATGTATTAATAAAATAAGTAGACAAACACTTTTTAAGTCAACATGTGTTTGTATACGAAAACTAATTTTTGTCGCTAAAATTTATAAATAAATTCAATTATTGTGAACTTAAGCCAAATAATAATAACTTCCGACTTATAGAAGTTTTAGGACTTACTATTAAAGAATGTTGTTTTAACAGTGAAAAATATTAAATCAAAATATTAAATCGATGAGATTTAAGTTTAGAATAATAATTTTTTGTTTAAAATTAATACAAACTCTATAATTTTGCAAAAGTTTAATATGACTTCCAATCAGAATTGCGACATGTTGATTTTACATTGGAATATTTTATTGTATGTAAGAAACTAGTTTTGCTCAAAATTATTTAGTTTATGTTGCAGACGAAACGACAAGCTAAATACACCCGTCTTTATTTGGATGATAGCTAAAAACAAATAGTCGGTTATAGGAGTAAACAGAAAAGTCCCCAACCCTTTAGTATATTTGAAACTACTCGTATTAATGTTACTCTGTCATGTCAAATATTAATTAAAATGTATTAGTTTTTTTGCGACTCATTCACTCAGTTCATTTCGCTGCTGGGTAGTTAAAAAACGAAAAGGAAATGAGTTTTATTTTTGGTGCTTAAATTTGCGTATTTAAGTTTTTATTGTTATTAAAATAAATTATACTTTAATTACAATTTTTGTTGTTTCATCAGTCATATGCTTGGCAAAAATAAATTGCTACCTAATTTATTAAGATAAATTTCCAATAGGCTTAAATTTTGGGAAATTTTTTTTAAATTTCAAAAAACAAGACATATTTTCTTGTTTCTTCAAATCCTTATAAATCTTATTGTATTTATAAACTGCGTATACTCATTTATCTTAATGGAATTTTCTATATCTTTTATGTAACAAGACCACCACCATCATTGCTCTGATGAGGCATAACATCAAATAGAAACAATAATAATAATAAACAAAAGCAAAATAAAACAATAGAAATCCAACAACTTGCATTATTACGAGTAGTTTCCTTTCTAAAGGACAATAAATTACTATGGGCTTAAAGGCGCTCAAGAAAACATAAAACAAATAACAACAAATGGATGAATGAAGATTCAAAGAGAAAAATAAATAAAAGTAACAACTGGAAAACAATGCAGTCATTAAGTCAACAATACCTTGTTTATGCAACATTTTGTAAAACAAGCTGCTTATTTGTTGCACATAGAAACGTTTAACATGGCCATTAGACTTTATGAACTTTTATTGTAGTTTTAAGATGCAATAAGAATTGCTTAAAAAAGTGGACGTAAAAAAGTACTGTGCTCATAATGAAAGCTGTTACAACAACGTTTTTGTGTATCTTAAAAACAAAAACTTTTTCTGAGGACCTGCCTGGACCTTCTTAGATTTGAGAGATTTCGTTGTCTTTCTCCTGGCTTTCTATCGGTATTTGTAATGATATTGTAGACATTAAAATCATTTTATAAATTGTAACAACTTCGATTTGTTTTAAATGTTAATGACAATATTTTGTTTTATATAATTATAATTATAATTATAATTATAATTATAATTATAATTATAATTATAATTATAATTATAATTATAATTATAATTATAATTATAATTATAATTATAATTATAATTATAATTATAATTATAATTATAATTATAATTATAATTATAATTATAATTATAATTATAATTATAATTATAATTATAATTATAATTATAATTATAATTATAATTATAATTATAATTATAATTATAATTATAATTATAATTATAATTATAATTATAATTATAATTATAATTATAATTATAATTATAATTATAATTATAATTATAATTATAATTATAATTATAATTATAATTATAATTATAATTATAATTATAATTATAATTATAATTATAATTATAATTATAATTATAATTATAATTATAATTATAATTATAATTATAATTATAATTATAATTATAATTATAATTATAATTATAATTATAATTATAATTATAATTATAATTATAATTATAATTATAATTATAATTATAATTATAATTATAATTATAATTATAATTATAATTATAATTATAATTATAATTATAATTATAATTATAATTATAATTATAATTATAATTATAATTATAATTATAATTATAATTATAATTATAATTATAATTATAATTATAATTATAATTATAATTAGCCCTTAAGCACAATTTGAGTTTTGACTTTTGAGTGATTTCTGGTGATTAAGCTCTAAGTCTGGAGCTTAGAAGTCTTTAAAAAACTATAGAAGAATTTTATTGAAAATATTTTTGTCGAACAGCCCGCTATATCGTCGCTGAAGGGAAGTTTTTGATCCAGAGTTGTCTAAAATTCCCTCAGACATTTAGCAGAATAGTCAATAGTGTCCTGGTATGATTTTTATGCAAATTTGCTGAAATATTATCCAAATAATATCAGTCTGGTCTGCACATTATCTGAAGGCAATTTAATGTCCTCTAAGGTATTTAAGAGAATAACCTGCACATTTACTAACCCACGACTTACAACTTTTAGCAGCCACTTCTGCATATTGTCTAGGCTGGGCAAAAAATTTTATTTTTGTTTTTTTCACTTTATACTCTGAAAAATGGGTTGGTAGTCATCTAAAAAAAATTCTCTCCAAGTATGAGCTCTTAATTTTAATAGGAAGGTCCTCCGCCTCGCAGCTTTTTATTTTTTCGTTGTTATTAGAAAGAAAAATTCATATATCGGTATTTAATATTTGGAAAAATATATCTCGTCTCATATTTTTATAGGAAATTCAGTTCTCTACAAAAAAGGTCTCCGACATTTTTTTTGTAATACTCACCGTTTCAAAGTTATTAAAGGTTGAAGATTGACTATTTTCAGGCAGATTTCTTTTTTTATGAATTTTATAACTCATGAACAAAAAATTATTATGATACGCGCAAATCATAATTTTATAGAAAATTTTCTGTTTTACAAAATTGCTCGAATATGATTAGTCGATTAAAATAGCGGTTTAAAAGATATTCATCGTCAAACTTGAATACACACTTATTTTAGCAGTTTTTGATTTTTATTTTATTTTTGCTGACCAGTGTAATCATTTGTGAAACAAAAATTTATCAAATAATACCCATAATATTTTGAAAAAAATTTTGCCATTTTTCATTTCAAAATTTAGAAGTTATTATTTATTTCCACTAAACACGAACTGCCAAACAATTTCTAAAATAAAAAGTATTGAAACAACTTTGCAGGACATTACAGTGAAGTCCGAAATTTCTGAATAACCTTTGATCAATTATATAAAGGTTATATAGTTGATATCATTTTCTTTCACACAGTTCCACTGTGCCATTATGTGCTACCTGTGTATCGGGGTGATTGAAAACAAGAGTTCAATTTATTTTTAATAGCATTTTTGTTACTTTTATTTTTGCTATTGTAGTTTTTTTTAAGATAGAATACGGGAGTGTTATGTGAGTTTCACACAAAGGTGTAGGAGGAGGTGAGGTAACAGCAACAGAACCAGTAACAATAACAATAACAAAAATCAATATTAATCGTAACTATTGTTTTGTGATTTTGTCTATTGTTTTTACATTTCGAACAAAGTTACCTTCATAAATTATTGTTGTAATAATTATTTTATGTATTTTTTTTAATATTAAATTCTGTTTTATCCTTGTTTCATTGTTACAGTAACAACAATAACAGCAACAACAACAATACTACAACAATAATGTCAGCACCAACATTGATTGGTAGAAAGTAGGTATAGATTTTGTGGCATTGTTAATATTCGTGCAGATAAATTAAAAAAAGAAAACATGGAAAATCAATCATTATTAAGTCATATTTGACGTCATTTGAGGGTATAAAATCCATAAAAGGATCAAATAAAATACTACAGCATGTTTCACTTGTGTGTCTAACATTTCGTTTTACTTTTGATTACAGTTATCGTAACTTTGTTAGTTTTTTTATACATTTTCCTTCTTTCTTCTTTTTTTATCAGAATATAAGGAAGCAATTTTTCAATGATTCTGTTACAAAGTCAAGGGTAAGACACGTACCAGAATATAACAAGTGAAAATTCTATGTATGTCTATTAGGAAAAAATGAAACTTTTTTTTTTTGCAAATTTAATTAAAAGAAAGTTGTGCTAGATATTTTATAATTTTTTTATTCAAACCCTTTTTCTTGTCCAAAAACATTGTTGTTGGTTTTAGGGATAGAGATAAATTTATGCAATTTAAGTGGAACAGTTTCGGGTTTAATTTTAATTTAAAATTCAAAACAGGCTTTTTTAACTGTTTTTCTTTGTTGTATATTTGTATAATTTCTTAATTTTTTCTTATTCTTTTTGGAATTGCTTGTTAAGAAATCAGGAAGCAGTTGTCAGTAGCGAACGCGGGTGTCATATTTAAATTAATTATATTTTTTACACATTTTTACCATTTAAGCCGAAAAACTTCCATTGTACATAAACAAATATTTGAAAAATATGTTATAAAGCCTTTTAATTGTGAAAAAAGAATTGTTAAGCAAATTTAATTAAAAAGTGAGAAAACTATACTCGAGTCCGAGCAAAAAGTTTGTGGATTTTTGTACACGGTATTAGTTTTTTGAATGGGTTACAAGCTAAATGGTCCAATAAAAAGGTCGTAAAAAATTAAAATTTGGATTTCTTCAAGTCTCATCCCAGCAAAAAAATACCATTAAAAAGTTTTTTTTTGGGAATAACTAAATTACATTAATTTTAATTTTGTAACGGGCTTTTTCCCAAATTAATATTTTACTTTTTAAGTAAAATATTCAAGTTTTATTAAAACACATTGAAATTGATCATGTAGGGGTATTAGCTACTTCCTATGCGCATTTCATTGGGGCTAATGCAAATCATCAAGGAACCTTTACCCAAAAATCTCATAGAAAAACTAAAGAGTATATATTAAACTCCTAATCAGACGAATAACCAGCTTATAATATCAAAGTTAAAACATGAGCTCCATAATCAATCATGTTTTTTTTTTATTTTCTTTACTTAAACGTGTATGCATGTATTTCATATATTTGCTGTCTCCGAAAATTTCATGTCCGTAGCTCCTACGGTTCTCGAGAAAACAGCATGTGAAAGACAGACAGACGGACGCAAAGCGTAGCGAAAACAATATGGTTCCTTTACACTTTTGGTATACGGAACCCTAAAAGGGGCATTTGTTCAAACTTTAGTGGGTGTGTGATTCGCCTTAATCTCAACTAATTGACTTGAAAATTTTTTAGGGTAGTTTTTTTTTATAAATATCCATCGATTTGGGGTACGAGACTTGAAGAAATCCAAACTTAAATTTTTTCCGACCACATACTTTTTTTTAAGGATATTTTCTTTGCAGAACAGTGTTACCTGAAGGAAATTTGAAAAACATTTAACAGAATAGTGCAGGCTATATCTTACGACGTTTAGCAGTCACTTCTGCACATTGTCTGATTTTAGTTTTCGTAAAAATGCTCTGCTCATTTATGTCTTGAGAGTTTGTGCGTAAATGTTTTAGTTTTTAAACTTATAAAATATGGGCATATGTTTTCTGATGAGTTGCCATGAGCACCATTAAGATGTATGGCACAAACATTTTCAAAGAAATCTTAAAATTTTTGTAATCTCTCTGCGAGTTTTATACGACATTTTTGATAAATTATAATTTGTATCAGTAATTTGAAATAACAAACCCAAATAAATAAAATGAATCATTGTTTTAGATGGAATATATTTAAGCTGATATAAATTACTGAGATTAAAGTATTTGCTAATTTTTGATTGAAATACTTAATTTGAAATTTATTTTAAGGCACTAGCTCCTCTTGTTGCGTGTTATATTAAAATTCAATAGCAAGCAGAGATTAATTAGGTGGGAAGTAATTTGTCTTATTTTTTATTTTTTCTTT
The DNA here is from genome assembly GCA_956483635.1 of Panzeria rudis. NCBI lineage: Eukaryota > Metazoa > Arthropoda > Insecta > Diptera > Tachinidae > Panzeria > Panzeria rudis. The sequence continues at coordinate 169,051,253 of OY101447.1, forward strand.
AAGCTTGTGCACAGAAACTGTTTGATGACAAAAGTTTTTGTTATTCTTTAGAAATTTTAACTCTTATTGACGCCTAAACTACAAAGTAAGTAAAATATACATAAAATATATATAAAAAGACTGTTGGCTTTAAGCCACTGCTCTTTGACGCTAGAGTGCCCATTGGCTAGCTCTTGAGCACACTTATTATAATGCAACTTGTTCTCAATTTCAGAAATTATGATAAAAAAAATTTTTGATAGGTTTTTTTTATCTTTTGTTTTAAATATTTCTATTTTTCCTAAGAAGGTTAACTATTTCAGTTTTAATTTATTTCCCCAATCGTCTTTCTGTTACAATTCAACGTAACTATGCTTCACATTTTTTAACGTAACAAGAAATAGTATATGTACTTTTGTGTTCTTTGTTAAGAAATGTTGCGTGTAGATTTCAATTAAATTTTGTAATTAATTACAAGTACTTTGGAGTGTTCTTAATGCTTTTGAGTTGCTTAAGAATGTGTAGAAAGAAACGAGAGAAATAAGCTAAAGAAAAACAATATTTTACGAGATTTAAAGTAAAATTCAATAAATAAAACACGTTTATAGTTGCTACAAGCTATATGGCTGATTCTCATTCGAAATGTTTTTTTTTCGAATCCGTTTAGAGTATAAAAACTAGGGATGTAACGAATACCGATACCGATATATCGGCGATACTTCAGATTTTCCGATACATCGGTATCGGCGATATTTTACTGTCGATACGACGATACTTTTAAAAATTTTTTCAGAGCTTTTTTCTGACAAATTATTTATTTTTCGTTAATTTTACCATGAACTAAACTCATTTCGTTATTTTTTTTAAATCTTATTAATATTAATTTTAAAAATTAATAATATTTTATAATATTATTTTGTAAAAAAATTATTTATTTTTGCTTAATTTTACCATGAATTCAAATTCAATTCGTTGTTTTTTAAATTTTATTCCAGCAAAAAAAGGCACTCCAAAGAAGTCATGAAAATGTAGAATTCGCGATCCGGAAGTATTTCAAATTTGGATCATTTCTAATTAGTTTTAAATATCCTTGCCATTGCAAGAAGCTCTGTTTTTCGATTACCAATCACCGAATTGGAAGCGATGCTCGGACAAATTTCTTTTTCGGTGTTCTATAATGATTTTTCCTCAAGAAAAAAGGGTAAAAAAATTACCCATTTTCACAATTTTTTTTATGCGAGTATGGCGAGCATTTTTTAAAATTATAAAGGAATTAAAATTTTTTTCTTGCTTTTCTACTAATTACACTATGCGACAAATAAAGAATTTTGGAAAAACACAAGAACTGGACAGTACAAGTTCGATTGTCCCACAATGGGGTAGTAAAACCCTTTACTCAGTTTGGCGAATTTAGTGACAAATTTTTTTTATGGACCTCCAAAGTTTCTGAAAATCAGTGGGGCCTCAAAAAACGGTGTCATCAGTATTTGGCCAACAGCTAATTCAAACTTTATAATACCGCTTAATTATATATAGCAATAATGTAGCTAAGAGTCTGTTTAACTGATTTTTTTAACATTTCATGCCAAAAAATTGTTTTCATGAGCTTTTTGTTGACAAAATTAAGGAAAAAAATTTTTTTTGCACTTTTTTCAGAATAACTTACAGGGACTTGTAATTTTTAACTAACAATATTTGGCAAACTTATAGTTACGGTAGAACTGAACAACTTTTGTGAACATATCAATACAATCAGCACGTATCTAGGCACTCTAATAGCTCACACAGACCACTTTTTACCTTAAAAATTGTAGTTTTTCACAATTTTGTTATGCTAAAAAAAATATTGTTTTTTGAAAATGGTATATTCAAGTGCATACTTCTCTGTTGTGATTCACTAACATTTTGTGCCCAGAAAAATAATATGTTCGTGTACTTTTTTTGAAAAAAAATTTTAAAAAATTATATTATTCACTTTTTTCAGTATAACTTATAGGGACTCCAAATTTTTCATTACCATTATTTGGCAAAACAACAATAAACAATAAAAAATAGTAAATACTAAAATCAGCAACATAAGAAGTGCAACAATAACAAAGAAAGCAAAAAAATGCAATAAAACTACATATAGCCTAACTCGTAAAAAACGAAAACTTTTAAGGTAGAAATTAGTTTTTCTGGGCTGTTTAGGGTGCCGAGATACATTCAGATTGTATTGACATGTTCACAAAAGTTGTTCAGCTTTATCGTAGCTACAACTTTGCCATATATTGTTAATAAAAAATTACGAGTCCCTGTAAGTTATTCTGGAAAAAAAAGTGCACGAAAAAAATTTTTTTGCCATAAAATGGTAATAAAATCTGTTAAGCGAACTCTTAGCTACATTATTGCCATATATAGTTAAGCGGTATCACCAAGTTTGAATTTTCTGTTGGCCAAAAGTTGATGAAACCTTGTTTTGAGGGCCCGCAGATTTTCCAAAACTTTGGAGGTCCATAAAACGGAATTGGTCGCCAAGCTAAGTGTACTACCCCGTGGTAGTACAATCGAATCTATACTGTCAAGTCCGTGTGTTTTTTGGACTGTTGCACTGTGTTATCTGCATATTTTTAATATAGATTTTTGGAAGCAAAGAAAGTGTAGCTCCTTAAAAAATGCTTCCAATTTTTTATGCTGGGTAATATCAATTTTAAATATTAATAATCTCTTACACTGTAATTTTGTATAATAAAAACATTGCACTTGAGTTTTGTTAATCTATACTTTAACTCAATTTCAATATTCGCATCGGTATCGGAATCGGTATCGGCGATATTTATTTTTAAGTATCGGTAGCGGTATCGGATCGGCAAAACGGCGTATCGTTACATCCCTAATAAAAACATCCCAGTAAAAAATTTTTAGGTATTTTTCTAAGTATTTGACGAACGGATGTGCTTGTGTAAGCCATTTCTTCAGTTTTGTCCTTAGCCCTCTCGCTTAAAGGGAAGCTCGTGGCATTGCAAAGACTTTCGAATCACTAAAAAAATATTTATTGGTCAAAGTGTAGTGGAATTATCCATACGAAAATCATGCCTCTTGTAAGCAGCTTTTGTAAGCAGAAATATTGCTTCTTTCCATGACAAACCTGCTTATATGCAAGCTACCATTTTTACTGGGATATTTCATAAAATAAACGCATAAATTTCGAAATTAAAACTGCCTTAGGATTATTTAGTAGATTATAAATAAATGTACAAACGTCTTATTTGTGTAAAATTTTTCAATATGTGTTAAAAACGGAAAACAAAATTACTGTTTATACTCTCTTAATACAAAATGAAGTGCACGTAATGCATAATGTCGATTTTCCACATTAAGAAAGTATGAATTTTTCCAAAAACAAGATTGAAGTTATAAAGGTTTTTGAAGTTATAAAGGTTTGCATTTGCTTCTCTTATTTCACACAAAAACCTTTTGAAAAATATTAAAAATTATATTTTTTATTTTAATAAATTGTTGCTGTGTTGCGCAGTTTGGAGTATTGAACGTTACGCTGTTTTAGTACGATCCATTACTCCGTTTAATTATTGAAATTACATTGAACACATACACTAAAATAACAGCGTAGGTTTGTACTTCTAAATATTTAAAAGTCTTTTGAACTTTGTTAATTAGTATTAAATTGCAAGTCGTTTCATCGTGATTTGTATCAAAAAGAAATGTATTGAGTGCTATAAATATTTTTTTTCAATTAATTGAAATTTTTAGTGCATAATTAAGTAGTTTATGTTAAAACTCAAAGTGTAGTGTGTGTTAAAAAAAATTTTAAGTTCATTAGAAAATGTATTGAGCGTTAACATTCCTAAATATAATTTATCTATTTGAACGCAATTATTATTTGAACAAAAATAAGAGTTGGAAAAATTGGAATAAAGAATTAGAAGGTGAAATTTGTTGGGCTCACCATATTAATAAAAAAGGAATGGGATAACTCATATTCTATTTCCTCATAAAATTTGGTTAAATAGCTGATGTTTCATTAATACTAGTATCCACGATAAACGTGGTAAAAGCGAACAAAGGACGCTGATGATGACAGCGTAGCGGCTGTCGAAATTAGAAGTACTAATCCGTTCTGCTAGTCTGATTAGATATTCTAATATTCCACTCTTAAAAAATAGTTTGAATTTACATTAATTCAATTATTGTGAACTTAAGCCAAATAATAATAACTTCCGACTTATATAATTTATCTATAAATTTTAAGACGGCAAAAAAGTTAACAGCAATGGAAGGGTAGAAACGAATAATTATTTGAAATTGATATAACTTTCATAAAGAACTATTTTGAAAGTTTAAAATTTTTTATTTTTCCATGTGAACGAACCCAAGTCAAAATTAAAAAAGTGGCCATAGCTTTAAATTTCGTCCTGCGATTATTATAAGTCTTAGTTTTTAAAGAGTAGAAGTACGAGTATAGTGCTTTCAAACCCTATACTCATTTGTTTTTGTTTTTTTTTTGCAAAAATCATTCACAGAACAACCGCGAAAGCAAATGTAACGCTCATTACACAAAAATGCTAAAAAATCGAAAAATTTGGAATAAGGCGAGAAACACAAATAAATTCAGTAAAGTACGACTTTTGGTCGCAAACGAAGGGTTCCGTACGACTACACATACATATATCCCATTTGCCCTTTTTTCATTTTGGCAATTTTTTTGATTTGCTTTTTTTATTTGATTTTAGTTTTTACTTTTTAATTTTCTTTTTCGTTGTTTTGGCGATTATTATTATTATTTTTTTTTTTGATTTGGCGCTTTTTTCATTTTGGTGATTTTTTCGTTTATTGGCGATTTTTCGTTTCTTGTAATTTTTGTTTTTTGCCGATTTCTTTCGTTTTGGCGTCTTTTTTTTTTGTTTGAACGGTTTTTTCGCTTTTTGGCAATATTTTCAGTTTTAGCGATTTATTTAAGATTTGGCGCCTTTTAGGTTTCGGGTATTTTTTCGGTTTTTTGTGATTTTTTTAGTTTTAACGATTTTATTTTTCGATTTTGACACTTTTTTCGTCTTGGCGATTTTTTCGGTTTTCGGCGGTTTTTTCATTTCTGGCTTTTTTTTTGCTTTGGTAATATTTTTCCATTACTGGTGATTTTTTACTTTTTTTGTGATCTTTTAAGTTTTAGCGATTTTTTTTGGATTTAGTGTTTTTTTTGTTTTGGCGATTTTTTGATTTTTTGCGTTTTAGCGATTTTTTTAGTTTTTGGGGTTTTCCTTTTAAACGCTTCTTTCATTTTAGTGATTTTTCATTTAAGCGCTTGGAATTTTTTTTGTTTAAGCGCTTTTTTTTAATTTCATGATTTTGCCTCTTACGGATTCCAAGATACAGCAAATTGTCTACATTACATAGTCTAAATTACATTAACTTTACATTAACTGTTAGAACACTCTTTAACTTTTATTGTTTTAAATATTCTAAAGACTACATCAATTAACACTAACTTTGAAAATTTAAAGAGTCTATTATATAAGAGTCTTTATATTACATTAGTATTTCAACATGTTTCGTTGCTCGCTTTAGAACAGCCTTTAATTTTTAGCTGTCATATATTTGTTGTAGCGGCCAAAGTTTATATATATCCTGTGAAAATTTCAGGTCCGTAGCTCTTACGGTTTGCGTGAAAACAGCCTGTGACAGACACACAGACAGACAGACAGACAGACAGACAGAAGGACAGCGTAGCGAAAACAATTGGGTTCCCTTACACTTTTGGTGTACGAAACCCTAAAAAAAAGACAAGCATTGAACAATTTTGCATGCCAGTAGTACCTTATTTTGACACTTCACAGTTCCGCACCTAAGCAATGTAGGTAGTAAATTTTCTCACTTTACGCAGGAATGTTCCTCTGCTATGAAAATGTGAAATTTTATACTGCTCGGCTTATTCATTTAGAAATGGCTGATTTATTTTTAAAATATTCTGATTCTAGCCCTCTGTGCAGTGCAGGTATAATTAAATAAATTTTAACTTATTATTAAGAATGATAACTGCTAGTAGCGAAGGCAGTAAAGTACGTGTTTATAAAAAGTTAAAGTGAAGTTTTTTTAATAATTATTTCCAAAGACACATATTTCATTAGTGAGATGAAAAATAGAATATTGACAATATTTAAGGGAATCCTACTAAGGATAGAAAGCAGTTTTATGTTCAAGCCCCCAAAATGAAACTCTATGGCCAAATAAACTCAATCAGTTTAATTTTTAAGTCTTAAAGAGCCTATTGTACTTTTAAGCCTTTAAACTTTTAAAAGTTACATTAATTCAACAACATTTCATGATTGCTTTTCAGTTCAAGAATCCGCAGTACAAATCTCATTTATTGATTTATTTCTATTAAACCTTGAGTTTATATTCTTTTGTTATAAATTTATTCATTTAATCAACATAATTTTGTTAACACAGACTACATGAAACATTTTTAATCCGCCAGTAGAGTTGAAAATGAAAAAGCAATTAATATTTATGATTAATACAGAGCAAAATGAAAGAAAAAGGAGATGGGCGTATGAGTGTTGAGAGCTCAATCAGTTCCACCAAAGAAAATATAAATCATACGCAAGAGATGTTAATAATAATATCAAAGGCAACGTTTGAAATTTGAAGCCGTATTATTTATTTGCAAACTTTAGCTCATTTCATTAAATTAAAATTTGATTTTCTTATAGAGAAATTAAATCATTGCTAACTACCACTAATAATTAATTCCTTAATTGATTTTGGTTTTCAGAAAATTTCTACATTGACTTTTAATAATTAAAATTTCTTAACTTTTTTTTGTTTTGTTGTAGGTAGTGAATACATTTCAACACCCATTATTGAGTTACCGCCATGAATGAAACAGAGTGTGATAATTTAATCAAGTCGGTAAAATGGACGGAACCCTCAAATTTGATCTCACTAGCGATACTCGAATTTATTAATGTTTTAGTCATAGGAGGAAATCTTTTAGTTATTGCCGCTGTCTTCTGTTCAAATAAATTGCGCAGCGTTACAAATTTTTTTATTGTTAATTTAGCGGTGGCTGATCTATTGGTCGGTTTAGCCGTTTTGCCATTTTCAGCAACATGGGAAGTTTTTAAGGTGAGTAACGAACGAAGAAGCTAATAAAAGTTTAATTGTAATAGTTTAAAAGAGTAATTACACTGTACAACAAAAGTAAATTAGATAAAAAATTACATGGTTTTAATGTTTGATTCTATTAAAGGGCACCAAAAATGTTATATCGGCGTTAGAACCATGCTTTTTTTGTTGTACAATGTTGTACAATTGTCTATGTCGGTTTCTTATAGGTTTGGATATTCGGTGATGTTTGGTGTCGCATTTGGTTGGCGGTCGATGTCTGGATGTGTACAGCGTCAATATTAAATTTATGTGCCATTTCTTTGGATCGTTATGTGGCCGTTACACGGCCAGTGACTTATCCCAGTATTATGTCTACCAAAAAGGCGAAATCTTTAATAGCCGGCATTTGGGTTCTATCATTTGTTATCTGTTTTCCACCGCTTGTTGGCTGGAAAGATCAGAAGGTGAGTAAAAAAAGGTTATTGTTAAATGGTTGTGGCTTGGCTACAGTAACTATATTATGTCTGCAGCAAATAATGTATGGTGGCTTTGAGCTATTACACTCTTTTATCTCAAACATAACTATAGTTACAATAATCAACTTGTTGTTTATAATTCCGTTATACTACAGCAATTTTATTACTACACAAAAATAGTTCTGTTCATTTTCCAAGCAAGATGCAGCAAAATTAATGGCCATCACTTTGATATATGGGCAAATCCCAGAAAAATGGTCTACCAGGGGCAGGATTTTAGAGTTGTCAAAACTGTTTACATATCGCTCCTTTATTACAAAGTAATCATATCTCAAAAAATCAAAATTTTGAAGTCACTTAAGAAAAAGTCTTTCTCCTTTATATGTAAACAAATTTTAGAAACATGGTAATCTATACCGAAGCTATAACCACTAAAACGCCAATACCGCTTTAAATTTTCAAAGTTAGTATTAGTTGGTGTAGTCTAATGTAGACTGGTGTACACTGATATTTAATACAATAAAAATTAAAGGGTGTTCTATCAGTTAATGTAACTATGCAATTTAGACAATATGCTTTATCTTGGAAACCGTAAGAGGTAAAGTCTTGAAATTTTCAAAAACGCCAAAATTAAAAAACTCCAAAATTAAAAAAATGTCAAAACGAAAAATCGCCAAAATGAAGAAAGCGCTTAAAGGAAAAAAAACCAAAACTAAAAAAAAATCGCTTAAACGAAAAAATCACCAAAACTAAAAAGATAGCGAAAAAACGTCGTCAAAACGAAAAAAGCACTACAACATAAAAAAAATCGCTAAAACTAAAAATATCATCAAAAAACGAAAAAATCGCCAAAAATGGAAAAAATCACAAGAACGAAAATAAGCGCTAAAAAGCAAAAAAAAAAAATCGCCAAAACGAAAAAAAATTTAAAACAAACGAAAATCGCTAAAACTAAAAAAATTACAAAAAAAAACCGAAAAACTCTTCAAAAACCGAAAATAGCGCCAAAACTGAAAACAGCGCCAAAATATCATCAAAAAGCGGAAAAAACGTTTAAACAAAAAAAAAAAAAAACGCTAAGACCAAAAAAACGCCGAAACTAAAAATATCGGCAAAAAATAAAAAATAAATTGCAAAAAACGAAAAATCGCAACAAAAAAAAAAAACGAAAAAAATTTCCAAAACAACGAAAAAAAATTACAAAATAAATAAGCTAAAAGTAAATAAAAAATCAAACCGAAAAAATTATTAAAATAAAAAATGGCAAAAACGAAAAGAGATATATGTGTATTCGTACGGAACCCTTCGTGTGCGAGCCCAGGTCGCACTTTATTGAATTTGTTTTCTTCTTAGATATGACTACGTTGCAATAAAGGAGCGTTATGTTGATGGGTTAATGTCCCTTTATGAATGAAAAAAAAACTTGCATTTCATATGGGATGCTGTTGTATGTGTTGAGACCAGAAGCTTAAGTTTGAGTTTTCAAGGTCGGAGGTGGCCTTGAACGCACCCTATCTTTAAAATAAGGGAATGACTATTTTTTAGATTATCTCGTAAGCTATAAGAATTTTTCTTTGTTATTAGTTAGCAATTTAATTTACGATATTCCAAAAAATAGGGCAAATTAATATGCTACTCCGTAATGGAGCTTCTAGCAACACAAAGATTATTAACAAATTCGCGAAAGCTCTGTCTGTTTTGTGCTAAACGTTGTAGTTGTGGCAATCTCATTCTCAACTTGTTGCATTCTTGATCAATGGATCTGCGCCATGTTAGCTTTGGGCGCTCTCTTCTGCGGGTTCCATTCCAAAAACTGTAAGGTATATGATAATAATATTATCAACAACTCCACCAAAGATATTTTTGTTGTAAATTGTACAATTAAAAAGTTATAGCTGCTAAGAAAAAAATGTAGCGTGCATCATAAAATTTAAGGCTTTGATAAAAAAACGACAAAATTTTTTGGCTGGAAATAAGTTATTTTATAGTTCTCTTATAATCCTCATTCTTTTATGACTTAGACTTTGTATGCTTTATTATGCCAAATTCCCAAAAAAATTACTAAAACACACTTCAACTTTCAAAGTTGCTTCCACTTTTTGTAGCGTGCGTTACAAAACTTTGTAATAAACTTTTTCAACTAAGTCAATCTTTCAATCGTATAATACCACCAAAAACGGGATGTCTAGCACAAAAATTTATATATCGACAATTACTTTTCGAAAATCTAATGATGCAGTTCTATAGAAAAAGGTTTCACTAAAAAATACATAATTTGTTTTCTTTAAAAGCGATATTTTGTCTCAAAAAATCTAGTGAAGTTAATCAAACATTGTACAACGAAAACTTATTAAAATTTTCATGCCACTCAGTAGCTCATGCATGTAAGAGATTTTCACTGGTAAGATTTTAGTAACGTTTTTATTAAAATGCAGTTATTTACGATATAAAACTTTTCTTTACAACAGAGAGCTTTATATTTCATATACAAATTTTCACATAAAAATTTATTCGTAACAGGCGGCTTGTAGTAAATTTTTTTGCTTAGCCGCCGCCGAAAATCTTTCATAGGCCTGTTTCTCTGATAAAGTGAATTTGACATTTGGGATATATAAACTCACAACTACAGCTGCCCTGACAGTTTTACCTTGTATTATTGTATTATGTATACTCTATGATTTCAGAATTATTCAGACCGCAATTTTTATTTTTGAAACAAAGGCGGAAGGGAAAAATAAGTTTGAAATATTTTATATTTACAAATCAAAATAATTTTTTCATACAAAGATTGGAAATATAAAAATAATTGTATAAAGGTGTAGAAAAATAAAATAGATACACATCGAATAAAAAATTATTTGCCGGATTTTGTATAATTTTCAAAGCCTCCTTTGCTTATTTTTGAAAATCATTTAGATATTTGTAAATTCTCAAATGGTTTTTGAAAGTCTGTACATAAGATAAAGGCTTTGAAAGTGTTCAAAATTGTGTTTGAAGTCTACCGACGATTTGGTAAAGCACCAATGTAATGTTGCATATAGACAATGCTTAAACAGCAGCAAATAAATTTCATTTTTTAAAAATATTTAAAAAATCAAAAATGGCAAAAACTCACCTATTTTATTAAGAAATCTTAAAGACTCTTATATCACAAATAAGATAAGCTTTATTTCATGAAATTCGATAGACAAATATTGATTTTATTCATAATAAAGTGAAATCACATGATTTTTGCAAAAAATTCGAAAATTTACACTGAACAAAAATATCAATTATTTTTTAAATAACAGCGTTTTTACAACTGCTTCTTGTAGAAGTCACCAAAAAAATACATACGAGTATCGGGGGTTTTGAAAGATTACATCAGGGACTTATTTTAGGGGGAGTTAAATTTTCCCCCTTTTGCACGTAAGTAGTTTACACTGTTTGGGCATAGTATATCTTGTAGACCTTACTTTTACCGTAAAAGATGTGTTCAGCACTTTTATGTAAAATAACACGTTGAACAGTTTTGTAGAACATTTTAACCCTTTAGCTCTTCGGGGTACGGGTCTTTTTGGACCCTAAATAAATAAGGGCCAAAAACCTCTCCTTCTGAGGCGATATAATGGAGTTAATTGTACCACAAAAATGTTCCTCGTGTTGTTTTACATAAAACTGTTGAACACATCCCACACCTTGAACGTAAGCCCTACAAGCCATTTTATGCCGAGTGAGTATAACTATGTGCATAAGGGGGGCAATTTAACTCCCCCTAAAATAAATCCCAGATGTAAAATTTTAAAACGACGATACACGTATATATTTTTTTTTGTGACTTCTACAAGAATCTGTTTTAAAAACTTATTATTAAAAAAAAGTTGATTTTGTTGTACAGTGTAAATATTCGAAACTTTTGCAAAAATTAGGTGATTTCAATTTATTATGAATAAAATCAATAGTTATCTATCGATTTTCATGAAATAAAGCTTATGTTATTTGTAATATATCTGTGGTCACAACCCTTAACCGCCTAAGTCGTGCTAGGAAAAAATTTAATTTTTGTTGTGACTCCATTCGTGTTTAAATCAAAACGCTACCAATTTTTTAAGTATATAAGTTTTTAAAGACGGTAATTATCTATAAATAAGTTAAAGAAAATCAAACTGACGACTGATTGGAAGGGAGTTTTTGATACTTTAAACTGCACTCACGAACAAATTTGAAAACGACTTAGGCGGTTAAGGCTTGTGACCAGAGATATGTTGCTTACAATCAGTTAATATATATGATAAGTATCTGCTATTTTTATAAACTTTTAGCAAACAAAAAATTTCAAATTTTGCATCACAAAAATATATTTTTCATTATTGCGGTCTGACTAATTCCGAAACCATTTAGTACGTAAAAAAATAATGTCCGAACGGCTTGAAGATAATTTTATTCCAAGTTTTGAGTGTTTTCTCTAAGGAAATTGGACAACTCGTTTGAAAGTTGTAATGAAATTGGTGCCCCCGAAAGATCCCAAATTTTAGGGAAACAATATTCACCTCAAGGATGTTTTTTCTTCACTTGTGTGGTCCGGTCCCTGAACTGACAAAGGATTTTTATATTAAATATTTTTAAAACTTTTCTGCTATATCTATTAAGGTCTATCTAAAATTTATTGTCAAAAAGCATTAAGAATTATAGTTGTAGTAATACAAAATCTAAACATTAAATATAATTTTTTATTGTTGTTGATTATAACTTTAATAGAACTGTCAACATTTGTTCTTCGTCCTCATTTTCGGCTGGTTTTTCGAAAATATTTAGTTGCACGTATTAACAACAGTAAATGTACACTAGTTTGCCAACGAACATAAATATAAACAAGTAGGTTAACATATGCAGCGTAAGCTACAAAAAAAAAAGTTTTTGTATTTCCTCTTTTTTGGTTATACAAGAAGTTGGTAAAGTTTTTTTTAAGTGTACAACAAATGGTAATTCAATTGTGTACTATTGAATTAATGAAAAGTTTTCACACAAATAATTGTTCAGTTATGAGAGCAGACCAAATTTGGCCGAACTTGTAAAGAATTCAAAAACATACGAGAAGTCTACATGAAAAATTTCAATATATGGTATAAGACTGAAATCTACCAATTATTTCCCCTGTGTAATATAACTATTGAAATAAAAGCAAATTTTTGAAGCTTTTAAAACTTTTCTTACATTACCATTATTTGTTTTTCAAAAAAAGTTTTGTTGTTTTTATTATATTCAAAGCAATAATAGCAACTACTGTCACAGATTTAATTTTGAGTACAAGCATAAACTAATTGAAGTTATAACAATCTTATAAAAACCAGTCATAGTTGAACCTACAGCTAACTATTGAAAATTGGCCAAAAAAAAGCAACAAAATATCTCTAAAAATGTAAGTTGTTTTTATGTTATTGCCCTGTTGGTATCACCAGATAGTGCCAATAATAAAAAAAAACAATAAAATCATATTACTAGTATTAGAAGACAGTGACCCCTCAAATTGTATGTACTCGTATGCTTAAATATTTGGCATATTTGATATAAATTGTTCAAGTTTCTTTCAGTTTCTAAGTAGGTTTGAAGGTAAAACATTTATTATTAAGGCAATGTTGAGGGTGAAAGTTAAAGGAAAGAAAAAGCTTAATTTATGGTGCCTATAAAATAAAACAACAGGAAATGAAGTTTAAAAGTTGACATACTTGGCAGGAAAAAAGAAAAAAATTAATAAATAAATTGGACAGCAAAATATGTACATAATTTAATATAAAAAAATATTTTTCTAATAACACTGGACAACAAAAAAATAGCTTACATGGTTGTAACAACTAATTCTGGCGGAGGGCACCAACAAAATCGATACGCGTAACGGCGTGCTGAATGTTTACTTCTGGTAAAAATTTACAGGGATTGAAAATTCCCCATTTTGCATATAGTTATAATGACTCGACATAAGAAATCTTGTGAGCCTTAGCTTTAAGGTGTAATATGTGTTCAGTAAATATTTTTGTAATATATTTACTCTCGCATGGTATGGCTCTCTTTGTTTCTTTCTTAAAATAGGGGGAAAAAACTCCCTTTTAGCTGCCATAAAATTCTACTATAAGACTTCAAATAAATCCAAGTTCCACACTTAACATGAATGCTGGAAATTGTTAAAAATTCAAGATGTGTTTGAGGGTTTATTTCGTACTTATTTAAAATTAGTACTCGTCATAGGAAATCTTGTAAGCCTTACGTTTAAGGTTTAAGATATAATTAGCTATTTTTTGTAAAAGACCACGAGAAAATTTTTCGTAGAACATTTGAATCTCCTCCTATATCTTTGTTGTATGGGTCTTTTTGCCCTTTTCTTGAAATAAATTAAGGAAAGTGCGACTTTGGCTCGCACACGAAGGGTTCTCTACGAATACACATATGTATATCCCTTTTCGTTTTTCCCCCTTTTTTTATTTTGGCAGTTTTTTCATCGTGCTTTTATGTTTAATTTTAGTTTTTTTATTTTTTAAGTATTTTTCGTTGTTTTTTACGGTTTTTTCGGTTTTGGTACTTTTTTAATTTTCGTGATTTTTTCGTTTTTTTCCTGGCTATTTTTCGATTTTTGCAATTTCTTTTGTTTTTTCCGATTTTTTTAGTTTTAACGATTTATTTGGTTTTGGTGTTTTTTACGTTTTTTTTTTACTTTTTGACGATATTTTTAGTTTTAGCGATTTATTTTAGTTGAGGCGACTTTTTTTCAGTTTTGGTGGTTTTTTCGGTTCTGCGGGTTTTTTTTAGTTTTTTAGTTTTAGCTATTTATTTTTGGTTATGTCCCTTTTTTATTTCTGACGCTTTTTTCGTTGTCTTGCGATGTTTGGTTTTTTTGAAATTTTTTTTTGGTTTTTTTGTGATTTTTTTAGTTTTGGCGTTTTTTTTTTGTTTTTTTTTGTTTTAACGTTTTTTGCTTTTTGACGATATTTTTAGTTTTACCGATTTATTTTAGTTTTTGCTTTTTTCGTTTTTTTGTGATTCTTTTAGTTTTAGCGATTTTTTTTGTCTTGGCTCTTTTTTTCATTTTGGCAATTTTTTTGGTTTTATGCGATTTTTTCTTTTTTTGATGATATATTTAGTTTTAGCGATTTTTTTATGTTGTAGTGCTTTTTTTCGTTTTGACGACTTTTTCGGTTTTTGGTTTTTTTTAGTTTTTTGGCGATCTTTTTAGTTTTTGTGATATTTTGCGTTTTAGCGTTTTTTTAATATTTTTAAGCGCTTTTTTCATTTTAGCGTGTTTTTTTCGTTTTGACATTTTTTAATTTTGGATTTTTTAGTTTTAGCGTTTTTTTTTATATTTCAAGAGTTTGCCTCTTACGGTTTCCAAGATAAAGCAAATTGTTTAAATTAGATAGTAAAAATTACATTAACTGATAGAAAAACCTTTAATTTTTGTTGTTTTAAATATCGGTATTAATTAGTGTAGTCTATTCTACAGACTACACCAATTAACACTATTTTTGAAAATATAAAGTGTCTATCGTATTTTAACATTTTTCGTGGCTCGTTTTAGAACACCCTTTAATTTTTAACTGTGAGATATTTGCTGTTGTAGCGGCCAAAGTTTTACATATTCTGTGAAAATTTCAGCCTGTGAGAGACAGACAGACAGACGGACAAACATGCAGACAGAATTCAATTGAATTTGATTTTAAAAAGGCTGATTTTGATTTTTAAAATGCCGAATTTGGTTTGAAAGATGCTGAATATAATTTGTAAAATATTGAATTATTTTTTTTTTGAGTATAATATGAATCATTTTTGGCCTTTAGGAGTTTGATTCTTAATTTATGAAATAAATAAAAAAAATACTGAATTTGACTTGGAAAACTCTGAATCTGTTTTTCAAAAACCTGAAAGTTATTTGGAAAATGCGGAACTTAAACTTAAGAAACCTATATCTTTTACTGCTCTACCTGAATCAGCCGTGAGAACCCTGTAATAAAAAAATGATTTTGTTGCATAGTGTAATCAAAAAACTCTAAGAATTAAGGACATACATGTGTTGAAGAAACCTTAAAATATAATAAATGTTTTTCAGTTTAAGCTACATCCTGCAAAAGGTAATACTCGTAAAGGAAAAGAAAATTTCTTTATTTAATGTGATTAGTTTTCAAAGTAAATTCGTTTTTAATCCTAAGTGATTGTTATTAGGCTAAAGTGTGTAACATTTCTTTATTTGAAAAGGGAAAATTTCTTTTAAAAACTTGTGTGAATTATTGATTATGACATTTCTCTTATAAGAATAGATTGGCTATTTTTATGTTAGTATTTATTTTTTATTAGAAACATTTTAATATCCTTGGAAAAAGTTTAAGGTTTAATAATAAATCTATCACAGTTTAAAAATATTTATGAATTCAAAACAGCTACGTCGTATTTTATTTAAGCAAAGATACCACTTTTATTTGTTTTCTAAATCACTGAACATTATAATAATATTCTCTTATGCAATTCGTTTAAGATTTAAATGTATAAATTCATCTATCTACTTACAGCCCATGATACAACCAACTTATACCAAGGGAAATTATACGCTTTATTATGCCACTAGTACAACAAGAATTTCAACAGAGTCATCAACAGCTTCATCAACATCCACATCAATATTACCATCACCACCATCGTCATCGTCGTCATCTATTGATGGTATAGCATCCTTAGCAGCACCCACATCATTAAAACACAAAGGAAATAGACAAAAACAATTTGGAAGGATAAAAACAACCACAACAAATGCTCCCTACACAATGCCAGCACTACCTGCAACGGTAGCCAAGGCTTTGTTAAGGCATTCAAGAAAAGTTTCATTCAAATCAACCTCATCATCATCGTCATCCTTGTATAACTCATTTAATCCATATGATCCTTACTATGCGCATTTAAACAATCCTAATACGGGTAATAAAAATTTTAATAATCAGTTTATTGTTGATACTGATGCAGCAGAAGCAGTAACTCTAGTAAATTATAATTCTCCTGCTGACATGAACAACAACAACAACAACATCGACTACAATAACTATGAAAACGATGATGATGATGATGCTGAAACAGATAATAGTGTTGCTGCTGTGAATAATGCCAACGATGAGGAATATACTGTAAGAACCAGCGACAGTTCAGAAAGTACAAATATCCATTACGAGAATGATGATCCAACTTCATCCTTGTATTATGACAGAGCAGACACAGTTCAGGACATGGAGATGTTAGACTCAACTACATCAACAACAACTACCACATCCGCTTCCTCATTTTCATCTTTAGCAGCAACAGCATCCTCATATGCAATACCAGCACCACCATGTCCTTGGAAGTGTGAGTTAACAAATGATCGTGGTTATGTGTTATACTCTGCCCTGGGTTCATTTTATATACCGATGTTTGTCATGTTGTTCTTTTATTGGCGCATCTATCGGGCAGCTGTTCGAACAACACGTGCCATTAATCAAGGTTTCAAGACCACAAAGGGTAAGTGGAAGATGACAATCTAATGAAGTGATATGAATGAAGGAAATTGTGCACAGTGGATTGATGAGAGGAAAAAATATTAGAAATGCTTAAATATTACTATTTTACTTAAAAGACAAAAAAAAAGTTAGGTTCGTCATAGTTTTAAAAAGAGCTGGGATTATGGATGATATATTCACGTTATTAAAAGAGCGAATCTTCAGAGTATTCTCTATAATGAGTAGTACATACTTAATAGGGGAGTTCTGTTCCGATGGACCTGCAATCTGTTCTTTACATAATTCTTAGGTAAAAGAATACGCTTGACATGTGTGTCAGGTAGTCCTTACAGAGCTTTTCAATTAAAACAAAGATAGTTTAATAGCTTTTAGTTTAAGGTATTTAATAATCCCGCTAATTACAATACTCATGGAGAAACTAAAACTAAAAATAAATAGTCTTTGCTTAATAAGCTGGTTTAATTAGATTACACTGTACAACAAAATCATTTTTTTCAATTCTAACGTCTGATTCCAAAAAAAATATATAACTACATATATCGGCATTTTGAAAGTTTATATCGCGGATTCATTTTTCGGGGAGTTAAATTCAACCACACCCCCTCCCCCTCCCCCTCCCCCTACCCCAACCCCTCCCCCTTTTGGCACATAGTTATAGTGAGTCGTCATATACTAAAAGAATTTCGCTTCATAAATTTAATGAAACAGTTTCGGTAGATTTTTTTCACATGTCTAATGAAATATTTCACAATTGTAATGAAATTTCAAGAATAATTACATTGGAATTGCTACTTCAGCTTTCATAGTTCCGTTAGTATATTTCATTATATGACAGCAATATTTTGTCATATTATGGAAATCCCTTTACGTTTTGACAAAATGCTTTAATCTATAATTAAAATTCTTTAAATATATACTATAAACAATTCAAACAAACATTTAAAGTTGTATATCTTTGAACGTCATAATTTCAATGAAATGTATTTCATTGTTTTGATGGAAAATTTCATTACATTTATGAAAGACCGATCAAATAAATCAACAGTTGTTAAGCAAAAGCGAGCAACAAAAATAGTTTTATATGTTTGTTGTTGTCGTACTCTTTGTTATTATTATACGCTCATAGACACATTATTTTGAAATTGCTGTTGACTGAAGTAGTTAAGACGTTGATGAAATGATGAAAATCGAACTCTGTGGGGTCATCAACATTACAATTTTTTCCGATGTGTATTGGCATCTATCGTATGTATTTGTAGCATGGAATTGTCAATTAATTAAAATAGTCAATAAAAGAGACGAGCTAATGAGGCTACTGAGTTATGTAATACTTTCATTAAAACAATGAAATAATTTCATTACAATAATAATAGAATATCATTAAAAGCATGGCAGAATTTTATGAAAATAATGAAAGAATTTCATTAATATAATGAAACAATTTCATTAAAATAATGTATCAATTTCATTAAAACGGTGAAATAATTTAACCAAAAATAATGAAATATGTTTTTTAGCAAAGCGAAGTTGTTATATTAGATTAATGGAATTATTTCATATGTTTAATGAAATTATTTCATATATTTAATGAAATTATTTCATATACTTAATGAAATTTTCATTAAAATAATGTTAATGAAACATGTTTCATTAATTCAACGAAGCGTAAGTTTGGTTGAGTTTTAATGAAGTTTTTCATTGGATTAATGTCGAAATTCACTGAATTTATGAACAGCATTCTTTCAATGTAGGAAATATTGCAAGTCTTACGTTTAAAGTATAAGATGTGTTTATAATTTTTATGTAAACCACCACGAGAAACATTTTAACTCTCTATATCTTCGCTGTATGGGTCTGCTTGTCCCTTACTTAAAAAAAATGAGCAAAAAAATCCCTCTTCAGCGGCATTATAGCGGCTGAAATGTTCAACAAAAAAGTTCCTCGTGGTGTTTCACATAAAAGTGCTATGCACATATTATACCTTAAACGTAAAGCTGATAAGTTTTCATATTCCGAGTAATAATTATGAATAAGCACGAAATTATTCTTTAAACATATTTTAAGTATTAAATAATTTCGAACGCTTAAGTTCAGCATAGAATTTCGATGTCTGTGAAGACCTTTATAGAATTTTATGGCAAATATTTTTGTAGAACATTTTAGTCCAATATATCGCCGCTGAAGAGAAGTTTTTACCATTTTCCAGCAAAGGGGAAAAAACCCACACTACAAAGAGTTATAGGGGGTAAAGTGTTCAACAAAAATTTTTCTCGTGGTGTTTTACATAAAAGCGTTAAGAACATTTTTTATCTTAAACGTAAGAAAGGATTTTCTATGACGAGTACGAATTGTGAATAAACATAAAATTAACCCTTAAACATATTTTAAGCTTTGAATGACTTCAGGTGCTCCAGTTGACTCTGAAGTTTGGTTTCCTTGAAGCTCTAGAGTAAAACTTTATGGCAAATATTTTAGTAGAATATTTCAGTCCACTATATCGGCGTTGAAAGGATTTTTTTATTCTTTTTTAAGAAAGGGGGCAAAAGACACCAACAGCAAAGACTTAGGACGTTCAAATGTTGCACAAAAATGTTGCACGTGGCGTTTTACATAAAAATACTGAACAATCTTGTACCTTCAACGTAAGGATTACAAGATTTTCTGTGCCGACTCACTATAACTATGTGTAAAACAAGGGAAACCCTAAATCCCCCTAAAATTAATCTCACATGTAAACTTTAAAAAAGCCGATACATTTATATTTTTTGGCGCTTTCTGCCAGAATCTCTAATTTGATTATTGTTATTTTTATTGTTGTACAAAAAATTCATAGTCTTAATTTAAGGTAGAAATTGGAATGTCCATGGATTAGGTACATGGATCGTCAAAGTCAAGCTCCCAGTCCATAGCCATCCCACTTCTGCCTTAAATACAGACTGCGTCTATCAAACTAAGTATTTCTATTGGCTTAAAATGAATCGAGCCAAGAAATATTAATGGCAAAAATTACAAATTTAGCTTTTGACAAATCCGTCTGTACTTTTGACTCCGCTTGTATAAAAACTTGTATAAAAACTTTCTAGATGACCTTGAAAATTAAAAAGCATTTTTGCAGACTCAGTGTAATTTCACTTAAAAGCAAAAATTTCAAAAAAACTCTATTTCCTTATATCTACTTCGTTGATTATAAAAACTTTAATCTCTATGAATAAAACTTTTCTTTCCTACTTTAACCACTGTGCACTTTCCTTTTATTTAAAGCAACCAGTTTTCATTATTTTAACTTTACATTCTCACACACACACACACACACATTTATATAAATATATAAATATTTTCTTTGTATTCAAGTAAAAAGTAGTGGTTTTGTTAGTAGAACAGATTTCTTTTTTACATATAAAATTCTTTTCATCCTTTAGATTGTAGTTTTGTTCTCCTTAACTCTATAATGTTATAATACTCAAGTTATTACTTATAAATAATAATAAAATTTCAATTAATTCAATATATCACCATCCTACATATGATGTCAGATACTATAATTAACTTTTTATCGTTCATTATATTTGAAATATATTTAATAAAATTTTTTGGATAGAGCTTTATGGCCCTTATCACAATGCATGATTAAGAGTTAACGCGAACTTGCCGTCGGCATACAAAAATTGCTGTTGCACTCCACGTTAACATTTAGGGCTAGGCCGCACGGGCGTTTCTGTTTTTTTTATATTAAATTTGAAAGTTTTCAATTTTTAAACTTTCAAATTTAATAGAGAAAAACAGAAACGCGCGTTTTATAAACGCCAGTGTAACCTAGCCCTTAATCGTACATTGTGAAAAGGGCCGTTAATACATTTAAAAATTTTTAAACTTCTGTTTCTTACACTAACGGCCCTTTTCACAATGTACAATTAAGAGTTAACGCGGACTTTAACGGCAAGTTCGTCATACAAAACTTGCCGTGTTAAAGTCCATGTTAACTTTTAATCGTACATTGTGAAAAGGGCCGTAAGCAATATTTGTAAAAATAATTTTTCTTAAAAATTTCCAAATAATTTCTGTCGAATGGAAAATTGAACAGCTGTGAAGCTACAATATTCATTTGGCATATACGTACAGTATGTCAAGTAAATCTTTGCTTAGTGAAAAAAAATCTAGAAAATTTGAATTTAACCAAGATCTTCAGCAATAAATTTCTTTTGTTCTTTTTACATATTTCGTTACTTTTGTTGTTTAGAAATAGAATTATCTAATTAGTTTAGAAATATTTTTGGAAGCAAATATTTCAGGTATTACCTTAAATTCGTTATAAATTACTAATAAAAATACTAATAAGAAACAGCAAATGTACAGCTGTAAATTAATTCTCATTGTATGTAAATTTCCTATATCTGTTTAATTGAACAGCAATTTACTTGACACACTGTTTTTTTTTCAAAGTTGTAAAATACAAACAAATTAACACGAATATACATACTTCTACATTAGGTTTTCATGCGTTTGCATTCATTTTACATTTTACAAAAAGGTAAAACGTACCAACCCACCCCACCCTCAGCTTACTTACTTGTTGTAATTGGTCTCATTTGTAAAAATTATTTGTGAATATTGTAACAAAAAACCTTCTCCTCTCCCTCTTTACACTAATATTGACTTGCTTACCAGCAAGTTTAAACATGTCTAAACATGCTTATATGTTTGTATATAAAAGAAGGATTTCAACACAAAAACTCAAAGAACTGTAAAGTGTCAGATCATATTTGTACATGATATATTCTACTCATTATGGAATAGTAACGAAACGTATAAAATGAGAATAGCCTTCATTTAGAAAATACGAGTTGACCTAATGACATCCCAGTAAAAAAGCTGCTTCCAATAAAGCAGGTTTCTACTATTGTGGAATAAAAGTAGCGCTGATAAACCTGCCGATATCGCCGCTGACTTTTGTATGGCGAGTTCCCGGATTGGAGTACTACATTTTTGTACACAAAAGCGCTTTTGAAGCGCTGAAAATCATCAACATTTTCAGCACTAGAACTGAAAATATATGAGAAAAATGGTTCGATGTGGATTGGCGTCGTTAACGCTATTTTCAATTTTTCTTATTTCGTTACTTTATTCATTTTTATTAATTTCATATTTTTACTCAATGTTTGTTATTTTAACTTCAACTAGTATCGAACTAAGAACCTTCAGGTTTGAAGTCCAACGTACCAATCACTCGACCAAAAACACTGTTGCAAAACGGCACCAATTAACTCAAAACCTGCATTGTTGTGACGCTATGAAATCAGCTTCTGAACAAGCTCGTATTTTAAAGCGAATTATGAAGCGCTTTATTTCTTTACTGGTTCAAAAAACATGAAAATTTTTTACTGGGATTTAATTGAAGAAATTTTGAAAAATTACAAAAAAAAAATCGAAATTGTTTTGGCAAAAAGAGAAATATTTAAAAATATTTATTTGAACAAAATGGTAAGTATGATAATTAGTTTTAGTTTTATTTTAATATCAAACGTATGTACATATGTACGTTTAAGTTTAATTACAATTAAAAAAACTGACTAGTACAGAAAGCTGGTGAGACGGACAGAAGGCAAATAAGCCTAAAATAAAAGAAATTTAATCAAAGGGACCAATCTAGCTGTATACTCCTTCATATGAAATAAGAACCTTCCAAATAAATTAGTAAATTAACAAAAATAAACTTGATTTACCTTTTTTTAAACTCAATATTTTCTCCAGTACTCGCTTATAATTAAAATCTGAAAGCATTTCTCATCATAATACAATATGATGATTTCGTTCAATTCCATGATTTCAGTCAACTCCAATTAAATCTTTCACAATAGATGTGAAATTTCACGAATCTTGTGAAAGAATTTCATTGGAATTTCTTTATTAATTTCGATAGTTTCGCTAGACAATTTCATTAGTGACACACATTAAGTTCAATAAATTATTTATCTGATTCAATAATTGTTTCATTTTGAGCTCTTATTTACATTAAAAAGCAACAACAAAAAGCAGTTTAATTTTCAGTAAATATGTATGTTCGTTGTTTGATTTAAAAATAAGTTTTACGTCCTATTTCAATAAAAAATTGTCAGAATTTAAAATTTTTTTTGCTGATTATGAAAAAATGTTTTTTGACAATTGTGTTATCTGATTCAGTAAATTATTTTGTTTGAATTTGGTTTTTCATTAAGGAATACAACAACAAATTTTAAAGCTTTTTTTTCAATAAAAAAATTTATAGATTTGAACAAATGTTTTGTCTGAATTTACAAATTTGTTATACGAATTTTTTTTTATTTTTTTATTTAACGCTTATATTTATTTATTTTATCTTCCATAAAATTTAACTAACAATAAGTAATCAAATCTTAACTCTAAAAATTTTTAATTGGTAAGTCCAGCCAATGCTAGACAAAAATTTTGTTTCAGCGATTGGTTGTCTGCGTCTCTCGTGTTCGACTGAAAGCAAGAGTGTCCCTCCTTCTCAGCCGACTGTGGCCTCTAAAGTTAATGATGTTTTAGGCTAGGGGATTTGGATGCAACTCAAGTTTTTTGTATATCATGTTACGCGTTTAGAAAACACTGTCTTAATGTCTGTTTTATATTTTCAAAAGTTTTATTTTTTCAAAAGTTATTAAATTAGTTTGGCTTAAGTTCATTTTTAATTTAATCTTTCGATCAAATTATTTTTTATTTAAGAAAGAAATTCTAAAGCATGTAAATATTGAACATTCAAAGAAAAATTTGGCTGTACGGAAGGTTGAGCTGACAGCTGTTTCGTGACCATCAAGTCTACTCATCAGAGTCTTTTACCCACACTACCACTGACAGTGGCAACAACACTGTAGCGAAAATCCTACTAATATTAGGAAGCTCAATTAACACACTGTCGACATCTTGTGGCGAGTCGCACTTTATTGAACTTTGTCTAAATGTTCGGAACTTCACTAACTGTCTTTTTCTTAAAATAGTTGAACATGCTAAGAAAAAGACAGTTGTGAAGTTCCGCACATTTAGACAAAGTTTAATAAGGTGCGACTCGCCACAAGATGACGACAGTGTGTTAATTGAGCTTACTAATATTATTAAATTTCACTTGTTATTCGCGATAAGGGTGATTAAATTAAATTGGAGAGCTCAAAACCCCGTCAGCTGTGAACTGAAAATCGTCACATTCCTAAAAACGCAGTTTTTAAAAAGCTTTCTTACTGATTTTTCAGAACTCTATGCGAATGTTAGCTTTTTGCAACAAGGCGTATCGTATCCAGTGCAGGACCAATTGCATAATTGAACATTACCCTAATACTTTACCCTAAAAACCTATTCTCATTTGAAGGTTTTAGATGGGGTTTGAAAATTCATTGCTAATTTCGAGCTAAGTCATTGAGAAATTTTAATAAATACAAATAACATTAAAAATGTTTAAGGATAAGGTTAAATCTATTTAAATTTAACACTCTTTTATTTATTTATTTATCTTTTTTAATCTCATCAATTTGTACAAAATTCAGTTTAACAAATTAACATTAAATAAAAACATTATATAGTGGGACCTTTTTCAAATTTAATTTTAGCCCCCCGCCAGAAAAACAAACAATACAATTAGGCAACATGTTTTTGTTGTTTAAACGACTTAAATTAAGTTTCTTATGTAAATTCAACCTTTAAGCAATTATTTCTGTATCTCCCACAGTACTAAATTGAAGAAAAACGAAAGAAAGAAAAATCTATTTCTAACCCTTTTATCAGCTTACGCCAACAATGGGAAAAACTTTGCATGAAAATGCGAAAGTTACAACACGACAAAATAGCCTACAGACACAGCAAAAGTATATAAAACAATGCGAATTGTCAAGAGCTTACACAAGCGACTCATATAGCCATTTTAACAGACAAACGCACCTGAACAAAAATATAGCCAAGAAGAACTCTACAAAAACCTCTAGAGATACCCACAGACAATTAAACAAGCCAGTATTTTGTTCGAGCCCAGCAGTTTTGAAGTTGGCATTAGATCCTCTTGTACAAAACGATGAAAAACTCTGGTGGGTTTAGTACATAATTAAAAAATTGCTAAGTAATAATCAATTGTATATAAAATACTATACATGAATGGCCTGGTCTTTTGTTACGCAGTATTTTTTATTAAATCTGGTTATAAAGATAAGAGCTATTTATAAATTTAGGAAGATAGCGTAGTTGCACACACTCGCAAATATAATGTTGTTGCTGATGTATGGAAATCTCAATTTTTTTCCATATAGCACCGCCCCTTGATTAATAACACTAGTTTACAAATTTCCAGCTTTATGCCATAACGTCAAAAAAGAAATGTTTCGGGTCGCTAAATGCGAATAATGCATATTTCTTTTTCTCCTAAAAAGCGTTTTCGACATATTCGCGAAAAGCGTAATTTTTCAGTTTTTTTGTTAGCTATTTCCCAATATCTTTAGAACTCTTCTTCTAATTTATAGGAATTTTGAACTGTTGCATAGACATGTCTTTCGCTTTTCACTAAATATATAAATTGTTTTGATCGAGTCAAAATTTATTGAGTTATAGGACTTATGATTTGAAAAAATTTATTTTATTACGTTTTTTTCAAAATTCACCATTTTAAGGCAAAAAGAAAAGTTCTGACCCATATCTTTAAGGAATTTTTTTTCAAAACGTATTAAGTATAAATTTGTTATCATTGGAAAAAATGGTGTTATGTGGTGTCATTAGCCTATTAAATTTTCTCTTAATCCTATAAAATCCTGGATTATTGATATTTTCAAATGCAATTCTGCAGCTACAATGGAATTTTTGTACTCTTTTATACCAGCCCAGGAAAGAAAGCACAGTTTTTAATCTAAGAATCCCTAAAAAAGTTGCAACAAATCTTGAAAACGGAGTTTTTAATGGTTTTCCCCATAAAGTCCAATATTAGGCCAACGACCATAAATTGATTAGGCAAATAAATACTAAACAAATTTTTCTGCAAGTAATCAAGGATTGTGTTAAAAATCATAAAATATTTTTTTGAAAATTTTGGCTATGTCGGTAATAGTCGAAATAGAGAACAAAGTCCAGGCCAAAACCCTAAATTTTAAAATTTAAAGCCAAATATCTGCGAAAATATTAAAGATATAAGAAAATAAACTGTATTTTCTTTTATTCTATTTATAAACTTTACACCAACTTTAAAGTCATTAAAATTGGATAATATTTGTAAAAGTTATGAGGTTGACAAGGTTTTTCATTGCAGAGGTAGTCAACTTTGACACCGTGTAATTCAACGTATATTTCAACGGGCTGGTCCAAGTTTCAACATTCTTAAAGCTTAGGTCCTCCTTTATGATTTTTTCACATATCGTTTAGTAATTGGATCGCCAGTTTCAAAGATACAGACTTATTACCCTTTTTTCCAATGGGAACCATGCCAGTAACTGTCGTGATAGTACTACCGTGGCAGTTCATTCCCTACGGTAAATGGAACTGACACAAAACAAGTCACGTGACCGGTCCCCAGGTGGTAGGGACCAGTCCGAGTTCTAACACTTCCTATGAAGCGGACCAGCCACTTTTACATGGGGATGGCCTAGGATGGGGTTAATTAATGTTGTGTATGCACCTTGTAACTTGCCTCTGAACTGTCTTATGGAGTCCTAGTCGGTGTAGAATAATATAGATAATATATAAATATTATTCCAAAATGCCGCTGTAATTAACGATTAATTTATTTTTTTATTGTTACAAATCCAAGTAGAAATTGTATTTTATTTCTAAGCGGTGTCGTTGATAGGATTCGAACGGACAACATCCGGCATGATAGGCTAGTACACTACCTGCTCGACCACAGGGGAACTTATATTTCAATGTTATAAATACCAGTTAAGCTGGAGTTAATATCTGAATATAGTTACGGAACAGGTTCCTGAGTGGCATGGCAGTCTCATTGAAGGGAGACAATTAATATTATATACATAGATACTATGTGATATGCCTTAAATCCAGGTGTATCGAATTTGTTCAGTGCCGTTTACTACAATATTAGCCGGAGTACCAACTAAATTGACTGAAAATGGTTAATATGTGACCGTTTACACAATATGTCTTTTTTCACCACTCATTTTCAAGTCCCATTTTTCAAGTCATAGGACGCGTTCTTTTGGATCATTTGTCACCAAATTTTCCGCAGGGTTTCTATGAGAAGTTTTGACAGTAATTGCCACTGTCGCACTATCAAGCTAAATTTGATATTAGGACTTTGCTGTCGTTACAGTAACTGCCGTGATTACTGTCATAGTGTGAATGGGGTTTTAGGAACAAAATTTTCGTTAAGATTGGGTCGAAAAAATTTTAGAATATGACTTTTTTGTCTTAATGGAGCGTCATAAAATTTTGAAAAAACTTAAAAATAATTGAGTTATCAATTTTTTAGTCGAACTGTATGGTTTTTATCCAAAGTTATTTAATTAGTTTGGCTTAAGTTTATTTTCAATTTAATCTTTCGATCAAATTATTTTTTCACCACTCATTTTCAAGTCCCATTTTTCAAGTCATAGGACGCGTTCTTTTGGATCATTTGTCACCAAATTTTCCGCAGGGTTTCTATGAGAAGTTTTGACAGTAATTGCCACTGTCGCACTATCAAGCTAAATTTGATATTAGGACTTTGCTGTCGTTACAGTAACTGCCGTGATTACTGTCATAGTGTGAATGGGGTTTTAGGAACAAAATTTTCGTTAAGATTGGGTCGAAAAAATTTTAGAATATGACTTTTTTGTCTTAATGGAGCGTCATAAAATTTTGAAAAAACTTAAAAATAATTGAGTTATCAATTTTTTAGTCGAACTGTATGGTTTTTATCCAAAGTTATTTAATTAGTTTGGCTTAAGTTTATTTTCAATTTAATCTTTCGATCAAATTATTTTTTATTTAAGAAAGAAATTCTAAAGCCTGTAAATATTGAACATTCAAAGAAAATTTTGGATGTACGGAACGTTGAACTGACAGCTGTTTTGAGACTACCACAGTCTACTCATCATAGCCCTTTACCTACACTACCAGCGACGGTAGCCACAATACTCTTTCTTAAATAAAAAAATAGTTTAATCGAAAGATTAAATTGAAAATGAGCTTACGCCAAACTAATTAAATAACTTTGGATAAAAACCATACAGTTCGAATAAAAAAATTCATAACTCAATTATTAAAACTCTAAAAGCACTTAGCTAAAACATAAATGTGTATTGTTCCAAAAAACTTGGGCAAAATATACATTTAAAAAAATATCATCATTGAAAATATCGATGATATTCCACGCTGGTGAAACCGAAATGAAAAAATCTAGTTGAACATGCTAAGAAAAGCCAGTTAGTGAAGTTCCAAACATTTAGAAAAAGTTCATCAATAGGTGCGACTCGCCGCGAGGTGGAGACAGTCTGGTAATTGAGCTTAATAAAATTAGTAGGATTTTCGTTAAGGCGTTGTTGCTACCGTCGCTGGTAGTGTAGGTAAAGGGCTCTACTGAGTAGACTGTGGTAATCTCGAGACAGCTGTCAGTTCAACCTTCAGTACATCCACATTTTTCTTTGAATGTTTAACATTTACAGGCTTTAGAATTTCTTTCTTAAATAAAAAATAATTTGATCGAAAGATTAAATTGAAAATTAACTTAAGAAAAACTAAGTTTGCTTTCCTTTAACTTATTTATATGCCGATAATTGTCGTCTTAAAAAAGTTACATACATAAAAATTTGTAGCGATTTGATTTAGACACGAATGGAGTGCATCACACCAAAAATTAAAATTTGTCCTAACTCGAGTTAGGTGATTAAGGGTTGTGACCACAGATATATGGCTCGGTTTATTCTTAACATAATCAGCTTGATGTGAGCGGGATTTGAAATAGATTTTTATCGTTTTCGAACTTTTATGAACTATTGAGTGTTGTGTTTTTCTTCCGACGGGGTTTTTTTTTGAATTTGGAAAATCGTTCCAAATTTTATGAACTACATTAAAACTTTTGGCAGTTTTGACTAAAAACTTGCGTGCAACAGAAAAAGATTTAAAATAAAGGGAGGTATACATATAAAAAATTTAACAAAAACTTTCCAGTTTGAAAACATTCATCAGAACTACTTGTACGATTATTAGAGGCCAAAGCCAAAAATACGTATGAAGAAAAAGGTGCAAGAAAACATAGACAAGGTCAAAGGAAATAACAGAAGGATTTTGGTTAGATAAATTTAAATAGAAAAGAAAACATACACACACATGTATGAATGAGCAGATTAAGGTTTCATTATAAGGAAACA
Organism: Panzeria rudis; assembly: GCA_956483635.1. Classification (NCBI taxonomy): domain Eukaryota; kingdom Metazoa; phylum Arthropoda; class Insecta; order Diptera; family Tachinidae; genus Panzeria; species Panzeria rudis. The sequence continues at coordinate 169,080,644 of OY101447.1, forward strand.
CCTTAAAAACGAACAAACTTACAAATCCAAGACAAGTATTCTACAATTCAAGGGTGAACAAACAAAACTAAAATTGTATATAAAATTTTATATAAAACAAGTGATAACGCTACTTATTTTACCCTCTTCGATTTTCATATATTTATGCTACTCTTACATGGCGCAAGAATTAGTCTTATAGCTCTTACGGTTTCTATTTTATATAGTAGACATCTAAACTTGGGCATTTAATATGATTTCCAATCAAAATCGCGACATGTTGATTTTACATTGGTATTTTTTTCTGCGTGTATAATTTACACTTTAGAACGGCTTTAAATAGAACAAGTACATTTTTAGTGATTTTAAGCTTATTTGGCATTTTCTAGGTCATTAAAAGTCGAGCCTTGTGCAACATAAATTTTTGAAAAGTACTTTCTGCTTCGAATAAGTCGAAACACATAAATTTATTAAGACTCCTTCTATTGCAATCATCAAAATAATCTCTTAAATAAATATCCTCTATTAGAATAAATTTAAGCAAAAGAAAAGAAAATAAAACTGATATGTTTTACATTTAATGTTGACCTCACTGTGTAACAACACTACAACAATGTTAACGTATGACATTCGCTGCTTAATTAATCTTGAACTTGAAAGCAATTGTAGAAAAAACATTTGAAATAAAATCAACAAGTGAAAATGAAAGACCAAAAAAAACCATGCTACTAATTGCACATGTCAACAGGGCGTTTGTAAAAGAAAATTAAACAAAAAATTATAAATCAAAATTGAATGAAAGCCATGTGTAGTCATTCATTCATGCCCGTACATACATACATAGACGCGTGCACAAAAGTGATTGCAATCATTGATAAGGATATTGAAATAGAAACGGAAACAGACACACAGAATACCAAGTGCATCAATTTAAAATACAGTAACAGTAACAGGAATTCAAAGAAGAGAAAAAAAATATTAAATACAAAATTGAATTAATTCCAAAGAGCTGTAAGGAAAACTTGTGGCAAATGTAAGAATGATAATCCTTCATAGAGTGCGTAAGAAACTTTAATTATTTCGTATTTTTTCATTGATTTTACAAATAAATCATAGTTTTTCGCATTTGGTTCTATAGCAGTGCACATTAAGTCAAGTATCCGTTTTTTTCTGTGCAAAAGTGCTAAAAATCAACTGAAAGACCTTCAAAACAAATATGTCTGATTTTTTATTAATATGATTATTACGAACGTATTTGCTTTGTGAATCCAAATTGATTATGAGGCTAAGTAAGGTTCGTAACGTTATATTCAGAAAGAATTGGGCATGATTAATATTCCAAGGAACAAGGGAAAAATTGAAAAATTAAGTTGATGCTAATTTTTCCCTTGTTCTTGGAATAAACAGTGCAACACGAAAAAATATAACCATATACGGACACCACTACGTGATAAAAGACCAAAAAAAAAGACCAGTGTCTCCCAGTTTTGCCCCAAGTCATGCACTTTTTTAAGGGCCCCCAAAGATTTGGGGCCTCGGTGTCATTTTTGCAAAAAACTGATCATTTTCTCAGGCTCATATCTTGCAAACCATTCAGAGTTTCGATATACTTTCCGAGGCAAAAATTGTGAACATATAATATCAAAAAAACTTCATCTTCAAGATCAAAATCGCAAAAAACTTAAAAAATTCGATTTTTTTATTTTTTCCCAACATTTGCGGCTACCTAAGCGCTACCTAAACGGTGTTAAGAATCATTCCTAGGAAGTTCATATGTTTATTGGGATCTTAGGTACATTTTTGTAGTTAATTGTTTCCATGAATTTTGAACGGTTTGCTACCTATGGACCTGAACAGGGAAAAAAGGTAAAAAATCGAATTTTTTAAAGTTTTTAGCGATTTGGATCTTGAAAATGAAGTTTATTTGATTTTATATGTTCACAATTTTTGTTTTTTATGACAATGGCTACAACTATGCCTCAGAGAGTAAATCAAAATTCTGAACGGTTTGCAAGATATGAGCCTGAGAAAATTACCAGTTTCTTGCAAAAATTACACCGAGGCCCCAAATCTTTGGGTGCCCATAAAAAAAGTGCATGACTTGGGGCAAAACTGGGAGACACTGGTCTTTTTTTGTCTTTTACAACGTAGTGGTGTCCATGACTTAAAAAATTACACACAGTGATATTAATCATGCCCAATTCTTTTTGAATAGTATAACGTTACGAACCTTAGCCTAATAATCAATCTGAATTCATGTCTGATTTTTGTTTGTGATAAATATAAAGCACCGTTACACATCTGTGTGCATGTGTGAGTTTCCTCACTTAATTGTGAATAAAATCAGAATTACGAAAATTTTGTATTTCCCCCCTGCATAGAAAACATTGATATGTTTTTAAAAGTTTGTACGTAAGATAAAGGGTTTGTAACTGTTCAAAATTGTGTTTAAAGTCTACTGATGAGTTGGTAAAGCACCAACGAAATGCTGCATATAGACAATTGCTTAAACTTCAGCAAATAAATTTCATTTAAAACAAAATTATGACAATATGTCAAATAATAAGTTTCTTAAATATTTTATATAACTTTAATTTTATTTTTTAAATCTAAAATATCCGTAATAAAATTACGTCATATAGTACCGTTACTAGCAAGTAAAAGAACTTGGTGTTGTTTAACTCGCAGTTTTTTTTGAGCAGTACTACTCTTCCTTAAAACATAGGACTTAGTGGATTTCACCTATCGATAGAGGGAAAAAATGCTGATGCCAGCAGTAAAAAAAAGTATTTTCAAAAAATAGACTTGGTGTAGTTTACCTCGCACATGCAGATAAAAGTTGCATGCAAGCAAAATACAGAAAAGCAAAATAAAGTAAGTCTTTAACTTCTAATTGTACAAAATCACAAAGAGTAAAATTTTGAAAAGAAACAAAAAAATTTTTTGCATTTGAATTTTCCCAAGATTTCACTCATAGAAACATATATCTTCGCATTGATGACCCTCTGTCATTAGACTTGTGAACTCAATGATATGACAAATGTCATCAATAAAACGAAAACAGACTTAAATCTGATGACAGATGTCACCCTAGAATTTTGACACAATTTAAGTGTCATCTATAAGATGACTGGAATGACATCAATGCGATGCCACTTAATATATATTATTAAAGTGTAAAATATATATAAAAGAACTGAGCAAACAATGGTTTAATGTTTGTAATTTGTATTTGAATATAAAGGTTATTGTTTTATTTTTGTGTTTAAAAGCATTTTTAAAAAAGTTAAAAAACATGACATCTCATTGATGGTACACTCATCATCATTACTATGACTGAGCTAATAATAAAACCTACAAGTCTTTTTAAAAATTAAGCCAGTACTGCATACATGCACAGACAAAACATTGAATCAAACAAGAGTATGACAGCTTTTCATCATATTGATGACGTTAAGTCATCATATGCATGTCAGCTTTTAAATATGCAATGGAATGACTAGCATCGCACCAAGATTAGAAGAAAAAATAAAAAACAAAAAGTAAAACTATAATAGAAGCAAGTAAAAGTAAGAAAATTTAAATATATGAAATTGTTTCAATAATCACATTGAGAACAAGATGACCATCTGATGTAAGGGTTGATATTAGAATGATGAAAAGCGTCATGGGATCAAAAACGAAGATAATTGACATATCATTGATGTCAAATTACATCAGCGTTATGATGGTTTTTCTTTCAGTGTATTTATACTATACTTTCCACACAACTGTTTTATATTTTCGTCAATGTAGCTTTTTCCACCATTTCCATTTTCTATACTAAGTTGCTTCTAACTTGTATGTTTATGTGTGTGTGTGTGTATGCAGTTGATAACAGCATATAATGCCCAAGGCTTATTAATGCTAGGTTTTTTTTATTGTTTTGCTTCTTTCTACAGACCTCAAATTCTTCTCTCTTCCTCTTTAGGTGTATATTTTCCTTTTTACGTAAAAAAAATACAGAAATAACATTCAAATAAATAAAGAACGAAATGAAAATGTTTCCACTATATATTTACCAACAACAATATAAATTTAGTTTTCATCATTTGTGTTGAATAAAACAGTAGATAGAATTCCAGATTGCTTTAATTTTTTCTAGATGTTATACTAGAAAGACGCATAGCCGCCTGATTTTAATCTTAGATATGCCTTTCAGGTAATTTCCCTTTGCTTTCTTTAGAAAATATTTTGGTTATTTATTTATTTTAAGGTCTATTAATGACACTAATTAATAAATGAAATGTATTTGTTGGTGGTTAAACATTGTCTATATATATTTCATTGGTGCTTTACCAAATTGTCAGTAGACTTCAACCACACTTTTGAACAGTTGTAAACCTCTTATCTTGTGTACAAACTTTAAAAAACCATTTGAGAATTTACTAATTATTTTTAAAAATAAGCATAATAGGCTTTGAAACTTATACAAAACCCAACAAATAGTTTGTAGTTGATATGAATATAAAGGTGTGGAAAAATAAAATAGATTCATATCGACTACAAACTATTTGTTGGGTTTCTGCTTTCAGCATATGTTTTCTGCATATGTTTTGCAAAAATATGTAAATTTTTGTAAGCTTTCATGAATGTGGTTAAAAAAGTTAATATTCCTTTATTGAAAGTAAAAATCTTGTTTTGTGCCCCATACACAATTGTTTTCTCAAAAGTAGATTTTTGTGCTGCACATGTATACTTACTGCCGTGCAATGAGTTTTTTGTTGTGGATATGAAAATAATTTTATATATTTGGAACGATTTTCCGTCATCCCACGTCAAATTTGGTTGATAACAGATCGGTTTCGGCTATGTGCCATCTTCAGTGTTCTATTGAATATTCCGGACACCAAAAGTGTAAAGGAACCCTATTGATTTCGCTACGCTGTCCGTCTGTCTGTCTGTCTGTCTGTCAGAGGCTGTTTTCTCGGGAACCGTAAGGCCTACGGACCTGAAATTTTCACAGAATATGTAGAACTTTGGCCACTACAATAACAAATATATCACAGCTAAAAATTAAAGGGTGTTCTAAAGCGAGCACTTATATATAGACATTTTAAACTTTAAATGAAATTTATTTGGTGGTGTTGAAGCATTGTCTATATGCAACATTTCATTGGTGCTTTACCAAATCGTCAGTAGACCTCAAACACAATTTTGCAAAGTTACAAATCCTTTATCTTATGTACAGACTTTCAAAAACCATTTGAGAACTCACAATTATGACAATATGTTAAATAAATTTAATATGTCAAATAAGTTTAACTTGGATTTTATTTTTCATTTTGCCTTATAAGTACTTTTATTGTTATCCGATGGATTTCTAATTGTATAGAGGTGTAGAAAAATAAAATGGATTCATATCGAATAATAAAAAATTATTTGCTGGGTTTTGTATAATTTTCAAAGACTACTTTGCTTATTTTTGAAAATCATTTATATATTTGTGAATTCTCAAATGGTTTTTGAAAGTCCGTACATAAGACAAAGGATTTGTTACTTTGCAAAGTTGTGTTTGAAGTCTACTGACGATTTGGTAAAGCACCAGTGAAATGTTGCATATAGACAATGCTTAAGCACAATATGTCAAATAAATTTCATAAAGGAGGCTTAAAATTTTTAGAGGTCGTGTTAATTGGTGTATTCTGTAGAATAGACTAAGCTAATTAACACCTATATTTAAAGCAATAAAAATTAAAGGGTGTTCTATCATTTAATGTAATTTTACTATGTAATTTAGACAATCTGCTGTATCTTGGAAACCGTAAGAGGTAAACTCTTGAAATTTTAAAACTGCTAAAACTAAAAAATTCCAAAATATGTCAAAACGAAAAATTGCTAAAATGAAAAAAGCGCTTAAAGAGCACCAAAATGAAAAAATCGTTAAAACGCAAAAAATCACTAAAAGTAAAAAGATCGCAAAAAAACTAAATAAAAAAAAGAAAGAAGTCATCAATACGAACGAACAAAAGCACTAAAGCATAAAAAAATCGCTAAAACTAAAAATATTATCAAAATCGAAAAACATCACCAAAAAGGGAAAAAATCACCAAAACGAAAAAAAGCGCAAAAACAACAGAAATTTCAAAACCAAAAAAAATCGCTAAAACTAACAAATAAAATCACCAAAAACCGAAAAAAATCCCCAAAACCGAAAAAAGCTCCAAAACTGAAAAAAGCGCCAAAAATTTCAATAAATCGCTGAAACTAAAAATATCGTCAAAAAGCGAAAAAAACGTTAAAACAAAAAAAAAACGGCAAAACCAAATAAATCGCAAAAAAAAAAAAATTGCCAAAATTCGATAAAACTGCCAAAACTAAAATGTCATCAAAACTAACATAGATCGCAAAAACAAACATATCGCCAAAAACCGAAAAAATCGCCAAAACTAAAAACATCGTCAAAACGAAACAAATTGCCAAAACGAAACAAATTGCCAAAACTAACAAAAATCGCCAAAATCTAAAAAAAATCGGCAAAATTACAAATATCGTCAAAAACTAAAAAAATTGCCAAAAAACGAATGAATCACAAAAAATGGAAAAAAAATCACCAAAACGAAAAGTAGCGCCAAAACCAAAAAAAAAAAACAGAGTAAAAACTAAAAAATCGCCAAAAGCAAAAAAAAACCGTGAAAACGAAAAAAAAAATTGTGGAACAAAAAAAAATCGCTAAAATTATAGTAAAAAAAAAACGAAAAAAGCCCCAAAACCGAAAAAAGCTGCAAAACTGAAAAAAATCACCACAAGTAAAATAGATCGCTAAATTAAAAATGTCAGCAAAAAGTGAAAAAACCAAAAAAAAAAATCACCAAAAACAACGAACAAAACTTAAAAAATTAAACAAAATAAAATTAGAAAAAGTACATCGAAAAAACCACCAAAATGAAAAAGAGGTAAAAACAAAAAGGGATATACATATGTGTATTCGTACGGAGCCCTTGGTGTGTAAGCCAAAGTCGCACTTTACTTAATTTATTGCTACTCTCATTTGGATGGCCGCATTCCATTCATAAAAAGAAGTCTATAAAACAAAATTTCTTAGCGATTGGACCATATTTAGGGGTCATTATTTTATTTGAATGAATATTTTAAACATTTTTATTGTTGTCAATTTATTTGTTTAATAAAAACAAGTTTTTTTCCCCCACTTATTTTTCTTTTTGAAATCTAAATGTTGTTATGTATTTTGCTCAATTTTTTATATTTGTATGTGTGTTGAGTTTGTTGTTATTAATTGGAAATATTTGTGCATTCACACATATCAAAATTTTTATTGGTTAAAATTAAGATTCATTAAATCACACACAAAAAATTTCTCAAATTTTCTTTCCAGACAAGCATTTTCTTGAAATTTGCTTAAAATTTTTGTTTGATTTAGTAAATTCTTTTGTCTACAACTTGTAAATATATTTAGACAAATTGTTTTATAGATTTGAAAAATTTTTTCACTGAAAAACACTATTTCGTTGAACTCCTTTACAGAAAATGAAAATTTGTTTTTTCTGTGTGCAGGCTTGAGTTGGTTTATTTTAAGACAGAAAAATAGGAAAAGTTAATTGGCACTATCAGTACAGTGTCCATATGTTTTTGTTATTTTCTTGTTAGTACTTTTCACGACAAAATCGAAAAAAACGGTTAGAAAAATAAGTAGTAATTCAAAACAACTTCATATCGCCTTTTTGAAAGTAAAAACATTCTGCTAAGACTTTTACGCTTTTTTGCCAGCATGAATGACCACAGCAAAAATTAAAAACATTTTATGTTTTCCCTTTGTTGCAAGTAAACAAAATACTTAACAAAAAGTTTCGGTAAATAACTTAAGAATTTATGAACTTATTTTAGTATTCATCAGTTTGTTGTTAGTAAATCATTATCTTCAAAAAAAACTTAGTGCATCATCATAATATATTTGAAAGAAAGGAAGAAAGGTGAGTTTCTACATAAAAGTAACGGTGCTGCGAAATAAGGCCCTAGGAAATAAGGCTCACAAAACAGAAAACGAAAAAATAGGGTCCTAAATTTTAGAAAATTTTTCATTATGAAAAAAAAACACCTCAACAGAGTAATGACATTACTTACTTCTACTACAAAAAAAAAATCGAAAAAAGTATAAAATAATTGAGGAGCTTAGTGCAGCATGCATAGAGGCCATATGTTTGTTTGAGACATTTTGAATAAATTCTGACCTTTCTTATATACGTACGCCACGCCGCGTATTTTCAATTGAAAAAACTTTTTATCCAGTATTTTTATTTATTATAAAAAACCAACTGCATTTATTTCAGATTCAAGATATAAAAATAAAAAAATATATATATTTTGCTGCATAGCCGGACTTCAGCCAGGCTTAAAGGTTTTTTTCCTCCAGGTATGTCGAATAGTCGCTTCGCTGAGTAAAGATTTCCAAAATAGTAGAGATCCTGACTAGCAGGCCTTTGGGCGGGCTTAAGGGTTTGCTCCTCTAGGTGGGTCGAATAGTGGCTTCGCTGAGTAAGGATTTTCCGCCTGGCTTAAGGATTGTCTCCTCCATGTATGTCGAATAGTAGCTTTGCTGAGTAAGGATTTTCTGCCTAGCCGACCGACCTTCGCTTATTAAACAATGTTTATAGTTATTCATTTTATTGTCGTAAATACGAACCACAACGTATAAGTATTATTTCAGATTAAAAGTTAATTATACGCTGCATAAAGCGGTAACCCACACAACACAAAAAGGAAATTACATGGTTTTAGACTCATTCTGGTATCATGCGCCAAAAAAATATACACATGCATCGGCAATTTGAAAGTTTACGTCTGGGATTCATTTTATGCACAGGAAAAAATAGACAAGAATTATGTTCAATAAAATCATGTTATTGAAAAAAGACATGAATTTCAGTAGCATTTGTCATTAATTTAACACAATATTTCGTTGTATGTATTTCTTTCCCATGCCGGTTATTTCTTTTCTTTTCATACATAAGTACTTAAAACAAGTTTTATCTCATAAAAAAATAACTGGGATGTGGCTCAGCTGTAGAGAGTATGCTTTACGTCCGGGAAGGCCAGGTTCGTATTCCAGCCAATGTCAACATTTTTTTTATTTATATATTTTTTTTATTTTGAAATAATTTTGTTATTAATATGGTGGAATTCTTTATCACAGGAAATTTGAAAAGAAAATTATTGAATACCGGTATTTTGGTTTATCAAAAACGACACTTATTTTTTTCTGTGTGGGTAGCTAAATTTCCCCCATTTGCACACAGTTGTAATGACTCCTTATTGGAAATCGTTTAAGCCTTACGTTAAAGGTATAGTTAAAGGTATAGGATACAGTTGGTTCTTTATCATAACTCGATAATTTCTATGAAAATTTTATGAGAAATAATAATAAAAACAACCATTTGCATACATTGGGGTTTTTTTTTTGTAAAAGGTAATATAGAACATGGCATAACTTTGTAGCGCGCCATCAGATTTTAGTAATTTAAATATCATTTGAAAGGTTCAGGCACTCTTTTTGTAAATGCAAGACAAGGACATCACAAATGAAAAAAATTGTTTGATCCTTAAATATCCTGAAAAACTGTATGTATTTTTTTTTCTGCAGCATATACCAAACTATACATTGTGTAAAAAATATAAATCGAGATTTTAGGAAATAGTACGGCTACGGCTGTTTTTTATTGTTATTGCTTACATAATTTTCATAGAAATGATCGATTTATCATAAAGAAACAACTGTAGCTTTTGAATCTGTATTCATCCCATCTTGAAAATATTACACAATAAAGACATGTTAGTTGGCTATATTCCGTAAAAAAAATTAAAAAAATTAAAATACAATTTTCAGGATATTTAAGGATAAAGGATACTTTATGCCTTTTAGAGGCACTTGTAGCAGGAAGCTATGTTCTTTTTAGCAGTACTCATTAAGAGAAAATCGAGACCTTTCGAATGATATCAAACTTATTTATATCCGATAACGCGTTCTAAAGTTATTCAATATTCATGATGACGAACTTTTCGCAAAAATGGCCGAAATTACCAAGTTTAGAGGCCTATAAAATAGAAACCATTTTTCGCCATATTATGCGCTCACAACAGCAAAATATATATGTGCAATTTCATTAGAATCGGTGAGGATAAAAATCCAGACCGTGTCGAAAATTTTCGTTTTTATCCTTTAATCAAAAATGGTAAGTTTTTGCCTTTTCGATTTTTTATAAATCTTTAAAAAAATTAAAATTTTCGAATTTTTCATAAAAAAAATATATTTCTCATCATTGCTGTCTGAATAATTCCAAAACTATTGAGTTTGTAAAAAAATAATATTGGAACAGTTTAAAGTTAGTTTTGTTTACAATTTGTTACTTGTTTTTGTAATCAAATTTGACAACCGTTTGTCAAGTTATAATAAGATCGGTGGAGCATGCTCTTCAAAACTCCATTTTTTCCAAAAATCAGGTAATTTTATTTTGAATAAAAGAAAAATTTAGTGCCTGTCCCACGATGTCAACAAGTCGATGTCGTTCTCTTATTTGCATTGAAAACAATAACGAAAATTTTAAATTTATTTTGGATTTTAATATATATAAGAGAACGGCATCGACTTGTCGACATCGTGGGACAGGTCCTTATTGACCGATTCTTATGAAATAATGCTAATTTTATTTTGTGTATGGAACTTTATGATTAAATATTAAAAATAGTAACATTTTGCTATTTTCAGCTTTTTAAAAATTTTTAATATGAGTGATTCCATGTAAAACGGCCCTATGCAAGGAAAAAAATTTTCTCATTTTTAATAAAAATCTCTCAATTGATTTTTTTTTTTAGAGAATGGCGATTATAGAAAAAATAAAAAACCACTATTTAATATTTTTTAACCAATTTGAGGCACTTTTAAATGATCATGCAAGAAACATTTTGCTCTCCCTCTTTGCATGTTTAATAATTATTTCAGATTTTCTTTTATTCCTTTTCCCATTATTAATAAAAGCGGTTATATAAGAAAAAAATATACTTTTTTTTTGCTTTTTATTGAATGTAAAAAAAATATTCAGGTAGAGTATTCTGCTGTCTATAACACTGGTTCACAAATTTTCAACTTTTTGCGATCACCTCAAAAATGAATTATTTTCTAAAGTAATTTGGGGTCACTGAACACGAATATGACATTCATATATTTCTCTTAAGAACCGTTTGCGAGATATTCGCAAAAAACGTGTTTTTTTGCAGTTTATAAGGCTATTTGCAAAATTCTTGAGTACTGTTTACTTGAATTGAGCAAATTTTGTTGATCGGATCAAAATTCAGTGAGTTACAGGTCTTTAGATTTGAAAAAAGTTTGTTTTTACACGTTTTTTTTAATTTACTATTTTAAGACGCTCCAGTAAGGCAAAATAAATTTTTTTAAATTTATTTTAGACCGACATCTTAAAGAAAATTTTGTTCCAAATATAACAAGCGTAAACTTAGTTACATCGGACCAAATATGAGAAAGTTACAACATATTTAGTGAACACATCAAAATTTTAATTTGCATTCATTGTTCCTCAGGTCAGTACGAGTTTTTGCTTCCATTCCATTACTTTTACTCGTTTGAAAAAGAAAGGTCGACATATCGCATATCAAAGTTACCAAAATTATATGTAGTTTTCAGCACTGTATTCAGATTTTTATAATTAAAAGTTTTATGAAAGACTTACGGCAAAACAAGTGGAAACATGGTGCTATGTGGTATTAAATTTGCATATTAAATTTTTTCTTAATTCCATAAAATCGTTCATTATTGATATTTTCTAATGAAATTTTGCAGTTATATTGGAACTTATGTGAAAACTAGGATTAGTTTCCCATAATCATTAGAATTCCTAAGAATGTTCCAATAAATCTAAGAAATAGGTAGATTTTAAAAGGGTGCATGCGCACCAAAAATTGTAAATTCGATTAGGTTGTTTTTCTAAAATCATGTCTGTGAAGACACGTTTTAGACATGTATATAATAATTACTTGATCCTTGAGAAAATTTTATAGAGAAAACAATTATGGTGCGTTTTTGGGAAAAAATTCTCATAAATTCAAAATATTTCAATTTTCAAATTAAAGATTATATATTTCTGACAGAATAGCTCCATCAACTATTTTTTTAACTATTCGAAATTTTGTCATGTAAGTAACAAAGAAATAATTGTAACAATCTGGTGTTATTCGGATCCGATATCATAAAAATATTGCACCAAGGATTTAAAAAATTTAAACATTTTAATATTAAAATGAGTGTACCTCACTAACTATACAAGATATTTGTTTATCCAAAGACTTTTTTTTTAGAAGTTTACAAGGTATATAAGGATACAAACATTTTTTGGAATCTTGTGAGAAACAGACAAGCGTTGAAAAATTTTACATGACCGAAGTGCACCACCTTATACTTGATACCTCTGAACCTGAGAAATATGGGAAGCTCAACTTCTTAAATTAAATAAGAGCACTCCTTTGATATCTCCATATAAAATTTTATACTGATCGGACAAAAGATTTAGAAATGGTTGATATATTTCCCAAATATTTAATTCTGCCCCACTGGCATTTTTCTTATACTCATACTCCATAGAAATTTTTTTTATTAAAATTCAAAATCGGATGTTTTCACTAAATCTATTGTAACTTTCTAAATTTTTGCCCGATGTTAACAATTTTACTTTTTGTACGTTGGGAACAAAATTTTATTTAAGATATGGGTCAAAACAAAAATTTTAAATTTTTTGTTTGCTTTAATGGAGCATTTCAAAATGGTGAATTTTGAAAAAACGCAAAAAATTTATTTTTTCAAATGTAAAGGCTTGTAATTCAATGAATATTTATCTGATCAACACAGTATAAATATGAACTGAAAGAGGAAAAACAGATCAATGCAATAATGGCAAACTTGCTCCATTCAAGTAAACAATACTCAAGATTTTTGGAAATATCTTTACAAGCTGCAAAAAAACTAGTTTCTCGCGAATATCTCGAAATCGGTTCTTAAGAAAAATAAATTAATATACGTGTTCAGCAGCCCCAATTTAGCTAAAGAAAAACATCTCATTTTTGACGTGCATTTTGTTTTGTGAACCAGTGTAATAGAACGGATAGCAAATAATTTAATGTCTTATTGATTTCTTATGAGTTTATCTTTATATTATTTATATTGATTAAATCAATAAAAAGTTTTATTTCTTCGATTTTTTAAAATTTTCGCACTAGGTCACACCCGTCGGTCACACCCGTCTCATTTTAAAAATAATTTTTTTTAAAAGAAAAACTATTTTTTGTCAAACAGTAAATACAAAATACAATTAAAAACCCTTTGAACAGATATCTATTCCTAAATTATTATGTACCTTATAGTAAAAATTTTACAGACTTTATACTGAAAGTCATAATTCTTTAAAACTAAGATTTGTAAAATCACAGCCGTCACAGCTTTCTGACGACCATTGTGGTCAACGACTTTAAGCTTAACGTCCTTGCGAGCCGCAACGTTTTTTTAAGTAAAAATTTTATATTCTTTATTTATAACAAAAATGTGTGTAAAATGGTCTTAAATGGAATTACTCATATATATTAAACAATTTTCAATTTTGCAGAAAATATATATATATTTTTCATCATTGCGGTCTGAATAACTCCGAAAGCATTGAGTTTAATAAAAAAAATATGTTAAAACGGCTTAAAAGTAATTTTATTTCCAGTTTCTTAGTGCTTTTTGTAATAAAATCGTACAACTTTTTTGCAAATTATGATAAAATCAGTTGAGCATTCTCTTCAAAAATCCCAAATTTTAGAAAAAAAATTAAAAAAGAAACTATTCTTAGAATATAAAATTTCGACTGTTTTTGTAGTTGGGGGACCATAAAACACTAAAAAAATATTAACCTAGAAATAAACGTTTGTATAATAATAAATTTAAAATGATTACTTATTAAATTAAAATCCTTTAAAACATTACATCCCACTCCAACATACCACACCTACAAAAACACCAAAAATAATAAAAGTCCCACACCGTTTAACTATAAATCACTTGTATTTTGTGTATGAATTGTTATTAATACAATAATTAATATTAATTATGTCTGTAACAATATTTTTTTCCTTATCAACACATTTTTTACTGCATTTTGTAATTAAAAACGTTTTTCTTAATAAATTAATTTCAATGAATGTCCCTCTAACAAATATGTAACTAAATCACTAAATTGTTTGTATAAAAAATATATGTGTTTTTTTCGTAATGCCTTGGTAATATGTATTTGTTTAATTCCTTCATGCATCTTTATAACTTTTTCACCAGAATAACTAAAAACAAAAAAACCAAACGGCTTAAACAAATTATAACGAAACCAACAAAAACGAAACAAAAACTTACATTTACAGGCAGTCCGCATGAACCGGGAACAAATCGAGTGGATGAAACACAACTGGTGCTGCGCATACATCGTGGTCGACCCTGTACAACACCACAAAGGACACCACTCTCCGTACATTCTATGTCTTCGACATTGAGCGTGAATAGCAACAATGAAGATATGTATCCATTGCAGCATCACTCTCAAATATCTCATCATTTGAGCGCTACTCCCAAGAGAGCCACCTCAATGAAAGTTCCTAGGACAAAACATGAAAAAGTCTCCATAAAAGTATCATTTCCTTCGTCGGAAAATATGTTGGATTCCACTATTTCCATCAATAGTACGCCACCTGCTTATGCGTCAGTAGTAAGCAATACAAATATATCATCAGGCAGCCAACAAACAGCATCCAGCTCAATGATTAATGGTCGCAGAAGTTCCTTTAAAAGTAGCCTTTTTGAGATTGGTGAGACCACCTTTAATGTAGACAACACTTCCAACATTATAGACTGCGGCAGTACTCCATCACACTCTAATAAAATGATTGAAACTCATACCGATAGTTTGTTAAAGAAGAACGACAAGAAACAAAGAAGCAAAAGATCAGTGAAATTT
The DNA here is from genome assembly GCA_956483635.1 of Panzeria rudis. Taxonomy (NCBI): domain Eukaryota; kingdom Metazoa; phylum Arthropoda; class Insecta; order Diptera; family Tachinidae; genus Panzeria; species Panzeria rudis. Next base: position 169,095,664 of record OY101447.1, read on the forward strand.
CAAGTGAAACGATTTAAAGTAGAAACAAAGGCGGCCAAAACTTTGGCCATTATAGTGGGCGGTTTCATATTCTGCTGGTTGCCATTTTTCACCATGTACTTAATAAGAGCCTTCTGTGATCATTGTATACAACCAACCGTCTTTTCTGTGCTCTTTTGGCTTGGCTACTGTAACTCTGCCATTAATCCTCTAATTTATGCTTTATTTTCTCACGAATTTCGTATTGCTTTTAAGCGTATTGTGTGTCGATGCGTTTGTACACGCAGTGGCTTCCGTGCTTCTGAAAATTTCCAAATGATTGCAGCACGAGCCCTCATGGCACCCGCGACATTTCATAAAACCATTTCTGGTTGCTCCGATGAGGGTGATGGTCCTGAATTTAGTTGACTAATGATGCTAGAGGATGATGGTGGTGCAGATGTCATTGAAATGCAGGCTGAGCTTGATGCAAAGAAAAAGAAAACAACATCACTGCCAAAAAAAGAGAAAGTATTGGAGGTGAAGCCATTAGAATTAGAGGAAAAGCCAAGCGTTAGTATGGCACGTAATAATTCAGCAACTAAAAGTGGTCGTCGTCGTGGTGGTTTTTGTAAAGGTAAAACAATTTACTAATGAACCCTCTAATGTTATTTGCTATTTGTCATGAACTCAATAAACCGCAAAATATTTTTCATAATTTAAATTTTTAGAAGCAGCACGAAAAGGACACTAATTAATAAAGCTGTTTTTAGACTATTATACCAGCTGTACGACTTCTGCACAAAATGCAAACCTGATATAATGTGTTGTTATTGTTTTTTTTTTTGTTAACTTTCCATAAACTCATTAAATCAGGGCTACATTTTCTGTAGAAGTCGAACGGCTTCTGAGATAGTGTAAAACAGGCATAAGTGATACAATTTTGACTTTTCAAGATATTACTAAATTAATTGTACTGTCATTTAAGTCAATTTTATGTTATATTTTCGTGTTAATAAATTGGCACAGAAAAATATTTACGTTTCAAATAAATCTTTCTGGTGGCTCATGTAAAAATTATGGTAATTAGTCTCTATCTTCTGAACTACTGATACTATTACAAAATAATGGATACAAAAATACTAGAGAAGAACCAATACTTCCCGGCAACACTGTAACAATAAACGATGAGTTACAGGGTGTGAAAGTTAACAACCCAGAGATATGAAAAAATTTCCAAGCTCGTAACTCACATATTTTGACCGATTTTCAAAACTGTTTAATATTTTGCAAAGCAAATAACAAAATAAAAACGAAATATGTCAAAATCCGTTTGGTATATTTCTTAAAGCTTAGAAAATATATTTGCATTTTAATTTTGACAGGTTTTTTTATACGAGCCCTATACTCGGTAATTGCACTGGCGTGCAAAAAAATTTCAGTCTTTCAAATAAAAAAATAAAAAAACCTAAAATGTGCTAACTTAAAATCTGTTTTGAGTTTTTTCTATCAAGTACAAATATTTTTTAATGGGCATGAAAAATATGACTACCAGAATGGGGCGGTCACGCTATCTATCATAACTCGAGAACGAATTTATCCGATTTTGATCAGCAAAAATTCTAAATGCGCATGATAAAATTACTTTAAAATTTTTTATTTATGCCTGATTCTCATTCTAAATATAAATCTTGTATTTTTTTCTTTTTTTCCAATGTAACTAATAGAAATATGAGAATTTATTCATTCATATTATAGTTTTCGCCTCATAGAAAAAACATGATTGAGGCAACCATAATCGAAGAGTAACATACTATGTTTGAATATATGGTTGAATTTATGGCTTAAAAACAAACTGTTTTAAATATAATATGGTTAAACACAACCATATATACATGGTTCCAAACAACCATATATATGGTTCAAAATTACAATATATGGTTTGAAATAACTATTTATATGGTTCGAGACAACTATATACATATATGGTTCAAAAATACAATATATTGTTCGAAACAACCATATATATGGTTCGAGACAACCATATATATGGTTCAAAATTACAATATATGGTTTGAATTAACCATATATATATGGTTCGAGACAACCATATATATGGTTAATATATTATTATCTTTTAACTGGTCGGTGTGTGGAATCTGAAATAAAAAGTGTTATCTATTCTCACATAGATATATTATGTACATACATATTTGCTGACACGTGTTTTATTTACAAAACCATTTAGTTTGAAAATATTGCAGCTTTTCAGTTAATTTTTATGTTTCAGATGTTTAAGATATTTTATCCGAACTAATCTACGAATGCACTAAATTGTCCGCTTAAAAGAACACTTTTATTCGTTTTCAAATGGTTTTCACAACATGGCCGAATATTAATTGCTAGCATTTATCAGTTTTTGTTATTTGTAATTTATTATTTTTATTTTTGCAAACCAAACGACACACAAAACTAAACCAACAGCTCTGAAGCAAAACAAAAACCTGACGAAAAAGCATTCAACCAAAACTTTTTTGGAAGCAGAGAGCCATGTCTCTTTGGTAACCAAAGCTTGATTGCAAGTAAACTGTTTTAAAATAGTATGAGCAAGAATCATATTTTATTGTCATAGAACCTTACTGTTGTTGAATTTTTAAATATATCATGACTGTCGCTCGAATTTTTTTTAATAATATTATTGTTGTGATTCAACCATGTTGCTATTAATGTGAGTGATAATAATGTCATGATTAAATGTAAGCATGAGTTTTTTGTCGTAAACTAATTAAGGTTCACAATTCTTTAAAACAATAATAACTTATTTGATACAACCATAAGCTATATCGGGAAACATGACATTGTTGGCGCAACATACATTTACTCTTTAAAGACAAAAAATTATAATAATCACAGGACGAAATTAAAAGTAATTACCTTTTTTTCAATTTTGACTTGAGTTCAGCTGGAAAAAAAAATGTTTTTTCTTTTAAAATAATTTTTACAAAACTTTATGCCCGAGAAAACACACGGCAATTTTTTTCATAGGAAATCCGAAATTTGTAAACAGATAATTTTCTTTATATCGTTTTTACCCTTCAGCTCCTGTTAACTTTTTTTGACGTCGTAAAATTAATAGATAAATTATATTCAAAAATTTTTTAACGTAACGCTCAATACATTTTCTTACGAAATCAATATTTTTTCAGACCACACACTATATATTCAATTTAAAACAATTCAGATGTATAATCTTCGATGAGTTTCAATATAAACTTATTTATACATTAAAATATTTCTAATAATTTAAAAATAATATGGATCGCTCAATACATTTTTTTGAATACAAACCATACTTGTTTGACGAAACGTTTTGAAATACATTACTATTTAAAAAAATTCACAAAACTTATATATATATATATATATATATATATATATATATATATATATATATATATATATATATATATATATATATATATATATATATATATATATATATATATATATATATATATATATATATATATATATATATATATATATATATATATATATATATATATATATATATATATATATATATATATATATATATATATATATATATATATATATATATATATATATATATATATATATATATATATATATATATATATATATATATATATATATATATATATATATATATATATATATATATATATGTATTTAGAAGTACAAACCTACGCTGTTATTTTAGTGTATGTTGTTAGTGCAATTTCAATAACTAAACTGAGTAATAAAGAGTCTTAAAAAATCGTAACGCTCAACACACAAAACTGGGGACAACAGTAATATAAAAAAAATTATAGTTCCAATTATTTTTCAAATATTTTATTCATAAAATAAGAATAGAAAATGCAAATATTCTAAAACAGTTAGAAATTTACTTTCGTTTTTGGAAAAATTCATAATTTCCCAATGAGAAACAAGAAAAAAATGGAAAGCATAAAAAAATGTTACATGGCCGAAGTGCCCTATTTTGAGTCTTCATAGCTCTGCTTCTGAGCGATTTGAAGAGTCGATATAAAAACCGCAAATCGGAATTATTTTCTGCTATAGCCAGTTTTAGTTTTATTTCGATCGGACTATTCGTTTAGCAGTTCCTGATTTATTTCCGAAACAATTTTGATTTTGTCCCACTGTGCATTCTCGAGTTACGGTGAAATATACTTATGTACCTAATGTAAATATTAATCATGCCTATTAAAAAAATATTTAATGTTCTTGTTGTTACTGTTTGCACCATTTTTCGTAGAACTGATCAGGTTATCATAAAGAATAAGCTTTAAATTTTGAATCTGTTTTTATGCCAACTTGGAAACATTGTACAATAAAGACCTGTCAGTTGGGTACATTGCTTAAAATATAAATAAAGTTAAAATACCATTTTCAGAATGTGTAAGGATAAAAGATACTTTGTCATTTTAGAAGTACTTGTAGGAGGACACCGAAACCTTTCAAATTACACCAAAAATAATTAAAATCGGATGACGCGATCTAAAGTTATTCAATCTTGAATATGATAAATTTTTCGAAAAATTGCTGTGATTGCGAAGCTTAAATAGATATAAAATGGCAGCCATAAAAGATATGGGACTAATATTTGCGCCATTTTATGCGCTTGTAAGAGTACAATATCTTTAATATCAGAGTGGGTTATAATCCAGACTGTGTCACAAATTTTTGAAATTACTCTATAGCAAATCAAAACAATATTGCATAGTGTAATTTCATCCTTTTCAGAAGCGTTAATGTTATTTCTAAGAGCTGCTTCACGATTAAAAAAGAATTCTTAAGACAAATGTATCACAAAATAAGGCCATTATATTTTTAAAGAAATTTTGTTTCAAAACCTTTTAGCACAAAGCGAAAGATATTAAATTGCAAACATAAAAAAACAAGCTTAAAAATATTAGAGGGTGAAACATTGTGTGAAATATTTACACACATTTACAAAATTAAGTATTTAAGGTATTTACAACAAAACTCATAAGATTATCGTGTAAATAAACATTTTAAAAATATAGAATAATTATTAGCAGCTCAGTAAGATAACAAACTTGATAATAAGAAAATTATAAGAATGTTTCAAAATGTTAAAAGCAATATAAAAACAAAAATTGGAAAAAGTTTTTGCAAAAGCCTAAAAGTATGCTAAGCTTTTGAGCAAATTATTCTAATGTAAATTAAATGAGCAGGTGATTTTAAAATTTAAATTTTCTTATGTGTGTTTTGACTTTTTATAGATCATAAAAAATTTATAAAGTTGTAACGAAATTTGTAAACTTATGGCAATAATTTTTACTTATTTTAAATTGAAAATTAAAAGAAAAATTTTAATATGAAAATATTGTTTTTGTATATTATTAAGTTGTTACTTTACAGATCTAAACAATCATAGCATTTAAATTAAGAAACCAAATCAGAAATTAACAAGAACAAATGTCCTGTCATTATGAGAACAATTAGAATTAAGTTTAAAATTTTAATATAAATTTAAGTGTTGTGTAAAAAATAAATATTAAATATTTTTCAAAAAAAAAAATAAATAATTAAAAAACATGTTGCTTGAGTGCAAATTGGGAGCAAAAGTATATGGTATGTAGTAAGTAATTCAATGTTGGATGAATTATTTTAAAAATTTCTATGTCAATGTATGTTGAAAGTTTTCCCTATACTTTTTGTTTATATTTTAGCAGCTATCGAGGAGTGGAGCTTAAAGGGTAGGCATTCGAAAGAACTGACAACAGATGATATTAAAATTATAACGCAGGCAAACTAATGCCAATTTCTAGCTTATATATTCTAGCTTATATACTGCTTATGAAAATTTACTAAGTCGTCTAAATCACTCAATATTTTACAATTATATATTTAAATTTCAATAGAAATTAAAATTACATGTGTCAACAATATGCAAGCGGAGAATAGACACACTTCAACATGTGTAACCCAATCGTTTATAATTGGTGAAGTTAGTATGTACCCACTGTGCATATTGTATGGTGACTAGGGCTGCCAGATTCTAATAGTACACCAGCTTTACATTAAAATCAGCTTGATTTTCAAAAGAGAACTTTGACACATTAAAATTTTTCTGAGGCAGAAGTACGTTTTCTTGCAAGAAAACTTAAAGCTAACTACTTCTTAAGTGCTCCAAAACTTGCTTCTATGGCTAAAAGTAGCTTTGGTAAGAAAGCAAGCTCATCAACAATCTGAATAACGGATAATGATCCTAAGCACAAGGACCACAAAGTATGATCATGGCTGCTACATAATATGCCCCATGTCACGGAAACACTATGAACAATTTATTGTATTATTTCAATAAGGACCAGGACACATGGTTTCCCGCAAAGATGAGCTAAAAAGGTCATATTATAAGAACATAAAAAAATACTAGATGCTTACTATCAAAAACTAGTCGCATCTGTTCGCAAGAGACTCCAAATGGTTATGAATATATTAATTCTAGGTACATTGTTTTAAGTTATAAACTGTTTTGGTACTTGTATACAGATATTTATTCATTAATCAAATATATAATTTCAGCCTGATAAATTATATATGAGCTTGTAACTTGAACTAGCATAAAATAGTTTGGAAAATCCAAAAGTGCACGCCTCATAATCTCATTTAGACCGTGAAATTAAATAGGCTTCTATTCCTAATTATACTGAAGCGTAAAAAAAGGACTCGATTAGTGAAGTCTTTCGGTCGTTATCGGGACCACATACATGATCCGTACTTACAGACAAACGGACGTCCAAGACAGAACTTTTTTAAACAGTTTTTTAATTAGTTTGAATAATAAAAAAGACATTAAAAATGTCATGAGTGTTAAAAATAGTATTTTTTCTTAATATGTGTGTGTATATGTTTTTTACAAGTGCAATATATGATAATAATAGAGCCATTTTAAGTTTGAAAAATCAGTAGTTCAACGCTTCGCTTATGAGGCGTGCAATATCTTGATAATCAAGCTCATTCAAGCCCGTCTGGGAAGCCTAATGGTGACATGGGTACATTACAGTAGGGTTAAAGGCTAGTTTGCAGTCTATTAAATAATAGAAAAGATATAGCTATCTAATTTATCAATTAAGATTTATATGTAATATTTGCGTTAGAAATAGTTGAATTTGTCTGTAAGTGACAGTGGAGTGCTCCAACAATAGTATGAGTTTAAAAGTCGTATGAGTGATATTTTTATAACAATTTATATTGCGTATACGTCTTAATTATGACGACACAAAGTGCTACCGTTTCGTACATTTGGCAGCTGATAATAGAAAGTGTTGTCGTAGACTGTTGAGATTTGACACGTTTGTTTATATTAGTAAGGCTTAATAAAATTAAACATATAATTAATATCGACGAAAGGATTCGTGTCCTTCCCATATATCCTTAAATGAAAAAATGTCATAGCTATTAAAAAAAAATAGTTATATTTTGCGAAAAAAATCTCACATACGCTACTTATAAGATCCGTAATGCTGGAACCAAATTTTATACAATTCTAGGCGAGGATAGATACCATTAGCTCAAAAATGATACTCTTTTATGAAAATTGTAATTTTTATAATTTGAGTTCCCTAACTTAATTGTGAATAAAATCAAAAGTTGTAGATCAATTGTAATCAAATGTGGCTCATTTTATTTGGAACGTATTAACCAAACGGAATTTTTCGCTGTGCTTTTATTTTTGGCACGCTGTGCGTATGATATGCAGCATTTAAAGGTTTTTTATGCTGGGGTAAAAAATTGTTTTTAATGGAAACATACGTGCAACAAATATGTAACGAAACTGGTAAGAAATACGTATAACGACATTTCAAAACAAAGGCAACAGGCCTGTGCGAAGGTCATTATTGCCGCTGTGGTATTTTCCCGGTTTTCAGTGTTCCGTTGTTCTGGGATTAAAGGGAGATTATTATTCTAGTTTTTGGGAATCGTGGGAACTTCTGGAATTTTCAAGAGATTTTTGCTCAAGGTTTTGGTATTCCTTAAACCAGGTTTGTCTTGGCTAATGGTTGGTACCGTTGCTTAACGAAGATGCCTCCGCTAAACACCAGGTGTATCAGCTATGTTCATGAGAAATATCGCCTAAATATCCGCTAAGTATCTTCCAGGCGATAGTTGTTTTTTGTTTACGAATTATCTTATTTTTCTATCTAGAGGTTGGAATTACTATCTCCGTTTACTTGGCGTCATCATGGTAGGTGAAATGTTTGTTTTTAAATTATAAATTTTATTTTTGGTGAGGGTCAATGCGCCTGATGTGGCGAATAGGCCGAGTGTGTCGAGGGGGCATCTGTCATAGCGATCGAAAGTGGTTGTCGCCGGAAGATGATCCACCGAAAGTGGCATACCAAGGGCATATGGCCGAAAGTAGACGCCCGATGGCATAACGCCGAATATAGCAGGCCGAAAACGCACAGTGGCTCCAATTGGAAAAAAGGGTAAAAAAAATCTGTATATTTGAAACTTGCAATCCGATTATAAAACGATGTATTTAAAAATCATAGGACGTAAGCTTTAAGGAGGACGTAAGCTTTAAGAATGTTGATATTTGAACCACCTGGCTATAACACACATTAAGCTACAGGGTGTCAAAATTGCCAACCACGAGCATAAAAACATTGTTGGCTTCATAAACCAAAATTTTCAACAAATTATATTATGATTATTAATACAATCGTTAATAACACACAGAAAAATTTTGTTTAGTTTTCTCAATTCATGTAGTCGTTAAAAGAAATCAAAGTCAAGACTTTGAAATAAGCGTGAAAAATGGCTAAGCTTTGACAAAAATAAAGCTTCGTTGCTTTATATTCAGAAAGAATTGGGCTTGATTAATATTCCAAGGAACAAGACAAAAATTAGCATCAACTTAATTTTTCAACGTGCACATCACAACACATACTATATTTATACGCAGGGCTTATTTGCAAATACGAATGTAAAATGCTGCCAAATACTTTTTTTATTGTTATTTATTAGATCACTGAATATTTATATATTACAATAAAAATACATACTTAGCGGCACTACGTTTTTATTTGTAAAAATATCGTGTGTTTAAACGTACTAACAGTAGCGCCACTTTCGGAAGCCGCTACACTTTCATCGTCAGTGCTCACGTGTATTTTGCTTATCACCACTTGTCAGGTGGCTCTGTTTATCGTGATTTCAATTCTTACAACTTTTCTGTGAAAATTGAATACAAGCATTAAATCACTTAAAATTGGCATTAAACTGCACTTTCTCAGTGTTGCCATCGAATTATTTTTCTTCATTCCCATTTTTCAGATTTGAGTACTTAAGTATATATCAACATGTAAACCTGTGAAAACCTCAAGCCAGTAGCCAATTGTTTATTAATATGATTATTACGAACGTATTTGCTTGTGAATACAATTAGAAAAAATGGGAATGAAGAAAAAAATAATAATAATCGTTACATTTAAAAGACATAATTTTACCTTAATAATCTTTCTACTTAATATCAGCTATCGATTACCAATCCGGGAAATTAGTTTAGTAGGGATTTTTATTTATATTTTCTGTTTCCATTTCAAGTCTTATTCGTCATGAAATCTTCAACAGTAAAATTTGTTAAAACTCAAAGTATTTTGTTAAAAAGTTTCTAACATTTTTTTCATTAACTAAATTACTTTAAAAGTTCTACACTCCTTCTAGATCAATTTTTATAAAGAAAGTTTGTATCAGCGTTATTTTTTTGTTGTGGCATTTTCGTTGTACTCTTTGTTAAAATTATTATTGATTTTCTTAAAATCCTTAACTTTTCTATCTTCCACGTGTAAAGTATTTGTCAAGACTTACCGTCATTTGAAGAGAAATCAATCCTGCAAAAAACCAAAGTTATTTCATTAAGGATGTATCTTTATGTATGCTTATATAATTACAGTATTTGATACCACAAAAGCTTATATTGATAATAAGCCACTTGTTTTATGAAATTTTATTACGTCACATTATAGTAAAAGGCCTTATAATTAATAATAATCTCATTAATTTGGTTTATTCAAAAAGAGGTTTTCATTAAAAAAGGAAGGCTATAAATTTATACTGCAATTATTTACAAATAATATCTTATTACATTTGATTTAAAGATATAGTAATTGATAGTCTTTCGATAAAATAAATTAAATAAATGGATTTTTCTAATGAGCCTATTCAACTTAGCTAGAACAATACGTAATCAAGGCAAACTCACACATTTACAATAAACTGTAGCAAGTGCGTAGTTAAAAAGAAAAATTTGAAGAGTTTTATAATAGTTTGTTTCAATATAAGAAACTAACAGCTTCTTTACCATTTTAAGCAAAATATAAAATAGTAGTGGTGAAAATATGTAAACCTAAAATATTAATTATTTAATTAATTATTTGTTGGATTAGTTCAAAAACATTGTTAGATAAAAATCTAAATTGTAGAATTTTCTTTTGTATGTCTATTGTTTTTTCCTTAAGTTTCTGCATATGTTTCATCAAAAAATTTTTTTTGTCTAAACAGTTATTTTTTTAATGGATCACAATACGTTCGCATTATTCATCAGAGATAGCTTGACATTAAGACAAAGATTGACAATACATAAAACATTAACCAAGTATGTCAATAAAAGTGAAAGATATATTAAACACGAATAATAAAATGACCTTCAAAAAAATATGGTCAATAAAACCTAACAAATCCCCTTAACCAACATTGTAACAAGTACAGAGAAGCTACACGCAGAGAAAAAATATGGTTGAGGCAACCATAATCGAAGAGCAACATACTATGATTGTATGTATGGTTGCAGTCAAACCATACTATTTTGACACTAAATTTGTTTTAAACATAATAATGTTGTCTAAGTTAACAATAAATAAAATTTTTATATAACCATGCATATGGTGCCACTTAACCATACATATGGTTCGATTACCCATACATATGGTTTCATTAACCATACATATGGTTCCATTTAGTCATGCATATAGTTTTATTTAACCATACATATTGTTCCTTTAAACATACATATGATTCCATTTAACCATACATATGGTTCCATTTAACCATACATATTAATCTATTCCATTAATCATACATATGGTTCCATTAGCCATACATATGGTTTCTATTAACCACAGATATGGTTAAATTAACCATACATATTAATCTATTAAACATACATATGGTTACATTTAACCATACATATGGTTCCAGTTGGCCATATATATATATATATAGTTCCATTAATCATACATATGGTTCCATTTAATTATGCATATGGTTCCATTAACCATACGTATGGTTCTATTAACCATATATATCAATCTCTTTTTAAAGTTGCAATTCAATGCGACAGTTATACCAATACAACGATTGAAATGTGTAGAAAAAGTTCATAAAACTGAAGTAATGTCAATTTCCTGCCCCGTTTGCCTCTACGGAATCTGGAGGTACAATCATACATGATTATGTATGTATATTATACATGATTATGTATATTATGTGTGGACAAAATCTTTAAATTCCCAAAAGCAAAATTTCAAATACATATAACACTTTAATTATATAGAACTTACCTTTTTATTTTATTTATTAAATTTCTATAACTGTTGTTTACAAAATTGAAATTTAAATACAGAATTGATAAAAAAGCATACAACCAAAGTTAAGAACAAACCCTTTTTAAAAACAAACAGCCATGTCTGTTTTATAACCATAGTTTCATTGAAAAGAAACTGACTTAAGATAGTATGGTTCTTGTTATATTTTACTTTTGTAGAATCATACTAAAATTGCATTTTTAAATAAACCATGATTGTAGGTAACACTTTTTTTTTTAGCAATGTACATTGTTAAATACAACCATGTGGAAATTTCTATAATGTGATGATTGAATGTAAACATGAATTTATTTCTCGTAAACTAATTAAGGTTCACAATTATTTAAAACAATAATAGCTTATTTACCAGAACCATAAGCTATATTGGGAAACATGACATTGCTGACGCAACCATGACACAACCATAACTTTTCTTTACGTGTACTCATCAAGTTAAACAGTTTAACAAAAGATATAGAAAAAATATCTTCATAGTAATTCATACATATATTTATCTCTTACTTTTTTGGACTCAAACTAACAAAATTAAGGAGAATATATTAAAATACATACTTATAAAAAATAGTACACAATTTTCATAAGTAATTTAAATTTTTATAAAAATTATTAGTCACACTGTTGCCATAGATAGTGAAACAAACTAATGTTTAACACATTTCGAAAAGTCCACTTTCATATAATCTTCTAAAACAGTTATCATAAACTAATATCTACATACTTATTGTTCAGATGATTATTAATAAACTGAAAATGAAAATAACAATTCAGTTACATTAGATAGATTGGTTATCAGCCAGACGTTAGACACAAAAAAAAAATAAACAAAAAAACAAAAGAACATTAGAAACATAAATACATATGCAGCCAATGTTTGATTACCCAGTGAACATTTTTTGCCAACATGTCCAATGTCAGAACAATTTATGAGATTTCTCTGAAATTCCTTCAGATATTTGGCTGTATAGTGGGCAGCTTTCTGGTATGACGTTTCTGCATATTTTCTGAAATAGTCAGCCGCGTCACTGATTCCGTTCGGATTGGTTTTGATTCCGTACTTGTAATTCCGAAAATTACTATGATAAAGTTTTTATACCTTGAGGCATTTGTTTACTCTTGTTTTTAGAAGCAATGCGATCACATTAAGCTTTTTATTAACACGGAAAGCTTATGCCCAAATACTTACTTGACGCTCCTAAAAATATGCACCATTTATAGTATTTACTGAAATGAAGCTAGGAGTCAGCGTTGCCAAATGTGCCGATTTATCTGCATTTTGCAGATTTTCTAAGCATTGAACAGTTTTGAAGTTTTTTGCTTAAAAAACAAGTTTTTCTACAAGTTGTGCAGATTTTGCAATTTTTACATTTTTATTTTTTGCTCTTAAATTTATTATGTATATTATTTCCAATTTTTAAAACCATCATTTTACTTTTTTAATGCGACAATGTAATGCAAGAGGAAATTCAAACTCATTTAGGTTGTGTTTTTCTATATGGAGTTTGCTATTATATTTGGAACGATTTTCCGTCATCCCACGTCAAATTTGGTTTGTAAACAGACCGGTTTCGGCTATGTGCCATCTTCAGTGTTCTATTGAATACTATTATAGTTCATATGTACGTACAATTATTGTCAGAATTCTCTTGGGAAAATTTTTAGTGATTAATACAAACAAAAAACTACACTTTCTTACCCCAAAAAAATAACTGTATACTTCAAATAAAACAAAAACTTAAATACGGAAGCAAAAATCTTAATTACTCTATTTGTTGCATTTTACTCCTTACGTCTTTAAGCCGATTTGGAAAAAATTAATCGATTTCCCTGTGTAGTTTGTAGAAATTTTATAATAAATGTCCCATAGTGCAACTGATAGACTTCCTTTTCATTTAATTAAAAGAGTTATAAATTTTGAGTGCCGCATTTTCCTAACTTCCGAGATGGTAAAGCGTACCAATTTGGCACTTTTTTGCTCGTTTTTCGTTTTCATCTATAAAAGTTGAAAGAACGCTAGAATTTTCGTCACATTCAACGCACACGATCCGTACCTTGTTGGTTTTCTTACGAACAATATAAAAATTTGCGCCGCAGGCTGTTCTGATGACGCATTTGAAGAAAGAGTGCTATATTTTTATATTTTAATAAGAAAAGTTTTAAAATAAATAATGTATATACTATCGGTCATGTCACAGAGTTCAATTCCGTTCGGAAACGGTATTCAACCTACCCCATTTTTGTAGCAGCTAGTGTGTAAATAAGAAAACTAAAATACGCAAAATTGTCAGATGTGTCCAGACTGTTGGTAGCGCTACTATGCTGCGGTATGCTCCACCTAGGAACGGAATTGAACTCTATGACATGGCCGTATATCTTTGATCTTTTGTGTGCAGCTTTTTCATGCGAAAATCAGTTTTTTTTTTTATTATAAATTTACAGTTTTTTAAAAACAAAATTATGGCAACGCTGCTAGAAGCAAAAGTCTTTATCAATTCCATTTTAAAATTTTAAAGTGGTTTGCTTACGAAAAAAATTTTCGTTTTTGTTTCCTGAAGAAGTAACCTACGGAATTTAAATCACTTCTGATCGGAATTGTATTCTGTGACATGGCTGATTATCCGCTTAATATCAGATTAGTCTGCACATTATCGAAAGACAATTTAATTTCCTTAAAGATTTATGGTAGACGAGATTGGTCCCCATAAAAAAAGAAGTTGTGCTAGTCACCCCCTAGAATGAAATAACGTTTCTAAGACAGGAAAAGCATTTTGCCACGCCCCAAAATCAAGCACTTTCTTATGTATAGCGCCGCAACTTAAATTCCAATCTAATCATATCGCACATTGTTACTCAATTTTTTCCTCGGCTGAATTCTTAATCAGACATCAAACTCTTGGCGCCACTTATGTCACCTCAGATCCTTGTCTCTTAATGTCCAATGTTTTGCACGTGGCAATACATCCCTTCTAAAACTTTGTATATCTAACCTTTAACAGACCCCTAAATGATACCTTTTTTCTTTTTACATATAAATTATTTTAGACAGGGCGATCCTAATACAAAAGATGAAAATTTTGCGCCAGTTACCCAGTAGAGTGCACGGTTTATCAATGCCGTTTCTAGAACTGTAAAATTTTTTGTGCCACGCCCAAAAATACAGCACTTTTTGTTCCTTTTATATTGCACCGCCATTCGTTGTTTATGGCTTCAATGTGGCTTAATATTTTCTTCGGGTGTCTCCTTGATCCGACATAAAATTCTGGGCACCACTTATGCTATTTCGCATCCTTCCCTCCTAATGTCCAATGTTTTGCACGACATACAATGTTTTAGTAGAACCGGAGGGAAGCTTTCGAGATGGCATAAGTGGCGCCCACAATTTTATGTTGTATTTAGAAGCCAGCCACGGAAAAATTTAGCCACAGTCGAGCTATAAACAATGGTTTGCGATGTGATGAGATCGGACTTTAAATGGCGCCGCTTTATGTAAAAAATTAAGCATTATGTATTTTGGGGCGTAGCAAAAATAATTACTGTTTTAGAAAATTTGATATATATCTTTCGTTCTAGGGGGTGGCTATTGCAACTTTTTTTCTACACACATTAATATCTAGTATAATAGCATAGTCAGCACATTTTCTGATCAACATCTTACGACTTTTAACAGTCACTTCCTCACATTGTCTGATTTTAATATTGGCAATAATTCTCATTTATCTCTTGAGAGCTTTGGCATAAAAGCATGAGTTTTTAAACTTATAAAATATGGTGAGTTGCCAAAAGTAGCAGTAAAATGTATGGTACAAGAAGATTCAAAGAAGTCTTACAACAATGTGATTCTTTGTGTGAATTTTATGCGAAGTTTCTGAAAAAGTTTTAATTTTAGCTCTAAATAGGGAAATTTTTTGTGGGAAATTTTTCCAACATTTTTCAGACATGTTGAAAATTTCTTTAGATTTTCCCCAGAAAATGATTTAAAATCCTTAAAGAGCTACCTTAGAAAATTTGGCAAAGTTTTTGGAATTTCCTCAGACAAAGAGGGCTGCTTTCTTACCAATTTCTCTTATGATTTTAGGTTAATCTTCCGACCGTCTTCGGATACGAATTCGCCATCTTGTGCAGAGTTTCTGACCGCAGTTTGCAACAATATTTATTGGGTAGGTACAATGTGTTTGAGTTTGTATAAAACAAAAAATTAATATGTCTAAGTAAGCATTCAATAAAAATGGAGACTAACATAAGTATCATTTTGGGTTATTTTCAAGAACAATTTTAAACGATTATTAGCACAATTGAAGATTGGACGGAATTTAAATTGCAAAAGTATACTCTTGAGAAATTTTACGAATGTAAGCAAGAATGTTTCTTTACATGCAGGTATTTTTATGACAAAGGGAATTCTTAAATTTAAAAAAAAAATATATATATTTAGCTCAAGAACTTTTGCTATTTTCGTAATCAGCGATCAGCGTTTTTAATATTAAAAATTAAAAAAAAATCTCCATTTTGTTGCGCTCTGTAATCGGTAGTATTTGCGGTTTCCACTAATCAGACATGTCACAGAACACCATTCCGATCCGAAGTGGTTTCAATTCCGTAAGCTGCTTCTTCAGAAAACGAACAACGAAAATTTTCTTCGTTGTCGAACCACTTTTAAATTTCAAAGTGGAATTGAAAAACACTTTTCTACTGACTTCCTTTGCAGTAAATACTAAGAAACGTGCATACTTTTAGGAGCGTTAAATAAATGTTTGGTCATGAAGTTTCTATGTTAATAAAAAGGTCAATGAGAGCTTTGAATTTAAAACAAGAGTAAACAAACGCCTCAAGGTATAAACGCTTTATCATTGTAAAAACGAAATACAAAATAAACGGAATCTAAAGCACCAAAAATGTACCAACATTTCGAAATAACAACTACGGAATCAAAACCAATCCGAACGGAATCTGTGACACGGCTGAATATTTAGTGATAGTGCAAAAGTATTGCACTAACTAAGTGAGTGAAGTGCAGATTTTTGCACTAAAGCAACGTGTAGTGATAGTGGAAAAATTTGCACTACCACTAAAATATTGTTAGTGCTAGTAAAGATGAAAATTAATGCAAAATACATTTTCCCAACTAATCTTGTCACGTGCAAAATACTGGACTTTAGGAGGGAAGGATCCGAGGTGGCCCAGATGCCAGGCGAAAGAAAAACTGAAGCCACACTCAAGTCATAAATAACGTATGCGATATAATGAGATCAGACTTTAAATGGCGGCGCAATATATAAAAAATTAATAGTATTTCGGGACGTTGCAAAAAAATTTACTGTTTTAGAAATGCCAATGATATATCTTTCATTTTAGGCGGTGACTGGAGCAACATTTTTTCGACCCACTTTCTACATATTTTTCGTTTCAGATATTAAAGCAGCACTGTATTATCTGTTAAAAGTCATTGTCATCATGCTTTTGGAAAATATCGCTATTTCAATCATAGATAAATATTTAAGATTTTAATAAATTTTTAACAGTAATAAAATATTCTGTAAATGAAACTGAGATTTCTTATGAAACGTATTGACTTTTGTTTCAGTAAATTGCCAAATAATCCAATTTTGCTCGAAATAAAATTTAAAAATAGTTTTATTTTTGTATTCTTTGGGTCCAATAATATATTTTCACTTTTGTTAAAAGCTTTCAGCAATATTTTTTTGTTTATATTTATTTTTCTTTATTATGATGCTTTTTATTGTTTTTATCTGTCGATATTGTATTTGTTTTATTGATTTATTTGAACAACGGCGTAAGTAAATTGTCAGTAGCATTTGAGCATCAACGTAATCGTAGATAAATACATTTGTAAACTTGAAAGCAACTGTTATTATATAAGTGGTCCCTTAAGCTTTGGCAATGCATATTTGTGTTTGGGGTTTGTGCTCCTTAGCACACGATTATAAGTGTAACAGTTTTCAGCTTTCTTTTATCGTCTTGTTTTATTTCGTTTATTATTTATAGTTGCTATTATTATTATTATTATTATTTGTGGTATACAATTTTGTCTGCGATACTTTTCAAATGGTAAGTACGAGTATGTACTAGTAATAGATATAACTTGATAATGTAAGTCAAGCAAAAAGTTTGAGCATCTGTCAGCCATACTCTAATTATCTCTGTAATATAAAATTAAGGTACATTTATGATTAATTGGGCTTTTAGTGGCTGCCTTGGAGTTTTTAATTGTAAAAAGTGATGAAGTTTTAATGAATGGTGATTTACTTGTCGGAGACAGGCATTATGGTAAGAGATAAATGGAGTTTTTTTTAATTTCCTGCTATCGAAAAATAGGAAGTGCTGATTTTAAGACGATTAACGAAAAACTATCTTTCATCCAATCTCGACGTGTGAGATCCTAGGAAGCTGTTCTGGTAATTTTCAGGATGATGTGGCATGTCCACATATAAGTAATTCCATTTAGCCGGGTGTGACCATTTTACACACACTTTTTGTTATAAATCAAGAATATAAAATTTTTCACTTAAAAAAACGCTGCGACTCGCAAGGACATTAAGCTTAAAGTCATTGAATAATGTGTAGACATTGTTAGAACACGATTTCTGCTCAGAATGGTCGTCAGAAAACTGCGATGGGTGTGACCTTAAAAATCTTAGTTTTAAAGAATTAGGACTTTCAGTATAAATTGTGTAAAGTATTTACTATAAGATACACAATAATTTTGGTGTATATATCTCTTCAAAGTGTTTTTAATTGTATTGTGTATTTACTGTTTGACAAAAAATTATTTTTCTTATAAAAAAACCATTTTTAAAATGAGACGGGTGTGACCGACGGGTGTGACCTATTACGAAAATTAAAAAAATTCGAAGAAATAAAATTTTTTATTGATTTAATTAATATAAATAATATAACGATAAACTCATAAGAAAATAATAAGACATTCAATTACTTGCTATTCGTTCTATTATAGACAGCAGAGTACTCTAGCTGAAAATTTTTTTAAATTCAATAAAAAGCAAAAAAAAAGAAAATCTGAAATAAATATTAAACTTACTAAGAGGGAGAGCAAAATGTTTCTTGCATGATCATTTAAAAGTGCCTCAAATTGATTAAAAAACATTAAATAATGAATTTTTTAATTTTTTCTATAATTGTCATTCACTAAAAAACATCAGTTGAGAGATTTTTATTAAAAATGAGAAAACTATTTTTTCCTTGCATAGGGAATCACTCATATATGATGTATTTTTTTGTGTGCGTTCGAAAGTATTACTAGCTGAAAGTGTTACTAGCAATGAACTAAACTAACTGCAAATTATTTAATAAACACTCTGAACTAATTTCGGGTTATTCTTATTTTGAGGATAGGAACGTTTTTTATGAGTTTTGTTAAAAATAATAAAAAATTAGTTGCGTGTTGTCAACGTATGACTTTGGATATGTTCGAACAAAAATTATGCATATGAAAATTATTCACATAACAATGTTTCATATTAAAATTATTTCATCGAAAATATTCGAATATAATTTGTTCGAATAAAAATTATTCGACTAAAACTTTTTCGATTAAAAGTGCAATTGATTAATAAAAAACAATTTTTTATATCAAAAAACGTTTAGTTAATTTAGAAAAGATGACTTAATTGTAATACACAATTTTAGATACGAATTCCATTTTAAACGAACAATTTTCAAGCATCTATTCCTAAGCAATTAAGTTAAACTCCTTTTGCTGCATAGCAATATTTTAAGGCCTAAAATTTTTTGAAAAACATTTTAAAGAGTTTAAAGTTGCCCCGTAAGTGGCAGTTCTTTAGTATTAATCATTTTAGCCATAGGAAGCACTTTAGTACTTCACTTTAGTACAGACCACTAAGAAACAGAGAAAATAAAAATACACAAAATTATGTTAAACCAATTTCACTTTATATTAAAACTGTTTATTTTTAATTCTTAGGCTCAAAAGGAATTGGTTCACGTTTCGATGAACAACGACTCACTTTAAGAATCCATAGAGGACGCGGCTCAAATCAACATGAATCTACGCACAGCAATGGCAGCACACAAAGCACTACCACTACGCTGGGAACACCATCACCCGAAAGATTAAGTAAATATTCAACGCGAAGATTACACAACACGCATGATAAAATTAAGATATCAGTATCGTATCCATCGAATGATAATATCTCTGAATTGGCACATGGTCACAATAGCCTTCTTCATCATGAAAGAGCTAGAGAACATAGAGCTTCCTCGGCCAGCAGTGGCAATATGCTGTTTGCCGTACATTATGGTACACAGAATGGTAGAGATTGTAACGAGACCCAACTGTATAGGCATCAGCATGATAGTAATTGTTATTTGCAAGTGAGTAAAAATATGCCTGATATGTTAAGAAGAACGTCCAGTACGAGTGAGCATCAACACAATAGACCTAATAGAAAAATGGGCAAGCGAAATATTAAGGCGCAGGTTAAACGTTTTCGCATGGAGACCAAGGCTGCCAAGACATTGGCCATTATAGTGGGTCTTTTTATATTTTGCTGGTTACCTTTCTTTACCATGTACATAATAAGGCCATTTTGCCAAGACTGTATAGATCCCTTATTGTTCTCGATACTCTTTTGGCTCGGCTATTGCAATTCCGCCGTTAATCCCATGATTTATGCTTTATTCTCCAAAGATTTTCGTTTTGCTTTTAAACGCATCATATGCAAATGTTTCTTTTGCTCCAGCAAGAGTGTAAATTTAAAATCTTCCCGACGTGGCTCAGATATGTCAGCTATGCGGATTAGGGCACGTACGCCTAGTATAACGCCCAGTGCAGCCCCTCACTCTTTTGGCGATGAGTCCGAGCTGCATAATTCCGAATTGAGTTCCATTGAGAGATGACGTTCGTTTGGACCCACAAATTCCAGTTCATCGAATAGTTTGGGGGTCCGCAAGACAAGTCTGAAGATTCCCGCTTATGAAATCTGTCATCCTCTGGTCATGGATATGGGCAGCAATGCAAATGGTAAACGTACACAATTGTAGCCCCTTGCGGAAACCAGTGCTGGCAGTAGTTCTACCAGTAGTCATAGAGAAGAGATTAGTTTGCAAGTATTAAGTAGGTGTGGTAAGTTAAAAAGGGGCAGGGCAATACGCTTAAAATGAAAAAAGTTATATAGAACTATTTATATAGAACTATTAATTAAAATAAAATTAATATTTATGAGGAGTTTCATGGAAAATCAATAAAAACAAATTTATGATCGATCTACGTTTTTGAGAAAGCCTGTTAACTGAATGTGATTATTTCAAAACAAATCTGCATGACCAAATATTCCAAGAGTAACCGAAAAATCAACGTTAATTAAAGGGTCGATTATGGATGGCAACCGAACTTTAGTTGGGTTGCTAGTTGCCAAAAATGGATTACGGATGGCAACTGGCAGTTGAGAGCTGTTAATTCCCGTTGCTATTTAGTGATTTTCTGGCAGCTGGCAACACAACTGAAGTTCGCTTGCTATCCATAATCGACCCATAAGTCAACACGAATAGCAAAATATAACAATGAACAGTGGGGTAGTATCAAAAAATTTGGAACATAATTCAGGCATTTCTAAACGGCTAGTACTATCGTCATAAAATTTCGCAGGGACATAGCAGAGGGGTATTGCCGTTTCAAATTACTCAGGAGCGGAGATGTGCAGTCTCAAAGTAGGGCACTTCGGCCATGTAAAATGTTTTATTGTTTGCCAAAGTTTTTGTTGCTCATCTGATTTCAAAACTTTTTGCTATATTATTGCACTTAATAAGATGAAAAAGATACATGTTTGGTTACACACTTTTCTCTTATAGTTAGTGAGTTATACTCATATGAAACTTCAAATTTCTCAATTTTTCAATATCCGATCCAAATATGAACCGATTTTTATAAATTTTCTTTTCTTAGTTAAAGAACAAAATTTGAAAGAGTTTAGAAAAAATATTTTATGAAATTCTGCAGTCTCAGTTGAGAAATATAAAATTTTTTAAGTTGAAAATTTAAAAATTTTGAATTTTCTACAATTTTTGCAAAAAAAAATGCCAAAAGCAGCATCACTCTTTTATATATAAAGACAAAATTTTGTTGTGGAAGATATAACATATCGCACCCTAAATACAAAAGGGTCACAACTCAAAATACTATAATTTTCAGGAGAGACAAAAAACTGTTTATGTAAAAATGATTGTAATATTTAAAGAAATTATTGTTCCATTATGAAAAAAATTCAATATTGAAGAAGGTTCTGCTATACTTTTTTAAATTTAATATTATGTTTGCGAAAATAAAATAAAATTCTGATTTATACTCTTTAACTGAAATTTTTTCGATTAACTAGTGATATTATCTCAGGTTGTGCCTCTTCAACTGATAATTGAACTCACTTTTTCCAACTAAAGAAGCACAATGCAAAATAATATACCACGAAATTGATCACTTTTTACAGTATTAGAGGCAGAACTCAAAATAAAACTCTTTATGTGTAATAAAAGTAATCAGTTGCTCTTGAGCACATTAACGCAACTCAAAATAATTCTCTTTAGTTCATCGTGCAGAAGCAACACACTAACATAAAAATAGACATAATTGTTTTTTTCCAGTTAAAGAAGATAGTGATGTGAAAGAAATTTTTGCAGTAGTTAGAGATGTGTACTCTGAATTAATTTATGGAAAAAAGTCAGTTTTGGAATATTTTGAGTTGTGACCCTTTTGTATTTAGGGTGCGATATGTATACTTATCTCAAAGGTATTTGCACAGACATGAATCGACGGTAAAAAATAACTGAATTTCTTAGTTTAGTGGGACCTGGGACCTATTTATTTTACATCGAAATTTCGACTTTAGTCCATATCTTCTAAAATCCTTTTTTTCTTTGTTTTTGGCGATTTTTTGGTTTTGGCGCTTTTTTTAATTTTGCTGATTTTTTTTAGTTTTTATGGCGTTTTTTTTTTGTTTTAACAATTTTTTTGCTTTTTGACTCTATTTTTAGTTTAAAAGACTTATTTAAGTTTTGGCGCTTTTTCGGTTTCTGGTGATTTTTTAGTTTTATCGTTTTGTTTTTTTTTGCCTTGGCGCTTTTTTTCGTTTTGGTGATTTTTTAAAATTTTTGACGATTTTCTCCGATTTTAATGATATTAGATTAGTTTTAGCGCTTTTTTTTTTGGTTTTAGTGCTTTTTTCGTTTTGATGAATTTTTATCGGTTTTTGGCGGCTATATAAGTTTTTTGGCGATCTTTTTAGTTTTTTGTGATTTTTTGCGTTTTATTGATTTTTTAAATTTGGTGTTTTTTTCCTTTAAGCGCTTTTTTCATTTTGGCGATTTTTCGTTTTGAAATTTTTTTAATTTTGGAATTTTTTATTTTTATCGTTTTTTAAAATATCATGTCTCTTACGATTTCCAAGATACAGCTAATTGTCTAAATTGCATAGTCCAAATTACATTAACTGTTAGAACGCCCTTTAATTTTAATTGTTTTAAATATCAATGGTAATTGGTGTAGTCTATTCTACAGACTACACTAATTAACACTAACTTTGGAAATTTAAAATGTCTATATATAAGTGCCTGTATATCACATTAGAAATTGAACAGGTTTCGTTGCTCGCTTTAGAAAACCCTTTAATTTTCAACTGTCATATATTTGTTGCTGTAGCGGCCACAGTTTTATATATTCTGTGAACATTTTTGGTCCGTAGCTCTTACGGTTCCCGACAAGATAGTCGGTGACAGACCGACAGACATACGGACGGACAGCGCAGCGAAAACAATAGGGGTTCTTTACACTTTTGGTGTACAAAACCCTAAAAAAGTACACTTCGTAAAACACCTATGTTTACGCATTTATTTGTTAAAGAGTTAAATATGCCTTGGACCAAGTATGGACGCTATTGGCAGAATTTTTCAAAGCGTTTTTTTGTATTACTTGGAACTTTCTTAAGAACTCTGAGATTCCCAGAAACAAATCTTAGTTTTTTTAAATGGTATTTAGTACACAAATTCCAATATAACTGGAAAATTGCATTTGAAAATATCGATATTCATCGATTATTCGAATGAGAAATAAAAAATGGAAAGCGGTAAAATATTTTACATGGCCAAAGTGACCGAATTTGAGACTGTATAACTCTTTTCCTGAGCAGTTTGTAGAGTTTATATATTAAATATATATAGGAATACTTCTCTGCTATGTCCGCGTGAAATTTTATTACAATAGGACATCCGTTTAAAAATTTCTGATTTGTAGTCCAAATATTTTGATTCTGCCCACAGTGCAATGCTGCTTTCGTTGGCCTTAAAACGACCAAATACTGATGAGGGGTTGCTGTGGGCCCGCAAACAATACATTTTTGCTTCAAAATTCTGAAAATTATTCCAATAGTGGTGCTAGAGGGCACCAAAAAATATATAAATGTATCGACGTTTGGAAAGTTTACGTCATTGAAAATCTACAAAAATGTCTGCCATATAATTCTATATAAGTTTTTAAAGACACATAAGCTCCAAACTCAATTTGAACGCCGGAAATGTAAATTTCTGTCCGCTATGTTACCACTGAAGGGGTGTTTTTCACCCCTTAAAAAAGAGGATGAAAATACCTATATCACGAAGAGTTATGGGGTTAAAATGTTCTACAAAAATGTTCATCGTGGTGTTCGAAAAAATATGCTAAACACATCTTACACCTTAAACGTAAGGCTGACTAGATTTTTTATTCAAAAGCGGTAAAGGTAGTGTGTTGGGAGGAGGCACGCATATATTTTCGGGTTCTCTCTATCGGAATCAATAGTTAGAGCCTTGTTATTTTGAAATATGTTCGATTTTGTTGTAAAGTGCATTTTTTCTCATATTTGTTATAGTTGGAAACTTCTTTACTATAAACACTATTGAAAACCAATACAAATAATTGAACTAAAATAATTTTAAAACTTTTTTTGAATTTTTATTTTATAACAGTTTTATTATAATAACAATGTGGTAGTCGAAAAATTGGACAAAGGTTCTAACAGTTCATCTCATATAATTTTGGGACAAGGAATCGAATAGCGTTCACCGTTTTGTCAGATTGGCTCGAGTTTTCGAGATATTGGTATTTTAATATTTTTCTTTGGACACCATATTATACATTTAGGATCGATCTTATTTATATACAAATTATGTATATGAGCAGAAAACTGTTATATACCTCTCTTTACATAATATAAAATACAACAACAAAGCAATACACCATCTATTTTATAAATTTTCCAACAATTTTCGATGTTTTTTTTTTTTTTAATTTTGATAGTTTTCTTATATTTTCTTAGTGTTATTATATTTATTACTGAAATTTTTACTCAAAATAAAGTTAATGATAAAACAAGTCGTTACCGCTTGTTATACACAGAAAAATTATCAACAAAAAATTTTCAAACAAAAGTTTGAGTAAAAATAAATTTTATTTTCAGTAAATGCTCCTTACTGAATCAATGAATTTTTTTCATGACTTTTATCTAGGACGCATACACCAAAAACAACAAGAAAACCCTATTTTCGACGCGATGACGACATACACACAAATAACAATAACAACAGCAAAAGGAATACGATTGTACCAAGTTTGTTTACTGAAGATTTTTGAGTGAATCAATTCGTTAATTTCGTTGCGTTGATTTTCATTAATTTTTTGAGAGTCTTTAGATAAACATTCAGACTTGAACACATTTAACATAGTGAAATTTCATAAATGCCCAATGGATGATGACCTATACAAAATTTTTGTTTGATATATTATCAAAAATCCAGTGCATATTTTTGTTTGATTAAGTAAACTATTTTGTATAGGTCGGAAGCTATTATTATTCGAATAAAAATTACGTACAAATAGTTAACTATTTTGTTAAATAGTTGTTAGTATTTTTATACTAATTGTTTTATAAATTCAGATAAAAATATTGTTTAATATTTTCCAGAAAATCTAGTAAATCTTTTTGTTTGATTTAGTAAACTGTTTTGTTTACAATTTGAAAATATTTTTAGAAAATTTGTTTTATAGATTTAAACAATTCATTCATTGAAAAAACACGTTTTTTTTCAATGAAATTGTTGAGATATATTGGTCTATATTTACAAATTTGTTTGTAGGTCCGTTTCTAGTCAAAATATTTACTATTTCATATACAAAACATTCGAACATAATATTCGAGTATAAAATCTCCGAATATAAAATATTCGATAGTCGAATACAAAATATTCGAATAAAAATCAGGAAAGGACCAGACATAAATATCTGAAATAGTTATTTGAGCAAGCACTGACAATTTATTTTGCAATTGACATGATTAGGAATAAAAATCTCAGTAAGAAAAACAGTGGTCAAAATTTGAAAACAATAACGTCGAAAATAGCTCAAAAATAATAAAATGGATATTAAACTATTTTATTGTATCTAATATCTATAATGTAAACATAAATATATAAACGTTTTATTATCACATAATTTGCATATAAGATCGATTTTTAATCAAAAATCCAAAGAAAAAAATTTAAATACCAATGTCTCGAAAAATCGAGCCAATCTGAAAAAATGGTGAACACCACTCCATTCTTTGGCCACTTATAATATAAGACCAACTATCACAGCCGTTACTCGAAAAAGAAAAGTTAGGAATTCGAACACAGTGTAATTATTATCAAAATGTATTCGAAATATTCTGAATAATTTATGTTTCAAAAATATATTTATTTGTTGTGGGTTAGCTAATCTAATTGAAAACTTTTCATCTGTTAGCTGAGTAGTTAGCGCATTTGACTACAACCCCTAAGGTCTTGAGTTCAAGACTAGTTCCAGGCAAGCCAACAACATCATGCATTTTTCTTATGTGCATTGGTGTGTTATTGTGTTGGTTGTTGTTGGACTGTTAAAGTGATGAAGGCATATCACTGATCACTTTGGCAGTACCGGCAGCGATTAATGCTAAGATATCCTAATGCACTTCACAGCACCCAAGTAAAAGAACTAATAAAATGACTACACAGCTTAAACAATTCAATGCCTCCACTTGACACCGAAGGGGCTTGCAACACTGCTCTACAAAAAAAAAAAACGCAATAGCAGGGTTGTAAATGAATTAAGCTTTCTATCTCTCTCCCACTTCACCACCTGTTCTCTCTACACTATCCCTTTCCCAAAGAAGGCAGCACATTAATTAGTTAACTGGTAGGATTTAATTGCCTGATTGTGTTACTTCTCTTTAAAAAATAAAAATAATAATGGTTAAAGATCTTTTGATGAGTTGGCATTAGCACCCAACGAAATGCAGGCATATAGATTAACTAACCCACAATAAATTATTATTTTTTACTTAATATGATTATTTCGAACTTATTTGCTTATGAATCCAAATTGATTATTAGGCTGAGGTTCGTAAAGTTATATTCAGAAAGAAGTAGGTACGGTTAATACTAAAGAGAACCAAGGAAACAATAACATCAATTTAATTTTCAACACACACAGCAGAACATAGCAGCATCAGTGAATATGTGTATTGTTGCTTATCAGCACTTCTGAGGTGCTTCTGTTGAATGTGATTACAATTTTTATTTACACAAAGTGTTCGTGAAAATTGCATACGAGAATTATATAAGTACTAAATTGGATTAATTTTACTTTTCCACAATGGATATTCCCAGCGTTACCGCTGCTTTTTTTATGCCGATTTTTCAGATTTTTTTTTTGTTCTACTTAAGTAAAATTTTCTTGGTTTGATTTATATAAACATGCATATGAACATGGCAGCAGCTAATTGTTTATAAAGCTTGTATATATAAGAATTGTAATCACATAATACACAGGAGCATATGAGCACTGATGATGGAAGTGTAGCGGCTTCCGAAACTTACATTTCTAGCAAAACCACTGACCTATTTTCAAAAATTTTATTGATTTTCCATGAAATTGCTCTTATAAATACGAAATAATTAATATATATATTTGTGTATATAGAATATATTTCAATATAAAAGTTAAAATTAATTAATTTTAAATATGTACTTAAATTTAGGGAATTATGTATTTGTCTTTGAGCTTGTAAGTTTAATTGTAAAGCCCATAAATGTATAAATACTTCATAAATTTAAACAAAGTAATTTTATTATAATTATATCATAACGTACAAATTGTTTATTGTAAAAAGGGTAAAAATAAATGTAGGCTTTAGTTATTTTTGCTGAATTAATTTCTAAGATAAAATTTCTTTTTTATATATAAATCATTTAAATAAACAATAAATTATTTAAAAGGGTGTTTTTTTTCAAAACCATATTTCTTTCGTTTTCAAATTATAACGAAAGTTGGTAAAAATTTGTAAAACTGTAAATAATTTCTTATTTTCTACTTTCAAATGCTATTTCTAGCACATCGTATATTTGCAATAAAAACAATG
This sequence comes from Panzeria rudis, assembly GCA_956483635.1. Lineage (NCBI taxonomy): Eukaryota > Metazoa > Arthropoda > Insecta > Diptera > Tachinidae > Panzeria > Panzeria rudis. The sequence continues at coordinate 169,123,763 of OY101447.1, forward strand.
ACGTAATAATTGGTCCAGCTATAGTTTATTACTTGGTTGATTTGCTGATAGACAAGAACGATAGTATTTCTAATAATATATTAGTCGCACTGTATGATTTTTAATCCAAAGATATTTAAATGATTTGACTTGAGTTCGTTCAATTTAATTTTTCAATTAAATTATTTTTGTTAGAAAGAAATCCTAAAAAAGTCTGTAACAGTTGAAAAGATAAATAAAATTTCTGACTGTACGGAAGGTTGAACTGACATCATGATGTTTCAAGACCAACCACGATCTTATCATCAGAATTCTTGTATTATCCTCTACCCTTAATCAATTCAGCTGAGGTATACATATATAATTGCCGTAACTTTTTCCAAGTTCGACCATATTGGTTTTAGAAACGAGTCGTATAGAAGAAGTTTGCAGTCTAGGCTTAGAGTGGAGTTCCTTCCAATAAGTTAAAACTCAAATTAATATGAAACACGAATATTAAAATAAACAACAACAAGTCACACAACTGAGCGCAGCAGTGCATTGTAGCTACCCAGCATACATTTTTTGGTGATTTTGGTTCGAAGTCGGTCAGAGTGTCTGGACAAGAAAAGGACCGAAAATCATATAATGGCTTAACATTTTGTCTAAGGAAATTCTAAGAACTTTGCCGAAATTTTCAAAAGGATTCTGAATGAATTCTGAAGAATTTTCCAGGGAAATTCGAAAAGTATTTTCGACATATGCATATGCACAATTTCGCAAAACTCTCAAGAGATAAATGAGAATTATTACAAAAACTTAAATCTGACAATGTACATAAGCGACTGATATGAAGTTTTAAGTCGTAGGTTAGAAAAAATGTGGACTATTCTGTTAAATGTATTAAAGAAAATTAAATTGCCTGCAGATAATGTGCAGCCTAGTCTAATAATAATCAGATAATATTTCAGAAAATGTGAGGAAACGTCGGACCAGACACCTGCAGGATATTCTGCCAAACGTCTAAGAGAATTGAAGTCAACTCGGTTGACTGTCTTGTAAAGGTCTGACGTCTACCTGTCGGCAAAAAATATTTCCTGGGTATGAACAAAGCAATTAAACACCATGAAATTTTAAAACCAAATGATTTTTCAAAAATTTAATAAGATTTTCAAGCAAAATTACGACTTGTTGATTTTACGTTGTTTTTTTTTCTGTGTGTTTGATAGTTTAGAAATACACTATTTTCTTTATCTTGTTCAAAGAGCTTTTAAAATTTTTTTGGCAATTGTGTATACCGAATTGACTAAAGGTAAAGAATATTCAACTATATGTTTACAGCTACCATAATTGGTAGTGAGGTTTAAGCGGGCAAAAATTCTTATGATGAGATCGTGGTTATTCTCGCAAAATCATGATGTCAGTTCAACCTTCCGAGCAGTCAACATTTTTTTTTATCTTTTCAATTGTTACATATTTTAGATTTTATTTCTAAATAAAAATAGAAAAGTTAAATTAAACTAACTTAAGCTTAAATATTTAAATATCTTTGGATTAATAATATTTATTCTATATTAAAATTCGCTAGTTTCTTCAGGTGTATGAATTTGCATAATAAAACTGAAATTTTAACTAAAAGTTTCTACATTAAATTTTTATTTGTTGAGGGTTACACCAACCACCTGACCATATTGGTTGAAGGCCTACTGATGAGTTGGCATACAGCCAAGCTTGTAACCTACAAGAAATCACAGATTTTCAAATTTTATTTAGAGAAAATCTAAAATTTATTCAATTCATTTTAAAGGTTTTACTCTTGCACCTGTGAAAATTTCTATATTTTTAAATCAAATAGCAAAAAATCACCCTATAAAGCTAAAAAAACCAAAAAAAAAAATACTCTATGTTAAATATAAAAAGAACAAATACTTTAATCTTATACTCTAATAAATTTGTCATGTTAAATGAATAAATATAAAAAAATAACATTTTATCTGATAATTTTTTTTTTGCTTAACTTTTTTCCTTCACATAATTTAATGAATTGTACAAAACAAACAAATACCACAAATTAAATGAAACAAAAACATTTAAATATTGATTGTAAAAATGCATTCATTTGTTATTTAAAATAAATCTATTTATCTAATGCATTACAAAAAAATATAAGAGAAGTTTAACAAATTTAAATAAATATTTAATATTAAGTTTTTAATAAAAATACATTCACAAAAAAAACACAAAGAATATCTTAATAAAAAATTGTTTTGCTGTTATTTTAAAATGCAAATATTCAAAAATTAAAATAAAATGAGTTTGATTTAAGAATGAGAAGAAAAACGAAGAGAAAGGTAAGAAAAATTAATTATATGAAAATGATAACAATTAGAGTTTTTTATATATCTATGCTTTATTAAATCTAAAATTATGAAAGAGCTACATCCATATCATTCGAATGGGGCCAAAAGAAAGTGATCATGGGGGGGTAACATCAATTGTGCTGCACGTAAATGCTATATTTATTAGGTTATGAGACATAAAAGACAAAAAAAAAAGCATTTGCTAAAATTCTGAGAGGCGTGCGGTGCGACATGCCTTAAGTGCCGTTTCCACATTAATCCAAAGAAATTTAATTATTTTGGTTTGAGTTCGGTTTTAATTACATTTTTCAATTAAATCATATTTTTTTTAGGAATAAATGTGAAGCATGTAGACAAAGAATAACTTGACTGCACGGAGGGTTGAACTGACATGCTTCGACAGCTCCCGCTAATCTCTTCAGAATTTTTTTCGGCCTAGACCACAGCTCTTAGAGCTGTATTTCATTTGATAATTATTGATATGCACTTCACTTAACTTAATAAATTTAATTTTTAGTAAATGTTCTTTACTTAATCATTGAATTTTTTGTTTAACTTTTATTTAGGACGCAAACACCAAAAAACAACAAGAAAACCTCGTTTTCTGTGTCGTAAAAAAACAACCCCAATAGCTACATACACACGAACAACAACAACAACAACAATGTGGCAAAAGTAAAGCCATTGTACCAAGTTTGTTTACTGAAGATGTTTGAGTGAATCAATTCGTTAATGTCGTTGCGTTAATTCCCATTCACCTTCTTAGAGTCTTTAGATATACATTCAGATTTGAACACATTTAACAAAGTCAAATTTCATAAATGCTTAATAGATGATGATGATAACCGAGTCAAAAATTTTGTTTGATATATTACAAAAAATCAAGTGAATATTTTTATTTGATTAATTAAAATATTTTATTTAATATTTGTTAGTATTTTTAGTCTAATTGTTTTATAAATTCAGACAAAAATATTGTTTGATATATTTCAGAGAATATAGTAAATCTTTTTGTTTGATTTAGAAAATTGTTTTGTTTAAAATTTGTAAATATTTTTAGACAAATTGTTCTATTGATTTAAATAATTTGTTCACTGAAAAAAAACACTTTTTTCAACAATCTTGTTGAGATATTTTTGTCTATATTTACAAATTTGTTTGTAGATCCGTTTCTACACAAAATATTTACTCTTTAATTGAATGCCTTTACCAAAAATGAAATTTAGTTTTTCTTGTGCGTATGTCAGTAAGTATGTATGTCCTTGTGTATTAATTTAACAGCTGCTTGATAGCTTCCCTCTATTCCGTTTTTATTAATTTTTAATACTACTTAAGTAAAAACAAGAATACGTATATGTAGAGTAAATAAATATATAATATATTACGCTTCTCTTTTTTTAACTTGTTTTCCTTATAAATGAAATTAAGTAATTCGTGCTATTGTTTTTTTTGAGATTTTCTTTCAAAACACCCTTTTTTGTGGAGCCAATTACATTAAATGTTTACGAGGGTAGAACAGTCAATTGCAAGTAAGAAATGTCAGTTGTTAATAGGAGCGATATTACTAATAAATTTACTTTTGCATCAATTTTAATTTTGTAACGTGCTTTTTTCCAAATTAATATCTTACTTTCTAAGTAAATAAAAAAGTTTTATAAAAATACTTTGAAATTGATTATGGAGGGGTATTAGCTGGCTCCTATGCGCATTTAAAAAAAAAACACACGCATGGTCTTGGCTGAAATTGAATATATGATCTCTCGTTTAATAGTCTAACGTACTAACCACTACACCACTGATTTATATATTTTCAGTTGCAATTTCACCTAATTTTAGGTACATAATAATTTGATTATTTGTGTGTGTGTTTTATTTCTATAAATGTACTTTTTGGTACTCATACCATAAACAAAGGACAATATTAACAGCAACCAAAAATCCTTATTAATGTGTATTTAGTTTTATATTGAATGTTAGAATCCGTTAAAATAATATTGCTTAGAACTTTAAATGTTTATTCTTTTAAAAAAACGATTGCACGGAGTACTTCTTGAACGAAATACATTCCGTTACTGTCATAATATTCTGAGTGCATGACAAAAAGTCTGGGCTGTTAATAATGTATATAGAGACATTTTTGGAAATCCCCTCGTATCCGGATTTAAATAGTTTTTTCCTTCAACATTTGTGATGCGGGTTGCTAATTTCTAATTTATATCTCTTTGACACTTTGTTGTTTGTTGTTTTATGTAGAAATAACATTGGGAAATATCCAAAAATAAAAAAGGTTTGGTTGGATCCCCTTTAAAAGCCTAAGTGTCGTAAGTGTTCAAGTGAGCGTGTCGCTTGCCTGAGTAAGTGAATAAGTCAGTCAGTCAGTCAACCAGTGAGTTTTAGTATGTCATTTCAAGTTTTCTCTTTTCCTTATTTTGGTATAACACTTGTAAGGTTAAGCCATAGATATTTTAAAAATGGTGAATATGCGTTTGTTATATTGCGAGCTTATTATAATAAATCATAGAGATAAGTAAATTGTTAACATGAATTTTTCCGTCATCTATTGTGTGGCATATTAAGATGTTATGCTTTTGTTTTGCTTTCATATCAGTGATACTTATTAATTTCTTTTTTGTTATCATGGCACAAGTAAATTGAAGACACAGGAAAAATTATCAACAAAAAAATTTCAAACAAAAGTTTGTCTAAAACTAAAAATAATTTTCAGTAAATGTTCCTTACTGAATCAATGAATTTTTTGTTTAACTTTTATTAAGGATGCAAACACCAAAATCTACAACCAAACCCGTTTTCTGTGTCTCAAAAAAACAAGCCCTATGACGACATACACGCATATAACAAGAACAACAACAACAATGATAGCAAGAGGAAAGCGAGTATACCAAATTTCTTTACTGAAGATTTTTGACTGAATGAATTCGTTAATGTTGTAGCCTTAATTCTCCTTCATTTTCTTAGAGTCTTTAGATAAACATTCAGAGTGAAATTTCATAAATGCTTAACGGATGATGATGATGATGACTCAGACAAAAGTTTTGTTTGATATATTACAGAAAATTCAGTAAATATATTTGTTTGTTTCAGTAAATTATTTTTTCAGAATTTGTAAATATTTTTAGACAAATTGTTTACTGAAAAAAAAACGGGTTTTCCAATAATATTCTTGAGATATTTTTGTCTATATGTATTTACAAATTTCTTTGTATGTCCATTTCTAGACAAAATAGTTACTAGTTCATTGAATTTCTTTACTGAAAACTAAATTAAGCTTTTCCTGTGAGATCTGCAAACAGCGACTTTGTACGATTGAACGCGGACTTTAACGGCAAATTCGGCATACAAAACTGTTAATCGTACATTGCGGAAAGGGCCGCAAGTTTATATTTAAAACTATCACCAACAAATTTCTAAACAAAATTTTGTGTAAAATTAAATTTAATCTTCAGAGAACGTTCTTTACTGAATCAATAAATTTTTTGTTTGACTTTTATTTAAGAAGCCAAAAACAACAAGAAAACCCCGCTTTCTGTGTCGTAAAAAACAGCCCCGATGATGAAATACACTTTAATATTAACAACAACAATGATAGCAAAAGGATTGCGACTGTACCAAGTTCATTTACTGACAATTTTTGAGTGAATCATTTCGTTAATGTCGAAGTCTACAGATAAACATTCAGACTTGAACACATTTAACAAAGTAAATTTTCTTAAATGCTTGATGGATGATGAGGATGACCCAGACAAAAAATTTGTTTGATATATTACAAAAAATCCAGTAAATCTTTTTGTTTGATTAAGTAAACTATTTTGTTTCATATTTGTTAGCATTGTTAGACTAATTGTTTCATAAATTCAGACAAAAATATTGTTGGATATTTTACAAAAAAATCCAGTAAATCTTTTTGTTTGATTTAGTAAATTGTTTTGTTTAAAATTTGTAAATATTTTAGACAAATTGTTTTATAGACTTAAAAAATTAGTTCATTGAGAAAAACACGTTTCTTTTAATGAAATTTTTTAGATATTTTTGTTTATATTTACAAATTTGTTTGAATTTCTTTACTGAAAAGGAAATTTAGTTCTTTCTGTGAAGAGGGAAATAAAGATGGTAAAAATATTTAATTCTTTTTGAAAATAAAACAGAGAAATAATTTTGGAACCAATAGTTCAAAGTTCTGCAGTTAAGATATAATTTAAAAGCTTTCCGGTTGTGTATAGCTTTAATCTTTAAACAAAACTGTTAACATTTCTTAATGCCTTTAAATCAGATACATATGTACGTAACTAAAAAGCTATAAAGTAAAGCTTTTAAATAGTTAAAAAAAATAAAAATTTCATACACTTTGTTAAAGTTTGCCAATTTTCAATGACATATATTTGTACTGCATCTCGATACTTCCCACTGTGCAATATTAAGAGAATCATCATTTTTCTTTTATTTTGGTTTGATTTCAGCATGTTATATTTTATTTATATTGCAGCACAACACGGGTATCCATTAAACGTGCAACAAAAATATAATAGCAGCATTTTGATTATGCATGATTCAAAGAGTTTGTGTTGCCATCTGCTATCATGAGGGCAATGCAGGAGATGATGATGAAGATGACGATGGTTGAAAGTTTAAAGAATATTGCATAATTTAGCTGCATCACGTGGGATGATATTTGCCACCATATGCTGTCCTGAACGTTTATAGCACTGATGCTTATCTTCATTTGTATTCAAATTTAAAAATGCTTTAAATATTTTCTTATTTCGAGCATTGCACAAGAAATTTTTTGGAAAGTATTTTTATATGCTGGTGGCATATTTCGGTTGTATGCAAACGACAGTAGGTGTGTGTACGCTTGAGATATTTTCACAGAATACCTGCATAGCTGGAAATGCTCATGAATGAGAATGTGTGTTCACTTGCATTTGTTTTGAAAAGACATCCAATTGAAACCTCAGCACACAATGGAGATGAAAGTTGTCAATGACAAATAAAAAATTTTATAAAATTTGTATGAAATGTATGACTTGATAAATCAGAGATTTTCATAATAAACCCTTCTATAAAGTGCTTGTTGCTAGGAGAAGCAATAAAATGCAACCGGCAATTGTAATCCTCCATACGTATACTTAATATTATTAAGTATACGCAATTTTTGAAAGACTTTTTGCAAAACAATGGTAAATGTATGTGGTGTTTTGTGCATATTAGGCGCTTTATTTTGTAAAACGAAAGGCTTATTTTTGCGTAATTTTTATTTTTGAACTAAATAGGTATAAGTCTGAAATTTATTATTTCGGGTTTTAGTTCAATATTTTTGAATTAATGTAAATTCAAATTATTTATTAAGAGTGGAGTGCTCGATTATCAAATCAGATTAGCAGAACGGATCAGTACTACTGATTTCGGCAGGCTGCTACACCGTCTATTCAGCATTCTTGTTCACTTTTACCCCTTATGAAGGTGGATGCTTTTTTATAAAAACGCATCAGCTATTTAACTACTTTCTGTCACGAAATAGTATACAAGAGTTTTTATGTAAATTCTTTCAGTCATTTTATTTCAACTCAATTTAGTTAGCCGAAATGTCCTCTATCTGATTTAATCCAACACTCACAAAAACAATTATTATTTTTTTTTCGCTTTGATGGGCATTTGTATCAATACCTACAATTAAAGCTGTTTGTTTGTTATACATGCTTAAATGGGTTACTTGTTATTTGCCTGCCTTTAGTTCCAGACAGCCAACAGAGAAGTAAACATGCATATAAATTTTTTGCGCGGGCCGATCACACTTAATAATTATTTTTACGTAATTTTTATTTTTGAACAGCAAAAACAACTGCTTCGGCCGAAGCAGGCTTATAAGCGAGAGAAGCTAGTTTTGTTGTTTCTACTGCTTCGAAAAGCGCTTCGAACATGCATGATTTTTGTTCGCGATGTCCCACTTTGGAGCTCTTGTTTCTGATATAAGACAGCGCTTCTTTCGAAGCATCGAAAATGCTCTAAAATCATGTCTCATTTTATCATCGTCAAACTACAGACAAAACAAATCGTGTTTTATTATAAATTTCTCTCTTGCATGCAATAGGTGGAAAATGTAGAAAGAGAGCATACTTTAAATGGGTTTTGAATTTTCAAATGTGTTAGTGTTTATTTGAAACAATGCGTGAGACAATTCTTTAGAGCCTATATTGTTGAAAGCTACAATGCTACTGAATATGATTTTGTTTACTTTAGAGTTCGTGTTGAAGAATTTTAAAATGCTGACTAACTTCGTAATTTAAACATTATGAACACTGGGAGATCTCTGCCTTCTTTTCGAGCATTCTCGGAAGAGCTTCAAAAGATGACATGTGGAAAGCATGAAGGGTTTTTACTGCTTCCAGAAACATGATAGTTTTTGCTGGGTAGGTATAAGTATGAAATTTATTATTTCGTCTTTTAGTTCAATAATTTTGAATTAATGTAAATTTAAAGTATTTATTACGGGTGGAAAACTTTTACAATATGCTTTGTTTTTTTTTTAAATTTGAATTTATCAACACTGAGTGCTGCGTTTTACAAAATAAGGCCATACATTTTTCTAAAATGCTATAAAATCGTTGATACACTAACTTACAGCTTTTCAACTTTTTGCCGTAACCTCAAGTATGAGAGGTGTGGGTTCGCTGAACACGAATGTGGTATTCATTTATTTTTCTTTAGAAGCGTTTTCGAAATATTCCCAAAAAACGTGTTTTTCTACAGTTTTTGTTTAGCTATTTCCAAAAATCTTGAGAGCTTTTAATCTGAATTATAAAAAATTTGCATTGTTACATAGATATGTCTTTCTTCTTTCGCTGAATATATAAACTGTGCAGATACCATCAAGATTCATTGAATTACAGGCCTTCAGATTTGAAAAATATTAACTTTTTCATGTTTTTAAAAAATCACCATTTAAAAAAAAAATAAAAAACAAGAAAATTTAAAATAAATATGAGACAACGGTAATTTTTAATAAGGAGCAGGAAATTTAATGCGTTGTTTGTCGTCTATATAGAAATAAACAACAACATACTTCACAACTGAGCACAACAGTGAATTGTAGCAATGAACAAACAAAGCAAATTATTTCTCGTAAATTTAATATAATTTTCAATCCAAATTGCGGCATGTTGATTTTACATTCCTTTTTTTGTGTATGTCTTATCTTCCTTCAGTCCCTCAATTTTTGTCAGTCGCCCACTCTTTTGATGTTGCTTGTCAACAGCCGTTTTAATTGTAATGCTGCTGATATAAGGCATTTGCATATTCGCGGTTTTTCTCATATTCATATCCTTTTTTTGCACAATTTTACTTGTAAAATTATTTGTAAATCGATGAAATGAAAATGCAATTAAAAGTTAATGACTCAAATTATTTAAAATTTTAATTTGCCTAATTATCGGTTGGTGGTCAAACATAGTTTTAATATTAGAAATATTTGTGAAAACTCAAATGTAATTGTATTTTTGAATATTTAAGTGTTTGCTGTCATTAAAAGCTAATACAAGCTAAGTGGGTAATTATTTATAAAAATCATTTGTATGTATAATTTTAATTTTATATTAAAAAGCTAAAATCCATATAATTATTAAGGAATTGATTGTTTTACGCATGATCTCTTGAAGTGTGAGCCTGTTTACGAAATTAAGTGAAAAAGTCTTTGAATAGTGATTAAAATTAGACTAACTTCGGGTATTGTGGACTATGCGTCTAATGTGGACCAAAGCTTATGTTGGTCCTATGTCTTCACGTTTGTTGTGAACATTACACATTTGCTTTAGTCTAGTGTTTAAAGCTAATGCGTGTGGTTGACTTTTTTGTGGCATACGTTGCAAAAAAATTTTATTATAGGTTTTAATATTTGACAATTCTATATATTTAAAGAGGACACGTGGTGTTACATTTATTTAGTTGGAATTTAAATTCATTTAGCTTAACAGGAAAAATTAGTTTTTCCTGCTGTAACCCAAAATCGTCTAATAAGGACAACTATAAGTCCTTTATTGCACACTACTGGTCCATATTACCCGTAATATATCTATGTACTTTTCTTTCAAGATTTTGTTAATATCAATGTCAAAAAAAGAAAAAAATTCGTAAATAAAAACCAGAAGACACGAAAAAAGCTAAGGATGTCAATCAAATGAAAATAATGTGAATATGGGACAATAGTCCACATTAGCCGAAAAAAATGTTAATGCTGATTCTTTGGGTTCCTTAGAGTATTTACATATAAAATTGATAGACGTCAACACAAACAGTTTTTAACTACAAAAGCAATTTGGTGGAAAAGTTTTATAAGCTTTTAAAACGTTTTTATGTATATTAGAATGGTCGTAAAAAATAAAATTTGGATTTCCTCAAGTCTCATACTCCAAATCGATGAGTATTTATAATAGACTATCCTAAAATAAAACTCACAGCAATCAGTTATGATTAAGGCGTGTCTCACGCCCACCGATATTTAAACAAATTTTCTTTTCTGTCTTTTATATCTCATAACTTAATAAATATAGTATCTACAAAAAAAATTCTTGTACAAAATTGTATTCTGCAAAGTTATTGCCTCACCGACTTCAATCTAAATCGAATATTTAAGAAAATAAACAGCAATATCGAAAACCGCCAGTAACTATTAAAATCCCAAAAAAGCCCATGATTTTACAAATTTCGGTAAACTTTTTTGTTTTCTAGATATGATAGTTGCTTCTTTAATTACTTGGTTCGCTGAACACGAATATGCACCCAATTTTTTTTATCCGCTCTAGTTTTCAAAAATGAAGGCCCTTGCATGACATACATTAGCATTACTGGAAAAAAGTTTACTCTGTTTAGTTTAAAAGAAAAATCAAAATTCGGCATCAAAATTATCTATAAGACGAGCAAATATTGTTTTCGAAACTGCTTATGAGATTCAGACACATCGCAAAAGCTTTAGCTCGAAAATTAAAAATTGTATACAAAATTAAAAAATTTTTGTTTTGTAAAATTCATAAAAAAATAAAAATACACCAACGATCCCATTTTTTGTCCAATATCGTGTAGCCTAACCTGGCGTTTACACATCCAAGTGCAAGTTCGAAAAACTCAATACACTCATACTTTTTCACTAACACAATCACATTTTTCGTACTTGCAGCTCTACTTACAAGAGCATTTGCTTGTAAGTGCTGCTGCAAGTAGAGCTGCAAGTAAATGTCGAAAACAAAAACAGTGTTGCCAACATAAATGTTTTATACAAAATTACTGATTTCTGATAATAATATATTTATAGTTTTGACTTATATTATATATATATATATATATATATATATATATATATATATATATATATATATATATATATATATATATATATATATATATATATATATATATATATATATATATATATATATATATATATATATATATATATATATATATATATATATATATATATATATATATATATATATATATATATATATATATATATATATATATATATATATATATATATATATATATATATATATATATATATATATATATATATATATATATATATATATATATATATATATATGTAAAAAGAATTGTAGTTTATTTCTTTAAATATACATAAAGGAAACAGTTAGTTGCATTTCATACCAGCAAATTTATTTAAAAAATTTATAATAATAATTAATTCCACTTTCAATTTATTTATTTTGTTAAATATGCGATATAGATAAAAGTGTACAGGACAAAAGCTGTTGGAAACTTCACAGACAAGACATTTTTGTGAAGAATTTTTTTCTTGTAAATGCTATATTTATTAAGTTATGAGACATATGTAAAAAACAGAAAAGCAGCATTTACTCAAACTTCGGTGGGCGTAGGAATAAATTACTTGAATAAATTACTCATAAATTAAGAAAAAAGGAACAAAATATGTATTGTACAGTATTTCTGAAATAAAACATATCATTCCTAATAATTTTTTTAATAAAAACCCGCGTTTTCCTTAATTTTTGTTTTAAAAATAAATGCGGTCCGCACTAGGTACAACAACTCATCCGTACAGAATTTTTAAAGAAATAAATATTGCACCAGTATGCTTGTATGGTAAATGTGTGTTACCCCGATGTTTACTCTTTGACAACTTTTCTCAACTGAGCTAAATTCACCATACACAATACCACAAACTGGTACCATCAGCAAAATATCAAACTCTGTTTGACATCGCTACACAAATCGTACAATCACACCAAATGCCCATACACGAGCCAACCACTGGCGCCAACACGCGATTGCGTGTGCATACTGGTGTAGTATATGGGTCCCTTAAAACACTGAGCCGATTTAAATAAAATTAAGATTGTGCATATTTCCAAATTTTATTTTTTTACGACTACTCTAATGTGTATTGTGCAAAAAATATGGAAAATACAAATCGGTAGTCCACAATACCCGAAGTTACTCTTAAATTATTCCCCCTAATTCTCCAACAATATTAAAAATAGGAAACTACTACTTTCAGCCTCTTATTATACAAATTTTTTTTCAAACCAAAAACAAATTTATTACCGAAAGTATTTTTTAAGTTAATTACTAATAAAATCTACATTTATCAATCGATTTTCATGATATATGGCGTATCGTCTTCGTAAGACATCTGTCCGTAATAAAAATGATTTAAAGCAAAAATTTTTGTAGTTTAAATTTTTTTTTATACGATTTTAAAAAGGAATATTTTTTTAGTTGACAAATTGTTGAATTACTCCGAAAGCGTTCATCAAGTCGAAAAACTATGTTAAGAAATTTTGAAGGTACATATGTAGTTCTGTATTGGAAAATTTGGCATATGTTTTGTTGATCGAAATCGGGAATACCATTCTCGAGTTATGGTGAAATATACTGATGTCCCTAGTGGAAATATTTGTCATGGCCATTAAAAAGATTTGCATGTGATGGACTAAAACTGAAAAGAGATTTTTAGTTAGCGTATTAAACTCTTTATATTTCACATATTTTTATTTAAACACCAAAACTCCTACAAATTTCTAAACTTTAATTACCACGTATCAAAAAAAATTAATATTTTATCTCTTATAGGTATGACCTTTATCAAAAGGTTTCTCATTATCATACTCGCATTGTGTAACTACGACATAGTAACATTCTTTGAAACACAAAAAATTTTGATACATACAACATATACGACAGACATCATTAATCAATTTTTCCTTGTACCCAAACTCAATTATGAGATTCTTGCTCTAAATTTATAGTTTTTGTAATTTAATTTGAATAATTTTACCATAAATCAACAACAACAACAACAATAACAACAAGAATATTTCCAAAGGTAACAAAAACAAATACGAAATGTGTTTGGCATTAATAAAACATAATTTACCAACAACAATTTGAAACAAAACCAATGAACAACGAGGCCAATAGATATAAAATAGGAAGGCAGCACAAAGGGACAGAATGAATATGTTTTGTGCAAAAAAATGTACAGTTTCGATTAGCACAAAATAAAGGTTCGACATAATTAGTATTCGATTTTAGAGTCAATTTTAGTAGTCCGAAAGCAGGTTAATAATTTATTTAAAGTTTGTAAACTGACAAATAAGGTTACAACAAGCAGGCCTAAAGGGTATGTAATATCAGAATACATTCAGTAAATTGCGACTTTGACTCGCATGCGAAGGGTTCCGTACGAATGCCATATACATATTGAGTCTTTGCTGCAATAGAGTCATAACTCAAAAAACTAGTTTTGCAGAAAACGAGTTTAAAGTTTTGAATTTACTAACAACTTAATGGTAAAATAAAATTTTATTCTTGTGTGGCGAGTTGAGTACACAAGATATTTATATGAATTTTTTACACAATATGAAGAATGATATGACGATTAATTCTGCCTTATTAACTCAAAAATTAGGTTTTCGGAGTTATGACTCTATTGCAGCAAAGGCTTGATATGTCTATCCCTTTTTTCGATTTGGTGATTTTACTTTCTTTTGGAAGGACTTTAATTTCAGCGTGATTTTTTTTTTGTTTTGGTGAACTTTTTCTTTTTTTTGAGATTTTTTTGTTAGTTTTGGCGTTTTTTTCGTTTTGCCATTTTTTTTAATTTTTGACAATATATTTAGTTTTGGCGATTTGTTAGCTTTAGCGCTTTTTTCGTTTTAGCGATTTTTTTTAGTTTTGGCGCTTTCTTTTTTGCTTTGGCAATTTGTTCGGTTTTTTTTTTGAAATTTTTTCGGTTTTTTTGAAATTTTTTTAGTTTAGACGCTTATTTTATTTTGTCGACTTTTTTGGTTTTTAGGTTTTTTTTAGTTTTTTGACGATATTTTTAGTTTAAGCGACTTTTTTCCGTGTATGGTAATTTTCTTAGCTTTGGCACTTTTTTCGTTTTGCAATTTGTTCGTTTTTTTTTAATTTTTGTTTTTTGCGTTTTTTTACTATTGCCGCTTTTTTTCGTTTTCGTGATTTTTTCGGTTTTTTTGGCAATTTTTTTCGTTTTTTTTTACAATATTTTTAGTTTTAGGGATTTTTTTAGTTTTGACTTTTTTTCGTTTTGGCTGTTTTTCGGTTTTTGGCGATTTTTTTTAGTTGTAGGCGATGTTTTTAGTTTTTGTAATTTTTTTTTTGCATTTTAGCGATTTTTTTACTTTTGGTGCTTTTCTCCTTTAAGCGCTTTTTTATTTTGGCGATTTTTCGTTTTGGCATTTTTTAAATTTTAGAATTTTTTAGTTTTAGCGTTTTTTTAAATATCAAGAGTTTGCCTCTTATTGTTTCCAAGGTACAGCAAATTGTCTAAATTACAGAGTTAAAATTACATTAACTGATAGAATATCCTCAATTACAGAAATCTGGGCTATTTACATGTTTTATATTTTAATCCTGTCCCACTGTGATATAATAACAAAAATAATTTTTATATTAGCATTATTAAGAAAAAGAGAACAGGATGTAATTTTTGATCATTTGTATTGGTTAAGTAAGTTGGTTATTTATAAAGGACAAAGACAAACAATGTTGTAGAAAAAAAGGATATATAAAGCAAACAATACTCCTCAAATCACTTTTTTATTCACACACATTAGAAAACAAAAAGAGAAATATATTAAACGGCAAATATTTTAAATTAGATGTTTTCATAAAAGCAAACAGCTGTGAGTAATTTTTCTTATATGTGAAAATTTTTGGGAAAACCAATCTATTGTAAGAATACAGCCCTCGCGTTCATGTTTCTGTGCTCAACATCTTTAAGCGATTGATGAAAGGTTTAATAGTGCCCAGGTTTTCTTTAGGGCCTTTAATTAGAAGATAACGTCTTTCGAGTGCTCTCCAAAGTCCTAACATCAGGTAGTTTTAATTAAAACAACAATGGTGTTAAATATCAAATTGATTCTTTTTAAGATTTATATGTTTATATCATTATGTATGGAACAGCACTTTATTCAACTGGAGACCTCGGCTTCGCTGTCAGTGCTTTGAAGATAATTTTTTGTCCAAAGTCCAGATCTTCGGTCAACGTTTTATAACATTTTCTCTTTATTTGTTTCTGCTTTAAATGTAATTTGTGCGAAAGAAAGCACTCCTTCCACATCGGCGAACAGGCAGTAAGTTACAATGGATCCTGAAATAAAATAAAATTTTTAGATTTTTTTACATTTTTATGTATTGCGCATTACATTTGCTTTCGCGGTTTTTCTGTGAATGATTTTTTGGAAAAATATTTATCCCAAAAAATGGGTATAGGGTTAAAAAGCACTACACAGAAAAAAATAGACAAGAATTATATTCAATAAAACCATGTTATTAAAAAAAATATGAATTTCAATAACATTTATCTTTAACATAATAAAATATTTCGTTCTAAGTATTTCTTTTCCATGCCGGTTATTTCTTTTCTTTTTATACATAAGTACTTAAAACAAGTTGTATCCCATAAAAAAATAAATGGGATATGGCTCAGCTAGAGAGTGTATGCTTTACGTCCGGAAAGCCCGGGTTCGTATTCCAGCCATGTCAACATTTTTTTTATTTTATATATATATTTTTATTTTGAAATAATTTTGTTATCAATATAGGGGAATTCTTTATCACAGGAAATTTGAAAAAAAAATTATTGAATACCGGGATTTTTGTTATCAAAAACGAAACTTATTTTTTTCTGTGTATACACAGAAAAAACTAAATTTAATTTTCTGTAAAGGAATTCAATGAAATAGTAAATACTTTCTCTAGGAACGGACCTACAAACAAATTTGTAAATATAGACAAAAATATCTCAACAATTTCATTAAGAAACGTGTTTTTTTAGTGAACAAATTGTCTAAAACTATAAAATAATTTGTCTAAAAATATTTACGAAAGATTTACTGGATTTTCTGAAAAGTATCAAACAATATTTTTGTATGAATTTATAAAACAATTAGTCTAAAAATACTAAGAAATATTAAACAAAATAGTTTACTTAATCAAAACCAATATTTACTGGATTTTTTGTAATATATCAAACAAAATTTTTGTCTGGGTCATCATCATCCATTAAGCGTTTATGAAATTTCACTTTGTTAAATGTGTTCAAGTTTGAATGTTTATCTAAAGACTCTAAAAAAATGAATGAGAATTAATCAACGACATTAACGAATTGATTCACTCAAAAATCTTCAGTAAACGACTTGGTACAATCGAATTCCTTATGCTATTATGGTTGTTGTTTTTATTTGTGTATGTGTTGTCATGGGGGTTGTTTTTTTACGACATAGTTTTTCTTGTTGTTTTTGGTGTTTGCGTCCTAAATAAGAGTCAAACAAACAATTCATTGATTATGTACAGAACATTTACTGAAAATGAAATTTATTTTTAGACAAACTTTTGTTTGAAATTTTTTTGGTGATAATTTTTTCTGTGTATATCTACTACAAAAAATTAATAATCGCATGACGACTTTTTCAATTTTGCCATGGGTTCACATGGAAAAATAAATATTTTTTATTTTTTTTTAATAGTTCTTTACAAGCATTTATAAAAGTAGGCTAACTCTTCTTTTAAATAAGATTAATTTTAATAATATCGACCGACAATGTTAAAAGTTATGGCAATTTCAAATAATATTTTGTAGCAAAATACAACCTACCTAATACATTCTTCGAAAATATAACAACCCACAATGCAGTAAAAGCAAATTTTTTTCAAAGCAAATAAAAAATTTCTAAATGGATAATGTGCTCTATATCGTTTCTACCCTTCCACTGCAGCTAACTTTTTTGCCGTCCTCAAATTTATAGGTAAATTCTATTTAAGAATATTGTTAACGTAACGCTCAATACATTTGTATACGAATTCAATATTTTTTTCAAAACACACTATATTTCGTATACAAAACAATTAAGATGTATAGTCTTCAATGTATTTTAACATAAGCGCCTTATTTATTCGCTAAAAAATTTTTCATTAAATTAAAAAAATGTCGATAACACTCAATACATTTGAACAAAGTTAACCAATTATTTAGATATTTAACAGCGCAAACCTATGCTATTATTTTAGAGTATAACGTTATTGCAATTTTAATAATTAAATTGAGTAATGAAGCGTACTAAAAAGCGTAACGCTCAATACACAAGACTGCGGGCAACATTTAAAAAAAAATTATAAATTCTAATTTCTTTATATTAATTTCTTCGACCTTTTTTGTTTATAAAAATGAATAACAACATCATCAATATAATCCAGGAAAGAAGAGTGTATCACGGAAGCAATAATAGGAGATATTATGCATTTTTTAGGAGGAATGACCAAATAAGAAAGACTGTGAATAGGTATAAGACCATCAGGGACAAATTAATTAAGTGTAAGGCGTCCATAACTTTTTTAATTCGATGCCGAAATTCCGGTATTATTCCAAAATTCATAAAGAACTCATTTAAAACATGATTAATATTTTTCATTGTACACGAGACAAATACTGAGCTTCCAAATCAAAATTCTCAATCTGGCAATAAGGCAAAAACATGAATTTCTGAAATAATTTGAAGAAGAGATGACTTATTTAAGCAATATATTAAGAACACTATTTACCTATGAAGAAATGAACAAATTTTTAGAATACAATGAAAGATTAGCGAACGCTTTGATTAAAAGAACAAAACAGGTACATATTAAAAATTTAACTGTCTTATTGATTTGCAAAGAAAGGAATTAGGGATTAGATTTAATAGTAAGTGGTTTATCAATAAATCAAATGTAGAAATTCCTATTGACGTACAATATGTACTTTCTTTGGGTCAAAAATTTTCTTTACCCATTAAGAAAGAAGATTTTCCCCTAATGAAAGTAATATCGGATGGAGAAGATTTTGTTCAGACTCTACAAGATAGAGAGGAACAAGAAATAGCTAGGTCAAGACTGACTACTATTATTGATAATCACATAAACAGAATTAGGCTAACGAACAGAGATAAATTTTTAATAAATAGAGTAGATCTTAGTGAGAGATTCTTGAGATTAAATAGAAACATTATTGTTCTGAATGCAGATAAGGGAAATACTACAGTAGCTATGGATAAGCATGATTATGAGTTAAGAATTAATGATATTGTTAGTAATAATAATATTGTCGACGAATTGTTCAGAGCAAAAATAATTACAAATGTAGATAAAAATAGACTTAAGACTAGTGTTGCTATCCACAAAGGGAATTTTCCATTAAGACCGATTTGTTTTTTTATAAATTCTCCTTCGTATGAGCTTTGTAAATATGTTACACATATTCTAAAAAAGTTAACGATAGGTTCCAAATACAATGTAATTAATTCTTTACAATTTAAAGATAAGATACGACTTCTGAGGATTGATGCTAATGAAAAATTAATTTCACTAGATGTAGTATCGCTATTTCCCAGTATTCCAGTAGATCTTGCAATAGATATTATAGGTGAAAAATGGGATTTGCTAAAGGGACATACAAATATAGGAAAGGATTTATTTTTGCGTATCATTAGATTTTGTATTTTTGACAACAGATATTTTCAATATAACAATAATATATATGCACAACTAAAAGGACTTCCCATGGGCTCTCCAGCTTCGCCAGTTGTGGCTGATATTGTAATGGAAAAATTACTTGATGAATTTGTTGAAAAACTGAACATTAGGCCAAAAGTTTTGACAAAGTATGTAGATGACCTTTTTTGCATTATTTCAGAAAGCGTAATAGAGACTATGGTATCAACATTTAATTCATTTCATCCCGACATTAAATTTACAATAGAAAAAGAATATGGTTCAAAGTTGCCTTATTTAGATACGTTAATAATAAGGAGAAATAATAGCTTATTAATAGAATGGTTCCAAAAACCGATCTCTTCAGGCAGAATAATTAATTATTATTCGAAACATCCAAAAAGGATAATAATTAATACAGCCAAAAATCTTATAGAAATAATATTATCAGTTAGTGATACGGAATTTCATAGGAAAAATAAAAGGATAATTATGAATATTTCAAATGATAATAGTTTCCCAATTCCCTTAATTTGCAAATTAATAAGACAATATAGGTGTATTAGAAGATATCAAAACACAGCTTCTGAGCCTAAAATTTGTAAATCTTTGACATATGTACCTAAAATGTCGGAAAGATTAGAAAAGTCGAAAATATATGATAGTGATAAATATAGAATGGCACATAAGATGTATAAAACTGTAGGTAAATTGTTTAGTAAGACAAAAGACAGAGTACAGAGATTAGAAAAATCTAATTTAGTTTATCAAATTTCATGCAATGGTAATGATAGAGAAAATTGTAATAAGGTATATGTTGGTGCGACCAAAAATAAATTAAAAACTAGAATATCTGGTCATATATCGGATCAATGGTATAGGGATAATGTTTCTGTACAAAAGACAGCTTTAGCAGCTCATTGTGCCAATTCAAATCACTATCCTGATTTTAGTAATGTTTCAATTTTAAATACGGAGAATAATTATAAACGACGTTATATGTTAGAGATGTTACAAATTATAAATGTTCCAACAGACAAAAGAATGAACTACAGGACAGATACGGCTAGTGTTGCTCATAGCTATAGATATTTAATATATATAAACGGAAGCGGAAATTAAAATTATAAGATATTAAAATACCTTATATTTTTTTGTACATTTGTATTTTTAAATTGTTCATTTTTTTCATTTTGACAATTTTTTGTTTGTTAAGAAAATTTTTTCAATTCGAAAGTTATAAATAATTGTTAAACACATTCATATATCCCTGAAGAAGCCACACAAAGAAGTGGAGAAATTTGGACTTGTTGAAAATTAAAAAAATAAATATTGTTATTGTTTTTTATATAAAAAGAGACCTTAAGCTCAATTAAAATATAAAACTTTTATAAATTCTAGTATTTATCAAACATTATCCCCCATATTCATAGAATTTAAAATGATTTTGAAATGCATTTTATTTAAAATCATACACAATTTTCTTAAAATAGATTTTAAATACATTACAAGAGAGGTAAATGCACATATTATAAGACCGTTATAAATTTAAACTCGTTTTTGGAAAAATTCATACTTTCTGTGGAGAACCAGCAGCATGCATTACGCACACGCAATTTTGTATGAAGAGAGTAAAAACATTATTTTCGTTCTTCGTTTTTAAAAAATGGTGGACAGTCTTATACAAGAAAAACTTATTTACATTTATTTATATTCTTTTAAATTATGTTTAGGCAGTTTTCATTTATGCGTTTATTTTATGAAATATTTTGCTATATTTTCAACATACACGAAAAAAGAGTTCTAAATGATAATCAGCGATAAACGTGTAAAGAAAACAGATTCGTTGAGACAACCGACCGAATTTTGTTGCCAATCGATTTTTGACAGTTGCGCCAACTATCCATCATTGAATTCTGATGCAGCAATTACAATTTTCATGTGGTAGCACTATATTTTTGATTACTACCATTAACCCAATACATGCAACAGCAGATAAAATGGGTTAACAGTATAGAATTTGAAATAAAAGTTACATTTGCTACCGAATAAATAGTTAGCATGACTAAAATGTGAGCATAATTGGTACTTGTAAAAGAAACATTACTTTTGCTTTCTGAAATAAAATGAAAAAATAAATAATTCAGGCAAATAGAAACATACAAGAGATAAAATGAAAATTGTGTAATATTTTTATTGATCTTTTTTCTGGCACAGTTCCACGATATCTCTGAAACTACTGAGATGATTAAAAAACAATATTGGTGCGACTTAAAGACAATATTGTTGTCGAATTTTGGGCTTAATTTTTCAAAAAAAGTGTATGTATCAAAAACTAGACCAACAAATTAATAATAAACCGACCGCAGATTCGGTTTGAGCGCCCCAAATAATATAAGAAACAACTTCCAGTTACTCCATTCCAAAACCCTGTAAATTTGTGTTTTTAGTTGTCATAAGCTGGGAGCACGAATGAAGCATTTAAATTAGGGATGTAACGAATACCGATACCGATACCGATACATCGGCGATACTTCAGATTTTCCGATACATCGGTATCGGCGATATTTTACTGCCGATACGACGATCATTTTAAAAATTTTTTCAGAGTTTTTTTTTAACAAATAATTTATGTTTGTTCGATTTTACCATGAATTAAATACACTTCGTTATTTTTTAAATCTTATTAATACCAATTTTAAAAATTGATTATATTTTATGCTGTTATTTTGTAAAAAAATTATTTATTTTTTGTTAATTTTACCATGAATTCAAATTCAAGCCGTTGTTTTCTAAATCTTATTCCAGCAAAAAAGAGATACTCCAAAGAAGTCATGAAAATGTAGAATTCGCGATCTGGAAGTATTGCAAATTTGGATAATTTCTAATTAGTTTTACATATCCTTGCCCTTGCAAGAAGTTCTGTTTTTCGATTACCAATCACCGAATTGGAAGCGATGCTAGGACAAATTCTTTTTCGGTATTCTATAATGATTTTTCCTTAAGGAAAAGGGATAAAAAAGCACCCATTTTCACAATTTTTTATGCAAATTTAAGTGAATAAATATAAACTTAGAAGTCTTTTAATAATTAAGCTATTAAGTTATTTAGATGAATATTAGTTGATAAATGTCCTTTAAAAAAATCGATTTTTTAAAAAGCGTGGCGAGTATTTTTTTAAATTATAAAGGAATTAAAAAATTTTTCTTGCTTTTCTACTAATTATCCGCATATTTTTAATATAGATTTGTTGGAAGCAAAGAAAATGTAGCTCCTTAAAAATTATTTCCAATGTTTTATCAATTTTAAATATTCTCTCTTATAATGTAATTTTGTATAATAAAAAATTGCACTTGAGTTTTGTTAATCTAAACTTGAACTCAATTTCAATATTCGTATCGGTATCGGCGATATTTATTTTTAAATATCGGTAGCGGTATCGGATCGACAAAACGGCGTATCGTTACATCCCTAATTTAAATAAGCTAATGATGATGGAACATTTTATATTTGTTTTGATAACTATTACATTTAAAGAAAAGTTGTTAGGGTATGAAGAGTTGCAAACTTCACAAGCAACATTTTCTTCTTACAAAACTTTTTTGTGAAATTATTGTTTTTGAAGTTATGAAGAAAGGAAGCTAAATGGCAGGATTTTTTCATCAATTCTCACCAAACTGCGAAGTGAGACTGGAAGAAGTCGATTTTTTTAAAAAAAAAAGGTGACCCTCATGTACTTATGTACACTCTAAAACACTTTTGTTGAAAATTAGGTTGATTATAGTCGGCAACACTTTACCGATTATTATCGACCTAAAATTAGACACGCATTATTTTAGAACAGAATGTTTTTACTAAAAAAAGCGATTGGCTGCGTGTAAGTTTGTGTGCACCGCAACCTTCTGACTGATAGTCTGACGTATCTACCATTCAGCCATAGCCGTATTATACTTTAAGTTAAATGTTTTTCACTTGGACAAAATATGTTTAATTTGAAAGGTTTTTTCTTTAATAAAATAACTAAAAAATCGATGTAATTTAAGACAAGGAGAAATTTTCAACACAAATTTAGACAATATATGATCCTAAATTTGAAGTAATGCTTTAGAGTGTAAATAAAAATTCAAAAACGCACTCACTGCTTATGCTTTTATTATTTACTTATTGAAAAACGAAGTTATTTTACAATAATAAATAGTTGCCAATGTTAACCGTTTAATCGGTTAGGAGTATCAATCAAACCTTAACATGTAATTTTAATTTACTGCTATAAAATATGATAATAAAATAAACCAATATTTAGTTGCAACAACCGATAAAATAAATCTTTATTTTTACCTAAATTTAGAAACATAATATATTTAGTTGCAAATACCAATAATTGGTACTAAAATCCAATTCATAATATTTTATTCGGTTGTGCTCATCATAGTCCCTCATCATAGTCGTTACTTAGTCATGACAAAAGCACACGATCTGTTGATCTAATTAAAGAACTGCATCATTATTACAATTATGCTCTTATGGCAACGAACATGGATTGCTTTTTGGATTCATAGCACGTTGATAGCGTGTGTTGAAATATGGTCTATTCCAACCAATCTTTTTTCTGGGTGTGGGTCTTTGAGTAATCGTGCCCGTTAAATAAGGCCTTCTACAAGGCCAACTGTGTTCCTTTTTTGCCGTTAAAATAATCAAAAATTTTGTTTGTTCAACTGTAACAGTTTGTGTTTGTGTGCCTTCTACCTTTATGACTTCCGCATGGACTTTGCTATTTCCTTGAATGTTTATAAGTGTGCGTGTGTTCCTTGTTTCATTTCTTCCAAGTATTTTGAATGCTAAACAAACCTTTTTATTATTCCATAAAAGTATTACAAACAATAATTTTTCTTTAAGTTTTTTGTTTATAAATTTTCTCTTTCTGGCTTCTTTACTTTTTCATCATTTATTGCTTTTTGTGGTTCGATAACTTTGTGCGTAATATTCATTTATGGGTTTTTTTCGTGCCCCCAAAAACGCACATAAGTTTGCACACATTGTAAAATTAATGTCTTGCTATTAAGGGCAATTTTTAGGTAAAACAAAATCAGGAATAAAGAAATAAAACATACTTCAGTTTGTCTTATGTGATCTAAATAAAAATTAATGTATTTTTTAACTAAAAATAATTCTAATGAAATGTAGGTTTAGTAAAAAAAAAGCTTGTAGTAAGACGGATGCCAGGACAAAAGTTAATTAATCACTGCCAAAAGTTGTATTTGTAAAACTACTTAAATATGCATCTCTTAAAGTATTTTAAGTTATTTCGACTTAATCAAAAGACAATTTGGGTCACCATATGGAATATGGTTTTATTTATATTTTTAAAAGATATAGAATAAATAATATGAGGTTTGGTCTTGCGTGAAGTAAAACACTTTAGAGATTGCTTCTATGATATGACAGACGAAATCATGAAATCGATTTTTTCGATACATTAAATTCCTTTCTTCATTTCTGGTCGCATTTAAAATGAAACAACATTCAGTTTCTTTAAAAGTTTAAATACTTTTCGGAAAAAATCTTATTAAATGCGACATACCAAGAAACTTTGTATCATAAAAAGAATATCTTGTAACCACAAAATATTTACTGAATCTACATCAAAGTAATGTACAATTTTGTATGCTTAAAATTTAACCAACCGAAGCAAAAGAATGTGAAAGAAAATAAAAATTTAACAACATAAATGCAATGTTAAAATGTTAAAATCTCTTTACAGTCAAGCATATAAGAATGAAATCTCAGGAAGGATCCTATGAAAATTAGGTACTTAAATACATGCATGCACATTAAACACATTCATGCATACGAGCAGAAAGATACAATAAAACTACAGATGAAAGTAAACAATTTGCAATCAGGCCACACGGACATGTACTCGTACAAACGTGTTAGTTTGTTTAATTTGAAGATGTTTGTAAATTTTGTATACGAAGGCAAACGGAGAAATTTTTTCTCATACTCTCATTTATTTCAAATTTACTTTATTCAAAGTCTGCTATAAAATAATGGAATTGTTTGCTTATTTTATCATGTCTTCTTAGGAATCAAATGTGAAAAATCTCAAATATTTATGCAATACATTCCGAAGTTTTACCACAAAATATTTTAAAGGACCAAGAAGGAAGATGATCAAGTGGAAGTTTTGAGCCAAATTGTTGGTTAAATAAAATTACAACAAGAAACTTAAAAAAAAATTCTTTGAAGCAATCATTGTAATAACATTAAATTAAAAATTTTAAAAGCCCCCGAAGAAAATAAATGATAATTACAAAACGGCTGGACCTATTATCTTTAAACATATATTACAAGATTTTGGATCAAGTCACATTTAAAAAAAAAAAAAAAGTCCTAAACTAAAATCGAAAAGATGTAATATCTTCTAAGCGACTGGACCGATTTCAAACATAGCTAAGAACTTTGATCGAGCCAAAGTACCCCTGCAGGAAATGTCGATAGTAAAATTGTGACTTTGTCACCAGTACCCGACTAGAAATTTTCATGCAAACACATTTGGGATCTAACTGGGATCCCAATTCCGATGTAACGCAGAAACGTATTTGGGACCCGATTGGTTTGCTGTTGGGAAATATCAAAACCTTGCAAAAATTTGCTCAAATCGGAAAAATATCAAACTCTAATACTGAATTAAAATTGCTGAAGTTATCCAAGGGATAAAAGTATGTAGCAATCATCTCTTTTGAAGATGAGCAAAATATACGATTAAAGATCTGTGTTAGATTTTCCCAACAAGTTCCCAATAGTTTCCCATTTGGGAAGAACTTATGTTAAGGCATTAATTTGTATATGGGCTGTCCCAACAAGTTCCCGATCAAATCACAAATGCGATAACCCTTTCGGGTGTGCCACATGAATTCCCAATCGGACCCCAATATGAGTATTGGGAAAATTTCTAGTCGGGTACTACTGACTAATTGTACACAGTCAATGTTCTGTGCTATAGACATTTAACATGTGCTTGTCATTGAGATTGCTCTACTGACCTCGGATCTGTTGACTTACTATAGACTAGGTGGTTCTTATGGGACCATACACAGAAAAAATTATCTCCAAAAAATTTTGAAACAAAATAAAAATAAATTTAATTTTCAGTAAATGTTCTGTCCATAATCTATGAATTGTTTGTTTGACTTTTATTTAGAACGCAAACACCAAAAACAACAAGAAAAGCGGTGCGGTAATTTTTTCTGTGTATATTTTGCAGTAAATTTCTTTTTATATAATAGTTTTTTCAATATAAGTTTTTATGAAATAATCGCGTAAAAATTTTAGCATAAATCGCCAAAAGTAGAAATAAAATCGACAAAAACTATTTCATGTCAATTTTTCTCGTCAGAATTCAAAATCCATCAATGAGTGTAAAGTAATTTTCCTGAATTATAAACATTTTAAAGTTAAATTTTGTTTAAAAAAAATAGCCATAAAAATCTCCAACAAATTTATTTATTGCCAGAAAAATCGCCTTATCACCAAATCAAAAGATTGTAGCGTCAAATAAGTTGAAAAATCGCCACGTTTGGCGAGAAATCGCCATATCTGACAACCTTGCCACCATATTGATAAAATTTATAATGAGTTTGAAATGTATTTTATTTAAAAATTTTCATAGAAAATTTTCTTATAATACAGAGATTTCAAATACATTTTATTTTTTATGAATATTGGGGATAGAGTTGAACACATTTAACAAAGTGAAATTTCATAAATGCCCAATGGATGATGATGTTATTATTTTAAACTTAAAAATTTATAAAAAAAAGTTTGTACTGACTCAGATAAAAAGTTTGTTTGACATATTACAAAAAATCCAGTAAATATTTTTGTTTGATTCAGTAAATTATTTTGCTTAGAATTTGTAAATATTTTAAGAAAAATTTTTTTTTTATAAATTTGTACAATTTGTTTACTTATTTTAATAAAATTGTTGACACATTTTTGTTTGTATTTTCAAATTTTTTTTTGTAGGTCCGTTTTTCTTCGGTGAAAATGAAATTTAATTTTTTCTATGAAGGTTAAGTAACACTATACAGCGCAAACAGATATAACATGGTTCTAACGACTGATTCTGACAGAAGGCACAAAAAACTATATACTTGTATCGTACTTTATAATGTTTACATCTGGGATTCATTTTAGGCTCGTATATGTTCCACTGACGTCCAATAAATTTTATGGTTCCTATTTTGTAGCCTTCTAAACATGGTCATTTCGGCAATTTTTTTAAAACTTAGCGTGCCATAAGATATGCATAGTTTTCGAGGCTTTAGGGTCCCCTTAAAAGGCACTAATTTAAAATGACACAGCTTCCTGCTAGAAGTGACACTCAAATGCCAAAGTATCCTTTATCCTTAAATATCTTGAAAAACATTTTTTAATTTTTTTTATTTTTTACGGAATGCATTAGCTTGTAAATAAATATCAGAAGTTGCTCTACCTCTCATATTCTATTTCCTTAAATAACTTGATTAAATAGTTATTATTCCCAGTAGGAATTCACCACACACTAGTATACACCTTAACAAGTGGTAAAATTAAAAAAACGGTCACAAAACTTTAGTAGTCAATAATTTTGTTTAAACAACTGTTTAGCTATCGTTAACTTCACATATTTAAATTATTGTTTTTGGTAAATTCTTTGAAACATATTTTTGTGTTTAAAAGTTTTGTTATCGTCAAAAATGCACCAAAGTGTTTTTAACTTAATATTCTTACCCATCACCTCTGGTGTGTTTACTATGTGTAATTGAATACCCAGAAGTAAGTCAAGTTTAAGCATGAAAAGTACTTTTTATAAATTGTATATTGTTTCAATACAATTGTTGCCAAACTTTTTCTTTTCTTTTGGCATTCGTAGTTTATTATCTGTTTAATGTTAGAAAGTTTGTTTCAATCTAAATAGTTAAAGTTTGTTTTCGTTAACTTTTCTCGAATATTAAATAGCATCAATGAGGATGTTTTTTTTGCGCAATTTGGAATAAATTTTATTTTTCTTAAGTTATATTCTGCTGATTATTGTTCAGCTAGAGCAGCAATATACAGTATTTCGCACTTAAAAATAAACTCACAAATATTTCTCAGAATATGCAGGATGAATATTAACCACCACATGTCTTAATATTATAAAAAAATGTGTCTATTTTTAAGAGCAAATAATTATTATCATTTTTGTTTAATGTTAAAGTACTGCAGAATATTAAAAAATTTTAAGGTAGCCGATTTTAAGTTTCGGGTTGATTTTATCAAACTTCTCTTAAACAAATGCTTGATGAAATTTCGTCCTTCGAAAAATATAAATACAGATGTTTCCATTTTTATGGTTATTTTATTGCTAAGTTTATTAATTTTTCATGGAAAACTGAAATTATCTGTTAGCCCTAAATTTTTACTACTTTTATTTTAATTTGTCTATTTTTTTATCTATTTCAATGCAATCCATTAAGAAATTTTTCCAATAGACTCTTAAATCGAAAAAATCTGACATTTGTATTAACTTAGCTACAATATTCAGACATGTTTTTTGAAAGCAGATTTGGCAGTACTGATAAGGCTATCTGGCTTTTGCCATTAATTTGCCTTGTGAGAATACTACTACGCATTTGTTTGATATATATGTGGCTATTTAGATTGTAAACTTTTTTAATGAAATGCTTCGTTGCACAAAGTTTAAAATTAAAAGAAGTTTATAACGATAAGATGGGATATCTGCTTTAGTTAAATCTTTTAAATATTAAACAATTTATTTACTTTAAAAAATTATAAAAATTTATGAAGATATACATATTTTTCCAACAAAAATGTTGATGGCAAAGTAATAATTTAAAATGCTAATAAACATATCCATAACCTTCACTACATCTACTTTAAGCTGGTGCCGTCATTGAAGGCAAGTACTTACCACCTTGGCTTACAAATAGCAACTTATATATTTCAATATTTAAAATTCATTGAATATTTACACAAAACATAATGAGCATTGAACTTGTGCCATAATTATTAGAATATAATCATAACATATCAAAAAATAAAGGATAGATTTAAAATCGGTGACCTCATATTAAAAAAAAATTATTTTTAAAGTATTTTTTTATATAATGCACAATATCTGTGAAACTAGAGCTGCTAGAAAAATAATAAAGTTATTTTCGTAATCAGCGGACGAACATACAGTTATTTTAATTTCAAAAACTTAAAATAAAAAAAATTTAAGGAATAAACAAAAAACAAACGATTTTGAACATCCTTACAATAACATAAGATATCCTGATATAATCATCAAAGTGACTCTACCAAAATAAAAGAGAATTTTGTGTAAATTAATGATCGAGAAAGTATTTTAAAGTTTGGAAGACCATTCGTGAAATATTAAGCGAATAATACAAAAAGTGAGCTTTCCCTAGCGGTAATGACGCCAAAGTAATCAGAAGATAAAACACATAAGAATCAGCTACTTTTATTAATACAAAAAAAAAGAACTTCATTTTGTTATGCTGTGTAATCAATTAAATCATGTTTAATTAAAAAGAAGTTCGTATTACATACGGTGGTTGGTATATATTTGGTGTGTATCTAAAATAAAGTTTTAAGCTGTTGTGGATGCGGTGCTTAGCGCGTTGACTACTAACCGAGTGGCCCGAGTTCAAATCTTAGCTGCACTAAAAAGAAATTCATTCATACAGGCAATGAAACGGTTTCATTGAATGTTCATCATTATATTAATAAAATTTGCAATTACATTACGTACATGAAATCCTTCAATATCTACTTTTCATAAGCTTTTCATAGTTCATTGTATTAATGAAAATCATTACATTGTTTATATGAATTTTCTTTTTAACAAATTTATGGAATATATAAATAAGTCATAAAATTTTTGCCCACTTAACATAGCGTCTTCACGAGCCATTGATTTGTCTTGACAAGAGTCAAAGTCGATATGAAAAAATAGCACTAACATTTTTCTGATGTTTTTATGTATGAAGTTTGACAAATGTTAGAACAAAATTATGTCTCGTGAAGACGGGGTGTAATCAATACGATTTTTCAAACATAAGTACATCAATAATTTACTTATATCAAAAATTTCACCTATATATTATTTTTCAAATCTTTTTGAATTTCAAAACCATATTGCGTCATAAATGCAATGAAATATTTTCTTTATACAATTTTATATTCTTCATTGCATAAAACACATTGTTAGCTATGCGTCATAATATTTACTAACCATATTTTATTTATGTATTTAAAATAATGAGAAAACAAGGAGATGTTGGATGAAGTGGTTAGCGTGTTGACGCTAAATCCTGAGGTGTTGAGTTTGACACTAGCTTCAGGAAAGCCATCAACATTTACTGGTTACCAGCAGCAGTACCGGCAGCGATTGACTGACATATACTAATGCACATCACTGCAAATTAGCTGCCTGAGTTTGCTACTTCTCTTTTGTACATAGAAAAAATTTACACCAAAAAATTTTCAAACAAACGTTTGTCTAAAAATAAATTTCATTTTCAGTTAATGTTATTTACATAATCAATGAATTGTTTGTTTGACTTTTATTTAGGGCGCAAACACCAAAAATAGCAAGAAAAACTGTGTGGTAAAAAAACAACCCCGATGACTATATACACACAAATAACAAGAACAACAATGATAGTAAAAGGAGTGCGATTATACCAAGTTTGTTTACTGAAGATTTTTGAGTAAATCAATTCGTTAATGTCGTTGCGTTAATTCTCATTCATTTTTTTAGAGTCTTTAGATAGTGTGAAATTTCCTAAATACTTAATGGATGATGGTAATGATGACCGAGACAATAATTTTATTTGATATACTACAAAAAATCCAGTAAAAATTTTTGTTTGATTAAGTAAACTATTTTGTTTAATATTTGTTAGAATTTTTAGACTAAATATTAGACAAAAATATTGTTTGATATTTTTCAGAAAATCCAGTAAATCTTTTTGTTTGATTTAGTAAATTTTTTTGTTTACAATTTGTAAATATTTTTAGACAAATTGTTTTATAGATTTAAACAATTTATTCACTGAAAAAAACACGATTTTATTTCAATGAAATTGTTGGGATATTTTTGTCTATATTTATAAATTTGTTTGTAGGTCCGTTCCTAGACAAAATATTTACTATTTCATTGAATTCCTTTACAGAAAATGAAATTTTGTATTTTCTGTGTAAAAAAAAATAATTGAAATAATAAAATAGTTTCATTCAATTTATGACATGGCTGGCCAAATGAAGTCCATAAATACATGAAACATTCTTCGTTAATCCAACGAAGGGCTTCATTAGCTGACTTCTGATGACAACTTTCATTAATGCAATAAATAAATTCAAGGAAGGGTTTTCTTTCAGTTTGGGCCAGCCTACTACAACACAAATTTTTCTAATGCCTATGCCAATGCACATAACGCAAGTAAAATAATTAAAAAATAGCTACATTAAAGTCATGTTGTTTCAACTTGACATGACTTTAATTCAACATGATTCTTCGTGTTGTTTCAATATCAAAGTCACGTTGTTTAAACTTGAAATAACTTTGATTCAACATTGGTTGTTCGTATTATTTCAGTAACAAATTCACGTTCTTTCAACTATAAATAGCTTTAATTCAATATGGTTCTTCGTATTATTTCAGTTGGTTTGGTTTTAACTGTACTGGAATATTAAATCAACATTAAATATAGTTATTTCAAAAGGAAAAATGTTCTTTGAAGGTTATTGTAAAATCATGTTGAATTAACATGAAATACCTATGAAACAAAATCAATGCCGAAAAATTTTAAATTAGCCGTGTTTTCGACGATTTTACATTGAAATTTTTCTGTGTGCTGAAGCTAAAAAAAATTTTTTTAAATTTAGGATGTATGGGAAATAGGCATGTCCTTGTACCGGTTTTTTTCAACCTTAAATTTTTTCTTAGTTTCGTCATTAGCTATCAGTGTGCGAAATTTCATCTTTCTACGATAACTACTCTAGTTTTTCCGATTCACTATATGGGGACAAAGCACTGTGAGTCTGGGCTATTCAATATTTTGCTGTTTATTTTATTGAATAGGCGATTTATATAAAAATGGATAAGGCATTATATCAAACTTTGGTGAAGGTGCGAGACGCCTCAATCTTAACTGATTGACCTGAAATTATTTTAGGTTAGTATATATCGATCAAAACTTCAAGAAATCCACATATTAATTTTTTACGACCACTCGAGTGTAATATGTATCAACAAAAGATTGTTGGATTTGTTAACTAAATTAATAACATCCCATTTAACAATAATGAGAAAATGAGACCATCCGATAAGACTGATTGTGAAAAAAAATTATTACAAGGACGAGAGACTTGTTCTTTAACCCAGAGCTATTGTACAACTCTATTTTAAATTGTATTATTTTTTTTTTGTTATTTAAACACATCCATAAATCTTTCTCTAAATTCTTTACAAATACATGCACACAGAGAAAAAAAGGAATGTAAAATCAACATGACGAAATTGTGATTTGAACTCATATTAAATTTAGAAGAAATAATTTGCCATTTAAGTGTTTTAGTGGTTATTTGCTTTGTTCATGGCTACAGTTCACTGTTGTGCTTAGTTGTGTGACTTGTTGTTGTTTATTCTTATATGTGTCGGCTATGTAGACGACAAAAAACGAATAACCATCGAAAATTTGCTGCTGCTGGCTTAAAATTATCATTGTTTCATATTAATTTTAAATGAAAAATTATTAATCTAACCTTAAATCTCTTTGATTTAAAATTTTTTCACTGTTAAAGCAACTTTGTTATAAACGTTACATTTCATTTTAAATCAACATGACTATAAGTTTAATTTCAAATAACTTTTATATTAAATTAACCGTATTTTCGGTCATTTAATCTTTTAAATCATGTTGAATTAAAATGAAATTCATTTTACAAACGATGGGTATTTATTTAGTGTGTTGCTAAAGTAAAGTTTGAAGCTGTTGTGGACTATCATGCGCGTGGACTATCATGCAACGCGAGTTAATATCTTGGCTGGTGCAGCCAACTACAACATTAAGTTTACCGATGTCTATGCTAATAATCATCACGTAAGTAAAATAATTAATAAAATAGCTACATTAAAGTCATGTTGTTTCAGCTTGATATAACTATAATTCAACATGATTCTTAGTATTGTTACAATATCAAATTCACGTTGTTTCAACTTGAAATAACTTTGATTTAACATGATTTTTAGTATTATTCCAGTATCAACTTTATTTTGATTTAATTGTAACGCAATATTAAATAAATATGATATATAATTAAAGGATAAATGTTCCTTCAAGATTATTGTAAATCATGTTGAATTAACATCAAACGCCTATTAAGCAAAATCACTACCGAAAAAATTTAAATTAACCTGGTTTTCAACGATTTTACATTGAAATTGTTCTATATAAACGAGTATATCAATACAGAGAAAAAACTAAAATACGATTTCAATTAAGAAATCTGAAGACTAATGGGTCGATTATGGATGGCAACCGAACCTCAGTTGGGTTGCCAGTTACTAAAAACGGCATTACGTATGGCAACTGAGAACTGTTAATTTCAGTTGCTATTTAGTGCTTTTCTGTCAACCACAAATTTTTAGTTGCCAGCTGGCAACGCAACTTCGGAAGTTCGGTTGCTATCCATAATCGACCCATTAGTTAATTGTGCTGTTGAAGTTCAACCTAAGACGAAAATTTTATATTCAATCACTGAATTTCTAATTTCCAATTGCTCAGAATTTTTTTAATTTATTAGAAAATTTAATTTCTGATTACATGAGTAACTGATTCAATTACGAAATTAATTAAAACTAGTTTAGATTTTTGTTTAAGTATATTAATTGAAAATTTTTTACGAATATTTTTTCTGTGTATTATATAAAGTTTTATGTCCATAGTTTAGGAAAAATTATCTAATTTAAAGCATTTAAATGCTTTGTTAAAGTTACTGTTGCCGATAGACTCCTGACGCCAGCATGAGCATAAAAACAAAGAATAACAGATAAAATTTTAATAAATATATTCATGAGTAAACAAAAAAAAAGCTGAAGGATATTTGCCCAATTAGCATTTTTCTTTTTTAAATATTGTATTTATATACAAACATGCATAAATATATACTGTGTAGTCGTTATTTCCATCATTATTATTTCGTTGTTACTTTTGAGACTCTCAAAATAAAATCATTGCCTTTTGCACAATATATAATAGACAACAGCTACAACAGAACCTGGCTGTTGTTAACCAAAATTTGTATTACTCATAGAAAGAAAAGAAAAGAAAAGCTCTAATTGAAATAGAGATATTTATATATCAAATCACAAAGGATATCTTTTTCGTTCCCATAATGTGATTGTTTATTTGTTATCATTCGTATGTAGGCGCACGGTAGTGCACCAGGCCAAGCTCCGGCCACACAGTGTGTATTTACACGAAACCATTCGAGCTGTTTAATGAAACGTAAGGACATAAGGTCTTCCTATATAGAGGTAGCCTCATAGGTGAAGTTTGAAAGTTCTACCATAAAAGCTTCCCGAGATATGAAGGTGTAAAAAGTGCATATTTTAGTACCTGTTCACTGACTCACTCACTCACTCATTGCCTCATAAACATTATGGGGCACTTCTACTATAGCTAAAAAGCTGAAACTATGTGTACAGGTAGGTCTTGGTGAGCAATTAACCAGAAAAATCTAAAAACGGGCACTTTTCACCTGGGGGGCTAGGGTGCCCCTTCTTCGTATGGAGCACTTCCAGTATAGCTAGAAAGCTGATATTTATTACACAGGTACGCACTGATGAGCAATTAATGCAACAAAATTTTAAAACTGGCAATTTTTATCTGGGGAGGACTAGGGGGCCTTTCTTTGTATGGGATACTACCAGTATAGCCAGAAATTTGGTACACACGTACGTATTGTTGAGCAAACAACCAAAAAATTCGAAAACGGGCCCTTTTCATATGGGGGACTAGGGCGCCCCTTATTTTTACACCATCTCATTTCAAGGCAACCTGTTAGCATGACAATATTTTGTTTGCCTTTCTAATATGGGAAAGAATTATGGGAAAAATGTTGAGAAGCTTACAAGTGTGCTTTAAATGAGATGTTATTGTACATATCAAGAACTTTTTGATCTCAGTACTTTTTACGGCCGAAATTTTTGAATAGGAACTTGGCCTTATTTTCACAGTAATGTCTTTGTGCGGATTTATTATTACTTGCTATTACCTACTTTTGCTGCCATCATCGTCATATTTTTCGTTTCACATTTCAGTCTACAAATATTCTTACTTGGATACAATTTGTTTTATATTTATAAATAGAAAGAAGTTAGAAATAATAAATTTTTTGCTTCTTACAGACTTATTGTCTCCCCAATTTGGCAAATGCCACGAATAGTTAAAATTATGTTGGTGGCGAAATAATAAACAAAACAGGAGAGAAAATGACAAAAACAATAAACACAAATATAATAACATTGGCGCCTTTTTGTCCATTAACTAACTACACAGTGTTAAAAAGGACGAAGGCCAAATAAATTCAAAGCAACAAAACAAATGGTGATGATGGCACCGGCCAACATATAAAAAAAGTATATATATATATATATATATAAACACTAACGATTAATAAATTTAAACATCTATTTCATGGCTGCTTAAAAACAAAAATAACAAAGATTTGGAAAATTGAGAAAATTATATAAAGTGGGTGAATTGAAAATTGCTTGAAATAAACTAGCATACCATGAAACATTTTATAAAATATGTTGCATAAAACTTTATTTATTTGGCAACAGTAAAAAAGGAATGTAAAATCAATATATCGCAATTTTGATTGGAAATCGAAAATAAATTTACGTGAAATAGTTTATTTTTTAAGTGTGTTGGTGTTTATTTGCTTTGTTCATTGCTACGATTCACACCTGTGATCAGTTGTGTGACTTGTTGTTGTTTATTTTGCAATTCCTGACGTGTAAATACAAATAGACGACAAACAGTCGACAAACTCCGCATTAGCAGAGAAATTTCTTGATTCTGACTTAAAATTACCATTATTTCATAATAATTTTAATCGAAAAATTATTAACAATTAAGTTATGAGTCTAGTCGAACTGTATGGGCTTATATTCAAAGAAATTTAATTATTTTGGCTTCAGTTCGGTTTTAATAAAATTTTTCAATTAAATTATATTTTTATTTAGAGATAAATGTAAAACATGTAGACAAAGAACATTTTGACTGAACGGAGGGTTGAACTAACGTTTCGATAGCTCCCGCTAATCTCGACTAAACTCATAACTTAATTCTTAAATGATGTGCATGTTCAAATAAACTGAACAAACAAACATTCACACACAGTAGTACTTGTAATTATCAATGACTAAATTTGCCCGGCCGCTTCGCACGCTTAAAGTTCGCTTTATAACTATAAGGTGTCTGTAAAATATAATAATATAACGTTCTTTAAATATTGTTTAAAGTTCCCGTTTTCCAAAATAAACACTGCTTCCAACGTTAAAAATACAAAAAATCTTTCTAATTTCCAAATTTTCTTTTGAAATGGTTAAATATTTGCTGTGGTCCATAATATCACCAATTACAACTGGGGCCGAATTACCGCATTCGTTATCGAGTAGGATTTCGGATGGAATAAAATTTCGTCACTTATCGAGTGGATGTATTACCGCATTCGATAGCTGACGTATGGAAATGTTTAAAAAGTGTACCAAGTTTATATTATACCGGTTGTTGAATCGACTAAGAATTTGTAATACATTAAAGAAAAATTTTGTTTTTCTAGTAGCTAGTAAGGTTTATAGGTAATGTTCCATGGTTTTTTGCAAAACAAAAGAAATAAAAAAAATATTGTATTCGATCACTCTAGTGCTAACGAGTGGAATTTAAACAACAGCTACTCGATTATCGTATGCCGTACTCCCAAAAGAAAATTTTCGAACAATTTTACTCGATCACGGTAATTCGGCCCCCGGTTTTTCTGGTATTGCGGCAGACATGTAGCTCCAAACAAAAGTAACTCCACCACCATGCTTTACAGTTGGTCGTAGATTTTGTTCTTTTGGCTTATCATTGGTCATTCCCCAGGCACAACTTTAGACATCTAAACGGAATATACTGTCATCAATAAATAACGTTGAAACCAAAATGGAAAACTTTTGCTTTGATAGCTTTTTCGGAAATTTAATATTCTTGGCCCATTCACCTTATTTACGAGGGGACATTTTCGTGCAACTTTTCCTTGAAAACAAGGATTCCCAAGATTTTTTTACATATTGAGGACAGCAGTGCATATTTAATTATTGTTCATACACTATTGTCAAGCATTTATTATCGGACAGTTCCTTAGTTTTCCAAAACTCCAGCGCTCATCTGACAAAAGAAACAATTAATAACAGCCTGTGTTTGGCTTATTTTCGAGAAATTTGGTTTCAGAATGTCTAAAAGACTTAACAATATCTTTGCAATACAATGCTAACAATGGATTTTTGTCTTCTCATGTGTTCTCCAATGTTACGGACGCTTTTGCCTTTACGAATGTCCTTGAGAATGCTTTAAAGGATGAATGGTCAAAAATTAATATCTGATTGTGTAACAAATCGGTGGAATGAATGCTCTGAATACTGGCGTAGGTTATATTAAATAAACGATTGCCGAATAAGTACTAATATTTAAAACATACGAAAAAATGCATAATACTTTTAGTTCTTGTATAATTTTTTGTCTAATTTCAGTTTATTGTAAAATGTTACGAGATGGACTAAAAATTTAGTTCTGTTTTCATTCTATTCTTTAATTGACTATTAAAGCTTTAAGTTGTGGCTGATTTTTAAGTGAAAATAATTTTTTTTTTCTTAAAAGGAAAACGCTATTAAATAAAATGTATGTTTTGTCCGACTTCTTTATTGAGCAACTGTATTTGGAGTGCACCATATTCGCCAAATAATGAACTGGAGTAAGTAAGCTTTCGATTCGCTTTTTAACAAAATCCTGTTTTGACAGTAGAATAGCATTGTTCAACAAATTATACCAAATGTTAACGGCCGTTGCAATTGTAGCGGAGTCACTTTGTCGCATTTGTTAGAGATTTAAACTTTCATTATACAACTGAACGTTGTTTAACGATGCGATAAGAATTATTGAATATTTTCTGTACCGAGAGGGCTAATTTGACATTGCTCAGATCAATTGAGGGGCTTAAAAGCAAAGGGGTACAAGTGCAAAAAATCAAATTCTGAGTAATTAAGCTTCCAAGTTTTTTGTTCCCATGCATTTCATACATAATATTTTTGGTTTCTACACTGATAGAAAAAGCGTCATAACCATGATGTAATCTGACATCAATGCTATATCAAGTGTCTTCATTTTTGACCCCATGACACTTAACATCATGGTGATGTCAACCTTTACATCAGCTGGTCATCAATACCAATGATGACAAATCTATCATCAATGCAATGACACACCGACATCAGAGAAAGGACGAATTGACATTAATTTTATGTCAAAATGTCATCAACATGATGTCGCTGATAGAAACCCCGTCATAACGCTGATGTAATTTGATATCAATACTATATCAAGTGTCTTCATTTTTGACCCAATGACACTTTACATCAGTGTGATGTCAACTTTTACATCACCTGTCATTAATCATCTTTGATAAACTATAATTGATATTATGGCGAAATAAATAAAACTACAATATAATTATGTTT
Organism: Panzeria rudis; assembly: GCA_956483635.1. Taxonomy (NCBI): domain Eukaryota; kingdom Metazoa; phylum Arthropoda; class Insecta; order Diptera; family Tachinidae; genus Panzeria; species Panzeria rudis. The sequence continues at coordinate 169,162,964 of OY101447.1, forward strand.
TTATTATAATAAAAATTTATTTTATTCATATAATATTTCTTATAACAAATTTTCACTTTTATTGTATCACTTATTATGTTTTCTATCCACTTTTGCTTTGCTATTTATTAAGTTGATATAATTACACTTTTTTCTTTTTCTTCACAAGTAGTAGGAAGGCAAAAGCAAATAACAACAAAAATACAAAGTAAATAAAAAATAAAAATATGTATGTATATATTTATACTTATAAATTTCACTCACAAGAACACCACGCGGTACTATTTAATTAACTTTAAAAACACAACTGATCCAGAACAAACAAACAGAATAGTTTTCTGCCACAACTTCTTTTATTTCATTTGTGTCAAGAGTAAGTTTTTGTTGTTTTCCCGCACTTTACTCTCTTCGCGCTCATTCTATTTGATATTGATGACACATGTGATGACTACGTGACATCAATATGATGAAAAGGTGTCATACTATCGCTTGTTTCAACGTTTTTCTTGTGTATGTATGCTGTACTGGCTTAGTTTTTAAAAGGTCTTGCGTATTTTATCTGTCATAGTAATGATGATAAGTGTACATCAATGCAATGTCATGTTTTTTTAACTTTTTTTAACTAAAAATGCGTTTAAACACAAAAATAAAAAACAAAACAATAACATTTGTTTTAAAATACAAACTACAAACATTATAACATTGTTTACTTATTTCTCTTATACATATTTTACAATTTAATAATACATAATAAGTGACATCGTATTGATGTCATTCCAATCATAGCATTGATGACCCTTAAACTATGACAAAATTCTATAATGACATTTGTCATCAGATTGATGTCAGTTTTCGTTGTATTGATGACATTTGTCATAGCATTGATGTCAGAATTCTGATGATAGGGCGTCATAAATGCGATGATACATTTTTCTATAGTGTAGTATATACCGTCTTTTTAGGTTATCGTACAGGTCTGAAGTGTTGATTCCTGCATATAACTCAATTTTTTTTTAGTTTTGGCACTTTGCTTTTCACCCGCTCAATTATTAGATCATTTGAAAAAAAAAACAATAAAGCTCTATAAAGCCCCATAAAACCCAATAAGGCCCAACAGAGCCCAAATACCCCCAAGAAAAACCCGCCGGGGTGGGTTTTATTTAAAAAATCCGAGAATTTTTTCCAAACCTGTTGTAAAATAATGTTGAATTAACAAGAAACACTTATGAAGCAAAATCACTACCGAAAAATGTTTAATAAAGCTTTTTTCGACAATTTTCATATGTAAGGTTTCTTTGGGCGAAGACAGCTTGGTGTTCAGTTGACCCTTATACAGTCAAGAATTTGTCCTGTCTTTTCAGTTATTCTCCATAGAAATAATTTAGTTGAAAAATTAAATTGATCGAACTTATGACTAAATGAAAATATATGTCATCTCACTCATTTTGTTACATAGTGTTATTTATTCAGAAACAGTTTTTTTTTCATTTAATTTTAATTTGTTCATTTAACTTATTTGCCTTTAAGGTATTTAAATATACGCTCTGTACGTACAGGTACCTAGTATTTTATTTTGTTTTTCAATTACTGTAATCATAGCCCCAGGAAGATATCATTTTCTCATGTTAATAAGTAATTGAATACATATGAATGAGTGCATGTGACATGTGAAAAAGTACAATAAAAGCACAATATAAAATCCTTCAAAATATGTTAAGTTTATTAGCGCATTAAATTCATTAAATGAACTCAAACATATGACATTAAATCCATACAATATATACATTCATTTTGCTAAAATATCATTACAAATATTTTAACACATTTATGAACATAATATTTAATAAGTTGAATATATTCCCAGCAGTTCTGGTAAACTTTAAGCCCTTTCCGCGGCATCGTTCGCCTGAACTTTTAATTTATATGACTATAAAAGTTGGCAAATATTTGACGAATAAAAGGAACCAACAGACAAACTAAAATTTTATATCCTTTTGTATCCAATGTTTTTTTTAAATATTGGTTGGCATTTATTAAAAATAACATAAAAAAACCTTTTTGCACAACTAATTTTATTTTGTAAGATAAAAACCTGGTTAAATCACACTAACCCTAAGCGAAAGTAGTGGTTACGCTTGTTTGGTCAAGTGTGACGGTAACTTAAGAGTGTCTAGAACAAAAATTTTTTTCATATAAAATTTTATAATTGTGAAGCAAGCTCTTTACATGCTATTTAAAAGCTCGCGTTTCAAGAAATAGGTACATACTACTAACTTTCCAATTTCAATTAATTACACTCACAATATTATGACAATAACGGAATGTATTTTGTTCAAGAAGTATTCTGTCATTTTTAAAAGAGTGAACATTTAAAATTCAAAGCAATCTGATTTTTAACTGATTCTAATATTCAATAAAAAACCAAGAACGCACTAATAAGGATTTTCGGCTCCCAGCTAATTTAATTTAATTTAAACTTCTTGATTGCAAAGGAGCTACAGTTTGGTCTCAAAGAATATTATTGCCAATTACAGCCGTTGTCACTCACAGTCTTTCTCGGATGTATTAATTTGACTAGAAGTTTCATTAAAACGGATCTACAACTGCTAAAACTTACTTCTCATTTGTCAGGCTAAACACTTTGGGGAATTGTTAACCTGAAATTCACTCTTATTGAGTCCACACAAAAAATAAAAACTTTCTGAGCATTACTAACGCTTAAATTATATATTTTTCTTGATTCTTTGCCATATGATCCTTAAAGGATATTATTTTAATATGTTAACATAGTTGTTAAAATACTGCAATTTTGATTAGCTTAACTCTTCTCTTAACATAAACTGCATTTACATTCCATAAATTTTAATTCTGTCAAAATGGAGTTCTAATATTCATATTTCATTATTATTTTTTAAATACTGTTATAATAATTTACATTACATTAACAATTTACAATACATTACCTTAACATATAAATACTAGAATCATACAAAAGATAGAAGACGAACAGAGTGAAAAATTATATAGGTTTTGCAAAAACTCAAATTCCATCGACATCAGGCCTGAAGTTTACGTGGGACAATGAAATGGTGAGTTAAATGTATATTTACCCGACTGCGCGACGCAAAGAAGGGTATTGTGTTTATCAGTCTATGTATGTATGTATGTATGTTTGTATGTATGAGTGTTCCTTTGCGGCACTATATAAACCGAACGCGTAGACCGATTTTAAAGATTCTTGAGTCAATCGATTCGTCTTAATCCAGGGAGTGTCACTAAATATATGACAGTAGTAAAAATTCAATATGGGGGCCAACAGACGCCATTTTGTTTATACGAAAAAATAAAAAGTCGGCGAACTATATCAAACTGGGTATCAATCGACAGGCATTTGAAAATCATCTCTTATGATTTTTAATTTCGAATGACCATTTAGGATCTGTGATGGTTTAAAGTTGTTTTCTTTAATTTTTGTTACGCAGTCGGGTTTTTTTTTGATTTTTGAAATTTACCCAGCAAAAACTTGGTAATGAGTTTTCATTACCGAACAACATACTTTTCCACCACAAACTACATACCGTCTGAATTACTTTACAGTAGCTGAACAATTACTTACTAATAATTAAACAAGCCATTTATTCTCTTATTGGCAGAGTAGTAGTGTATCTGCTTATCACACAGATGATAAACAGTTCAACCCCTGGGAGAGCAAAATATATATATTTTTAATTGCGGTCATGTTTGTGAAAACAAGTTTTAAACCCGTAATAAAATAGTTGTGCAGTAGCCGAGTGAGTAAAACACTTGGCATAAAATAGCACAATAACTGAAAACAGCATAAGTTCAATGCTTAGCAGAGACATTTAATTTTTATTGTGTTTTGTGTATTCAATGTCTTCTAAATATTGAAATTTATAACTTGTTATTTGTAATCAAATGTGGTAAGTATTTGCCTCCAATGACATCGCCATGTTAAAGTAATTGGTTAAAATGCCAAAGTAGAAGTAGTGAAGGGTATTTTTTTAACATTTTAACCCATTACTTTGCCATCAAAAAATTTCCTGGGTAGTTCTTGTTAATCTCTTGTTTATTTTTCACTTAATTCGTTACTTTGAATAACATTATAAATGTTGCTATGTGACTGATTGTGACTGGTTATGACTGATTGCGACTGACTGTGACTGATTGTGACTGTTTGCGACTGATTGTGAATAATTGCCACAATGAGTCACTGACTGCGACTGATTGTTACTGATATCATTGCGACTGATTGCGAGTGATGGTGACTGATTGTGACTGATTATTACTGATATCGACTGCTTGTGACTGATTGCGACTGATCGCAACTGATTGTGACTGATTGTGACTGGCTGTGACTTAGTGTGACTGATTATGACTGGTTGTGACTGACTGTGGTTGATTATGACTGATTGTCACTGATTGTGACTGATTGTGAATGATTGTGAATGATTGTGACTGATTATGACTGATCGCGACGGATTGTGACTGATTGTGTTTTATTGTGACTAATTGCGACTGATTAAATCTGATTGTGCCTTATTGTGACTGATTGCCACTGATTGTGACTGATTATGACTGAGTGTGACTGATTGTGACCAATTGTGACTGATTGCGACTGATTGCGACTGATCGCAAGTGGGGATATTACTTGAAGAAGACATATTTGAGAATATTTAACTTAGACATATATTCAAAATCCTATAAAAAATTTCACAAATACAATTCCGGAAAACTAAGAACGCAGTTTAGTAGCCCCAACTATTGTATTTAATATCCACTAGGTTTGATTCGCCGAGGAAGAAGGGTTTGTGCTCAGTGAGTGTATTTGTAGAAAAAGTCCTAAGTGCAGTACAGTACACATAGAAAATAAAAATATCGCATGCGATAATAAAAAAAAAACATATTTAACTAGGCATATTTATCTTCACACATACAAAAAATTTCGTGAATAATTTTGTGCCTACCGGGGTATGTCTTTTGTATGGTTAAGGTTGTAGTTGCAAAAACTCCTTATAGATTTTGTTAAAATATATAAATTTTATATGTTATTTTTTTAGATGCAAAAAAAATAATAATTTAGAAGCATATTTAAAATTTCAATTCGTTATCGCACCAGGTAGTGAAACTATATCGAATTAAAAATGAAAAATATACCCTGGTAGGCGGTTGTAGACATAAAGGGTTAATCACGGCATAATAGCAGCATGTCTGATGTCTTTTGTACGTAATTTTCAGTTTTATATACAAATTACTTGCGAACAAAGAATACGAGAATTGTTATTTCTAAAGTACATTTTTTGATGAACAAAACGAAAAATCTAAAAATAGAATACTCTTTACACCTCCCTTCTAATATAATGTATTTTCTTAGGTATAGTCTAGGTCTCCTAAAATAATGTGTCAGTAGGACTTCAAGAAGTCGTGAAGGCCTTCTCAGTTTTACGTCTTGTATGTATTTCTTCCGCTCTATAAAACGACTATTTAATATTATTTCCGCAACACTACCACTAACACATAAAGTAAATGCATACATAAACAATTTTGCCATTTAAATATTTTTCCTTATGTATAAAACTTTACGTAAGCGTGGGTGTGTGTGGGTATGTGTGATGCACTTTTATATAAATAAAGTTTATATCTCGCATCGTAAACATGCTTCGTTGGCTACTTCTTGGCTGTTGGTAATGATGCCTTAATTGATTTAGTTAAAGCCATTTAATTTGCTGATAATTCATGCCTCAACTATTTGCCTCTAATACAGAGGGACGTTAAGTGACAGTAGTTGCCACATTGTTCGCAGCAGAAACAGTAGAAACAGCAACTGTTGAGGAGGAATTTTAGAAGAAAAAAAAAAAAACATACATATAGACTTGGAAGTTTATATATAACGCAAATATATATTGCTGTTGTATGTAACGGGTGCTGATAGAAATATAAACATTGATTAAATAGCTTTTCAGGATCATACACAAATTATATGATTTTTTTTATATACGCTGGCATGAACCAAACATAAACTTTTAATACTAATATATCCTTCGCTACTATACATAGTTGGAGATGGTACACTACGTCATTCGTTTTTTAAAATAATTTATATACAGGCATGTCAAATCCCTAAAGTACGCTTTGATATTGTATACAAAAATTTGTACCGCTAATTGTGCAGACTTGCTACGAGTTGTAATTTTTAGTTTACTATCGCACGATAAAGATCAAAGCGCTAAAAGCTAATAAGTAAAGGGTATCCATCCCAAAGCACTCAACGTAATATTTACGTCTAGTTCTACCCGTATTGTGAATACAGTAACAACCTATCCTAGAAAAGCTAAAAATTAAAGGCTGTACAAACAAGTAATGAAGTTTTAGTGACATTTGACTTTGAAAAACTGGAGGAAGTTATTAATTCGATTGCATTGTTTTGTCCGTTACCTCAGAGCTCGGACTTTCATAAGACTATTTAGATTCTTTTTATTTGATAGAATATACTAAAAGATTTCTCTCGTTATATAATTTTATTATAGCTGTCTCACAGTGGTTCCTGTTGCTAAAAAGAAAATTTGTAACAATAATAGAGGAAGGCATAAACTTCATAGATAAAGAAAATGAAGTTTATTTTTAACCGGCTTCAAAAAAAGGAGAAAAGGTATCAAAGCGTTATGTATTTTTTTATGTATGTTCCCTCAAAACTCCGCCATTTATAAACCGATTTCGAATTTTTTTTCTTTATTGAAAAGGATGTTCTTCCAGATTGGTCCAGTTTAAAAGGGGGCAGGGTCATGGCCATACGAAATACACTTGCCTTTTAACAACTTCTACTCAACCGATTCCAATGAAACTTTGCACTAGGGATGGGCAAACAATGTCGATATATAGATATATCGATATTTTCTTAAAAAGATATCGATATATATCGTCGATATATTTACAATCGATATATCAATATATCGATATTTTTTCCATATATATCGACAGTATCAAATTCGATATTCTTCATCAAATAGAATATTACTAACAAAATCTTTTGTTTTATTTAAAATATTTTGTCCATTCGAAAAATTATCATTCTTTGAGTGCAATTTTGTTGATGTATATTCCATGAAATATTGGTGGAACAGTAACGATCTTGGAAATTAACTCTTTCCAGTTTAATTATTTATAAGAAAGGTACATTTTTTGTTTTATTTAAAAAAAAATGGGGACTACGTATGAATTATCATTGTTGAAAAAATATCGATATTTCAATATATCGATATTTTGTATTCGATATATATCGATGCCGATCGATATTTAAAAATATATCGATATTGATATATATTGATATATTTTTTTTACTTGCCCATCCCTACTTTGCACACACACACACACACACATTAAGCTTCTGTTTGACTACTATATCATGACTAAAAAAGAGGGCAGGGCCACGTCCCCTGCAATATTGTATATTGTTTTTCAAGAACTTCTACTAAACCCTTCTTATGAAACTTCGCATACACATTGAGTTATCGATACCATACAATATTATGGTTACCAAAGTGGACAGTGACACGCTCATGAAAAGTAAAGATTCATTTCAACTAATTCTACTTAACCGATTCTTATGAAACTTCGCACACAATTAGTTCTCGTGAAAGTACAACATTATGATCAAAATTATGGGCAGCGCCACGTCTATTTTGTAGTCGTTTTTTATTTACAAAAATTATATTAAGACATCTATAATGTTAAAATAAAACTATGACAATATGTCAAATAAATTTCATAAAGGTTTAATTTGGATTTTATTTTTCATTCTGCCTTATAAGTACTTTTAAAGTTATCCAATGGATTTCTAATTGTATAGAGGTGTAGAAAAATAAAATAGATTCATATCAAATAAAAAATAATTTGCTGGGTTTTGTATAATTTTCAAGGCCTACTTTTCTTATTTTTGAAAATAATTTACATATTTGTGAATTCTCAAATGGTTTTTGAAAGTCTGTACATAAGATAAAGTGTTTGTAACTAACTGTTCAAAATTGTGTTTGAAGTCTACTGACGATTTGGTAGAGCTCCAATGAAATGCTGCATATAGACAACGCTTAAACACCAGCAAATAAATTTCATTTAAGATATCTATAATCATTTCAATGATATTTGGCTTTGAGTTTTGGACTTAACTTCTGGAAAATGTAGAGCACCTCCTCTGTCTAAGCCCCGCTCTCTCTCTCTGAGCAAAGGGTAGTTTCACTGGGCAGCCCGCTGCTTCAGGATCTAGCAGCCTTATCAAACTGCGACATTAGACGGATAAATTCTTTCATTCGATCGTCGGGTTGGTTCAACAATGATCCGAATAGGGAAACGTAGAAGGGGGTTTTACTTATCTTACGTTCCCGCTTCAGGTAACACAACGGGACCTATTAGGACCCAAGTGGGCTGGTTTTAATCTTTAAACTGGCAACCTGTACAATCTAACCTAACCTAACCTATTGTGTATTTTGTAAATATGGCTGACTTCCAAAACGTCAGTTGCTTTGTATTCGAATAATGTATAGTGTTTCATATCGTTACAGTACAAAATATTAACAATGCATACCTTTCCAAAACGTCATCGACAAGTATCAGAAACGCCGCAAAAGAGTAATAAGGGTATCGGTTTCAAAGTTGATGCAATGTTTAGCAACTTCTCATACATACACGATTTAAATACCGCAGCAGAACTGTATACAAATTTTGTATTGATACGATTTGGAAGTCAGCCTATCTGCGGTAATACCAATTCTAATATTCTCAAAAAAATATTTTATGATTTGTAATATAATCAACGAATAACAATCAAATTTTTTTCTCAATGTTTAAAAGGCCATATTTTCCGAACCATGTCACATCGTGATAAATAATTTTGATTTTTAAAATAACAGATTTGTATACAAAGAAACTCATAACTTAATAACAGATTTGTTCACATAGAAACTGCATTTAAACTTTTTTCAAATTCGATAAATTCTTTTTTTTATTTTTCCGCCGCTAGATTGACTGTTTTTCCCTCTGTGCACCGTGCAGTCAAATTTGTCTTTTTGTCCAAATGCTTCTTCGCATTGCTCTCTAAATAAAGAACTTAATTGACAAATTAAATTAAAAGCGAACTCAAGCCAAAATAATTAAATCTGTTTGGAAATAAAATCTTTATCATCAGATTATCTATTGCTGATTATAGTGCTCCCAGTTATTTGTTAAATAACAAGAACTATTCGAGCACCCATTTTTCATAATCGTTTAAAAAAAGTTACTTCTTTTCTAACCCCCATGTTGTTTCTTCACAGCGTGATTAAATATCATATTTTACTAACACTAATAATAATGAGTTAAATTAGTTAAGTATCAGAGTTTAGTATGAAACTTTCTGGGAAATGAACAAAATAGAAGCAAAGGAAAAAGATATTAAGTGCCAAAGGCAACAATTTAATTTACAACGGTGGGAGGGAAAACTTTTTCCCACAAAAAAAAAAAAAAAATGTGTATGCGGATACAAGTAAGTAAATATGTTTGTACAATTATGTGTTTAAGTATTTATAACGTCGCACATACATAAATATTTATAAACTGATAACCAACAAGTATTCATTCATGATAACTAATCATTTTCCTCAGTGGGAATTCTGTTTAATATTTTTGTTGTCATTTTATGTGGCAGATAATTTTTTCATTGTTGTAACAAGCAACCAACATTTTTCGGTAACTAAAAATAAATATAATAAATTTGGGGCTAAAGGAATTAAGACATAAGAAGTTACTGATGGCTTCGCAACAGAAGGCCACAAGTCAAAAATTACATGTAATAAATTAATGAGGGAATACATTTAACTTGTGTGGGGTTTACTATGGAGAGATTGTTAACTAGTCGCAAATTAAAGATATCCCAAGGCTGTTTAAGAATGTAATATTACAGATGGGGTACAAGCGAAGATGTATCCTCTTCTTAATTTGCTAAAGTCAGATAAATAACACTGTACAGCAAAACAAATGTTTAAATTAGAAATTTTTTGGGAATTGCTAAAATTTAATATTTTTTTAATTTATAATCGCACTATTTCCCAAAATTAATGTTTTACTTATTCAGTAAAATATTAAATGTTTTATAAAAAGAGATCAAAATCAGTTCCTGTGCGCATTTCACTGGGGCTAAATGCAGATCGTCAGGGAACCTTTTCCCAAAAATCTCATAGAAAAGCTGAATATATTGTAGCAAACTTTTATTTAAATATACAAGAAGCTTAAACAATATCAAACCTTGCGCATGTACTCAGTGATCAATGATGTTTTTTACATAAAAGTGTTTTACATAAAAGTGTTACACATATCTTATACTTCTAGCCAGAGTTCGGATTTGCGCACTCCTTTTGCTCATTACGTATTGCGCATTTATTACAAGCGTATTAAAAATGCTAACAAGCGTGAGGAGCGGAGCGAAAAAAAGGAGCAATTGGTTAGCGCATTCGATTTATTAGCCCCACTCTTTGCGCAATGCGCATTTATTTTTTTTAGCGTATTGCGCTACGCATTGCGCATATTGAGCACCGCATTGCGCATGCTCTTTTCTATACCAACAGTGGTTAGTTTGAGTTTATTTAGTGCTGCAAAATATATACGTTTTTCGTAGTGACGTAATTTTAAGACATTTGGCTTTGTACCATTATATCCTTCTTAAATTTTTTATTCTTGATCCCATACGAATACGATGCCCCTAGACGGGTCAAACTTCCGTACAGGAACCCATCTTCCGGTTCTGCACTAACGACCCAATTTCCGGTCCATCCCCTTAACCTGAAGTGTGAACTGCACTACCGACCCAACCTCCGGTCCATCCCCTAAACCTGAAGTGTGAACTGCACTACCGAACCAACTTCCGGTACATCCCCTAAATGGGAAATGTGAACTGAACTACCAACCCAACTTCCGCTCCATACCGGAACCGGACATATGAGCTGCACTACCGACCCAATTTCCGGTCCAGCCCCTAAAACGGAAGTGCCGTATGCTGATTTATAAAACTACGATGGCATGTAATAACATCCACGAAAATAACGGCCATTGCTTTTTTACAATTTTTTACTACTGTAAATGCGCCATGCGCATTTCATGCTCTTTTAGCTCTTTTAGCAGCGCAAAAAAAGCGCTAAGCAAAATGCTTTTTTTTGTGGGCTTGCTCCTTTTATGCGCAGCGCGACAATATTGCCGCGGCGCAAGCGCAATAATAATTTCGCTCCGCTCTTTGCGTAAAGTGCAAAAAAGAGCAAAAAGAGCGGCGCTGCGCTGCGTTTTTTCGTACCCTGCTTTTAACGTAAGGCTTACAACATTTCCTACGCCAAGTCATTATAACTATGTTCAAAAGAGGGGAAGATCAACACCCCTTAAAATGAATACATATATAAGATTTCAAAATGCAATATGTATTTTTTTGTGTCCTGTACCAGAATCAGTCTTTAGAACCATGTAATACATCTGGAACTTCTAATCTGCTCATTGGCCTTATCTGCAACTTTTAACATCTTTATAGCGCATATCTCGATGGCCTTCTGGTTTAAGCACGAGCGAAGCTACTGTGGGCCAAAGCAAACCACCTGGGACTCAAAAAAAACTTTAAGGCAAATAGGTGCGCTTGCTTGTCAACCACTTCGGCACATTCCCTGACCGACTCCCGAATCATCCAAAATACGTTTTCTGGGTACATATATACGTATGACATCATTTAATGATTCGTAAATAAAAACATCGATGTATAGTTTTTATTATCGATGTTTTTTAATATCGATGTTTATCGTGAAAACATCGAAGTTTTCAAGCCTCGACGTTTTTAAGAACGATGTTGCATCTCTACTTAAATGTAGTTTTGTTCCGTATCTTTTAGTGATTTCTTTATATAAATCGAATAATCCGTTCTCGAATTATGACCGCCCTATTCGGGTGTCATATTAGTTATGCCGAAAAAAAAACATCTGAGCCTGATAGAAGAAAACTTAAAACGGATTTGAATTTTTTTTTGCAGACCAGTGCTATCTGATGAATAATAATAAATTTTTTTCGAATGCTTTTGTTAAGACGAAAGTTTAATTTTAAAGACTTTTGAAACAAATTCGTTTTAAAATTTCTTTAAGATATTCTTCCAACTAAATTTTCAAAGACTCTAATTTTTTTTACGTTTCTTTAAGTACATACTTCAAATTTCAAACCCCAATTAATTTATTCTATATTAAAATAAACCACTCAATCAGCTGCCTAGTTATTACGAAAAGTTCAAAGATCAGAAACTCATCAGCATAATTTGCAGTTAATTAACCATTAAATATTTTTTACATTTTCATTCAGCTTAATAAAGCGTAACAAATACTTACAGTCATATGAAATCAATGAATTCTGTGAATGAAATTTAACTCACCATCTGAAAAATAGAAGAAAAAGTTAAAAGTAAAAAGTAAATAAACATTTAAAAAGATACGTTTTATCATGCAAGCACACATTTAAGTTGATATAGCTCAAGCATGTGCTTTAATGTTCTTAAATTTATTATATTTATTGCTGTAAATAACTATGGGGGATTTTATATTGAAAATAAGGAAGAAAGGTTTCATTTAGAGGTAAAAATGTAATATAATAGCAGAAAATTAATTTGAGTAAACGCTGGGTGAATGAAAATGATTAAATTTTACAAATTTATAAAATTTCTTTAACATATTTTCCCAATTAATTTGGAAAAAACTTTATTTTTTATGTCTTAAACATTCAAAACTTAAATATGTTTAAGACTTAGTTGCATATATTCAAAATTAGTATTCAGCATGGGCAACCTTGTAAGTCTTACCTTTAAGGTAAAAGATGTGTTCACCACTTTTACACACAGAAAAATTTCAATGTAAAATCGCCGAAAAGCAGGTTAATTTAACATTTTTCGGTAGTGATTTTGCTCCAGAGGCGTTTTATGTTAATTCAACACGATTTACAATAATCTTGAAGGAGCATTTGTCCTTTGGAATTAACCATATTTCATGTTGATTTAGCATTGCAGAAGAGTTAAATCAAAATGAAGTTTATACTGAAATAATACGAAAAATCATGTTGAATCAAAGTGATTTCGAGTTGAAACAACGTGAATTTGATATTGGAACAACACGAAGAATCATATTTAGTCAACGTTATTTCCAGTTGAAGCAACGTATCGAAACAACACTAAGAATTCTGTTGAATTATAGTTACATCAAGCTGAAATAACATGGCTTTAATGTAGCTATATTATTAATTATTTTACTTACGTGATGTGGCATAGGCATCTGAAAACTTTGTGTTTTAGTTGATTGCCCAAGATTCGAACTCGTGCCACTTGTATGAGTAAATTTTCGCTGGTAATTCGTTTTTTGTCGTCTTCATAACCGACACATGTAAGAATAAACAACACCAAGTCACACAACTAAGCACAACAGTGAACAGTAGCAACCCAGCAAACCAAAACATTTGAAAATAACATCGCATTCGAATGTTGCGTACACATTTCTCGCACAAAAAACTCGAGAACGGCTATCGAAGTCGGAAAGAGAAAAAGCTGCTAGAGCCCACTCGTCGCTCAGTTTGTGGCAAAAAATCTTTCGATTTCGATGTTTCGCTGACAAATCAATAGCGAACCAATATCGAAGAAATATCAATACCACAAAAATGCAGGAAAAAGGAATTTTTCAAGATTGTTATCTTTATTTTTTGTAATTTATCTATTTTAATGTAAATGGAATATTTATTTATTTAAAATTGTAGCTTAGGCTGCAGTCAATCAGATTCGAACACGGTACCGCCAGGCTAACAGATTAGCACACATCCACTAGGCTATCGTAGCAATTTTTTTTCTATTCAATTATTGCACACATGAATGTAAATTACACATTCGATAAATTATCGAAAATAGTTCAATGCTGCGAACATTCAGATTTTATGAAATTTGGCAATTGCGCTTCTTATCGTGACATATTTCGATGCTGCGAACATTCACATTTTATGAAATTTGGCAATTGAGCTTATTGTCGCAATATTATCGACAAAAGCTCGCATTTGCGAACATTCGATTTTTTTTTAGATTCACGAGCATTTATCGAACAAATTTGTTTCGAAAATTCTTCGTTTTAGCGAACCTTCTTTTATTTCGAATCTCAGGTTTAGTGGGAATGAACAAAGTAAATAAAGACTAACACACTTAAACGACAAATTATTTCTTGTAAATTTAATATGATTTCAAATCACAATTGCGTCATGTTGATTTTAGATTCTCTTATTTTCAGTGTGTAGGTGGTTCTTATGGGACCACATTGAGACCTTGGCACCAGGTATTCACTAGTGCATTTTATTGATTCTAATCAACACATATGAAACTTTTTACTTTATTAATGGCGAAATAAAAAAAGTAGACGATTCGTTGACAATGCCACCAAACTTGTCGACAAAAATATTGACTGGGAGTCTACCCCAGCAAATATTTGAATTCGTGCCACTTGCCTGATAGTCCGCGCGCTAACCACTGCAGCCATAACCGCAGGCGACAGGAACCAAGTTCCAGCCCGATGTCCCATGACACCGTGTCTTTTTTTTTTTTTCTTTTAATTATATCGGACATCTTATTCTTATTCCTTTTAGTTTCTTTTTAAATTGCTATTTGTTTAAATTTTAGCATATGTAAGTATAATAAAACAAAATATGTTTTTAAGATCTTTAGAATCTCTGTGCAATAGAAATATATTTGCAGATAAATTATTTGGCTTATATTGATTTATATATGTAGATGACATTCTCCCTCGAACTGAATAGCATACTTTGTTGATCAATTTATATTAAACTGTATTTAAAATTTGCAGGTACAACTACCCAACGGTAACAGGAAGAAGTAAATAGGCCTTCTATAAGGCTTTATTTAGAAGGCTCTAGTACTTCCACTCTCATAGAATATATATTTTTTATACGCGATATCATTGCGGACCAAGGCCTGCCTCAAACGCTTACTTAGAAGGCCTGATTGAAGGCATCCTTTAGCAGGCCTATTTTTCGATCATACGAGGCAGGAGTGATAGAAGGCCTTGGTTGGTAAAGTCTGTTAAAAAGTAAATGGAGGTACATTATTTTTATCTGGGTATTTTTATAGCGGCTTCTACATTTTTGATTAATGTGATTTTTTACTTCGAACTTTTTTCTTTCATCCAATGTAATTTTTTATATACATAATGATGCTAAAGTTCGTGTATTTATTAAGAAGGAATTGGACAATATAAACAACATAATAGCAGCATGTATCATCACTCTTAAGCAAACAACAAACATAAATTTCAGTCTTATATACAAATTATTTGCGAAAAAAGAATACGAGAATGTTTGTTATTTCTAAAGTACATTTTTTTTATCGAACAAACAGCAAAATCTAAAAATATAATACTCCTTCCAAAAAAGTTAAAACGAATGTGTATCGGATCTTTTAGATGAGAGTGGAGAGTCGTTCTAGAAGGCTATCCTGAGAAGGCAGAAAATAGTTAGTTTTGGATCCTATTTCAGTTCTTTGAAGGCTTTTAAAAGGCCTGCTTAGTAAAGTCCCCGTAAGTATTACCGCTATGTAAATATACAAGCTTGCTATGATATACATATATGTATATATTCAATGTATTTATTTTACGTTGCCTCGAGCTAAACAGTTGTATATTTAAATTAAGCATGCAATATTTTCCTAGCTCATTTTTCATAAGAACAGGAACGATTGTGAAAGCAGCAACTGAACTTAAGTAAATAAAACATTTCCAGAGAACCTTTTCCTTCAAATAATTTAAAATTATGAAATAAAATAAATCAAAAAGATATTACAAAGTTAATACACGTTTACACATTCTTACCAACAAAGCATCCAACACAAAAAACATAGCCACAACCACAAAGAGGTATAAAAAGCCATGATTACAACATTGCAAAGGAATTGTGGGGTAGAGTGTCGATTGTGTTTACAGAAGTATTGGTTTAACTTTTAATATCCTTTTGTATGAAATAATGCTAACGTAAGAGTGTATGTGGGTACACGTGTGTGTGGGTTATTGAACCAATATTTACAATTTTAACATCTTTTAGAGAAATATTTCGTAAATGTTATTGTAAACAAGCAAAAGGTACGAAGAAGAAATATTTAAGATATGAAAGTCAAACAATCAGGTACTCGTACATGCAAATCTTCATTTTACAGCAAGGATAAACATGTTAAAGAGGATTATTCAATTTTTAGGGAATATATGAAAATTATATAAAAAAAACAGCAAAATGAAAGATTTACTTGTTCGAAGCAAAAAAATAAAACAAAGTAAAATGTTTCTGTGGCGTCTTGAAGTTCTTCGGTTACTTTAACAACTTTATTTGCTAAAATTAGATACATTTGTATAGTTTTTTGCACAGACTTGAATATAAATGCGATTTTGTATGTATATTAATATTTATTTTGAAACGCACTCTAGCAAAATAAATGTTAATATGTATACATACATCCATATATTCGTAAAATTCATTTAAAATATGTACATATATAGATTGTGAATATAGTCTCCTGATAATAGTCTCCTAAAAAACATGTGTTTTATGTTTTTTTAATAATTTTTTATAATTTTTTTGTCATTCGTTACCTCACTTTAGGACAATATGAATGCCATATCATTTAACCTGGTTTTAATTGCTTAGAACCCCTTTAAATTAAAGCCAAAAAAGTTATTAAATAAAATAAGTTGTTCTGAGAGTAATTTTATTTACCTTTCCCTTGCTTTTTGTTTTTATTCTGCATACCGTTTTTAAATTTTGAATTTTTTGGATCCTTGCTCTGGTTAATTTGGGTTTCTTCTTCTTCTTTAAGCCCCACAATAGCAACAATAGCACCAAAATAAGATATTACAAACTGCTCAAGCCAAATCCATACAAATAGACGAGTCACGAATTACAATTTTTACATATTTATTCTTCTTCACAATCAATTCACAAGTAAATTGTAGACAATATAATTGAACTATTTACGACTAAAATTATTGCAATTGAAACACAATTCGCTGTTATCGAAAAAACTTTGCTCTTGTTCAACACTTGCCTGAATTTTTTGAATAAATATTCAAGTAACGATTGAGAAAGTCTTAGCAAATAAATGTACTCGTAACTTGTTTAATATATTTGAAATAGTGATGGTTACGGTTCTCGGATCAGCTCGAGAGTTTGTAGTAGATTAAAGAGACATTTTGAATTTTTCTTTAATCTACTCGATTGGATTCGAGAGCCGTAAACAGGCCAATTTTTTTGCACTGTAATTATTACTCACAGAGTTTTAATTAATTTGTATGATTTACCATTCACCGCTCATCATTTAATTGAAAAGTCGCGTATGGCAAACAACTTGTAGACATATTCTTAACATATAAAACAAAGCTTTTGCTTCTGAATTTACTCTATTTTTTAGGAACGAAAGTTATACTTTTATTTACGATTATTTATTTTGGCATTTGTTTTGTGTCAAATAGCTGACAAACTTCACATTGCCAGCAGCGAAAATTTGCTGCTGCTGATTTAAAATTATCATCTCTTTGATTTAATATTTTTGAATTGTTAAAATAACATTGTTATCAACGTTACATTTCATTTTAAATCAACATGACTATAGCTTTAATTTTAAAAAAATTTCATGTTAAATCATCAATTAAATCATGTTGAGTTAAAATGAAATGCATGTCTCTCATGATGCTATTTATTTATTTATTAATTTATTTTTTTATTTTTGTTTATAATTTTTTTTTGTTGGGATCAGCACTCAGGGAATGGCCCTTGCATAAGTAGGGGCCATTCCCCAGCATTGTGCCGGAACTAGGAAAATTGGTTATGAGAAGGAGGATAGAGGGAGTAGTGTTTATGGATATTCGACTTGAACTTTCCCACGCTGCAAGTAGTTGGAAAGACCTCTGCGTGGAGTTTATTCCTCATGCGAACTATTCGGCCAAAGTACGAATTCTCTCTGTAATACGTAGTGCGGTTCACTGGTAGATATTAATGAAAGACGTGTTGTGCGCAAGAAAATATCGGGTTTTGGGAACAAGTTCCCTGATTTCATTATAACACAATCCATTGTAGTAGCGATGATAGAACAGCGAAATACAGCCCACATTGCGTCGATGCTCCAGTGAATCAATAGAGTTGGCTACCCTACTGTCAGCGATAAGCTTCTTTGCCCTCTCCTGTACGCGGTCGAGTAACTTCAAAATAGTCTTTGATGTACCGGCCTATACATGAGAGTTGTATTCCGTTTTTGCTCAATGAGATCAGATGAAGTGAAGTATCTCTTGAATGCTTCTTTTGCGACTGAAAAAATGTAGTCATTCCATCAAACATCACATTGGATTTTCATGAACATCAGGAGCTTCTGATTCCTTAACATCTATACCGTCCATAATTACAGATGAAGCAGCATGTTACAGCATGTAATATTTGGTCTTACGAGCATTAAAATGGATCCTATTCGCACGACCCCATTTGGAGATTGTTACAAGTTCACGATTAAGGGAATCATTCATGTTTTGCCTCATGGCCCCAATCTCCCTCCAACAAGCTTGGGCTAATAGAGAATGAATAAGAATGACAAATGCTGTTGCCATATGCGAAAGAGTAGATAGGGTTGGAAGTTTGACAGAGAAGGTCATTAAGAAAGATAAGAAATGGGGTAGGATGTGCCAAAACCCCTCAGAGATAGTCAAAAATTTACTTAAATTCAATTTTCAAAGTTTTGTAAACAAATTCGCAGCATTTGGAAGCATCAGAATCCATATGAAACTGTTTTACTGACTTGGAATGACAGACTTGGAGTTACTGAATTGGAGTTACTGACTTGTAGTTACTTACTTGGAATGACTGCTTGGAATGACTGATTTGTAATAACTTCTTGTAATAACTGACTTGGAATAACTGGCTTTGAATAACTGACTTTGAATGAATGTATTGGAATGACTGACATAAATTAACTGACTTGGAATAACTGACTTGGAATGACTTACTTGGAATAACTGACTTGGAATAACTGACTTGGAACGACTCACTTGGAATAACTGACTTTAAATAACTGACTTGGAATAACTGACTTGGAATAACTTACTTGGAATAACTGACTTGGAATGACTGACTTGTAATAACTGACTTGGAATAACTGACTTGGATTAACTGACTTGGAATGACTAACTTGGAATAACTGACTTGGAATGACTGATCTGGAATAACTGATTTGAAACGAATTGGAATGACTGCCTTTTTGGCTCCTTATCATTTAAATAATTGAAAAACAAAAGTTTTAGTTAAATATTGCTGAAAACAGTTTCAAATGGTTTCTGATGATTTCAAATGGAACTGTTTTGAACAAT